>OX376376.1:6842900-7043858 GCA_947369275.1 Nemotelus nigrinus
ATATATATATATATCATCTGCATAAGCCAGTATCTGGCAGAACCCGATGACGATAGTCCATCTCATTGACGAGCGAGGGCCTCGGATTGTTTTCTCCAAAGCCAGGTTGAAGAGGAGGCAGGCCAGACCATCCCCTTGTCGGCGTCCATTGAAGATGTTGAACGGTCTGGATATTTTGAATTGAGAAGATTTTTTATTTTATTTTAATTGTACATTCTTAACCTAGCATAAAATTTAATTAGCTATGATAACTTAAAATCTAGCGGCTATACTATTTTGGCCTGCAGACTCTTATCGTTTTTTATGTATATATATATATATATATATATATATATATATTATTTTTTTATATTTTTCTTCTACGCCCTATTAACCGAATCAGTCCGTTCTCATGTCCTTTGGTCGGTATGTAGAAACTTGTCGTTAATTCTACAACCCGGTCCTTAGGTGGCTTAAGTCCCGACTCCTGATACTGGAGAAGGTTTTTCGGCCACTTCCTAGTTACCGGGTTGTAAAAACTACCAGTGCAAAAGCGGAGGATTCTTCTATCGAATATCTCCGCTTCGGACAGTCTTTGAACAGGTAATCCAGGATGGGGAAGCATAAGTCAGGATGGGGAAGCATAAGTCAGGATAGACCGGATCAGGGTCTGATAGCAAATGGATTTAGCATTGGTGGTTATGCCCATCTTTTTGGCAAAAAGATATGCTTTGATTTTACACCGCACATAAGGATTAAACTTCCGAAATTCATGAAAATCAAAACCAAAGTGTGATGACCTAGGAGTAATCTTATAACTTCCGAACGAGACAGCGAGTTTTTTATCTTGTTGCGAATAGTTTGCGATCCCCGATACTAAGATGGATTGCGAAATACACAAAGCTGTGTCTTACTGCTATTTGGTTTGATGCCCCATTCGTCAAAATAAAGACTTAATTCTGCCAAGTAGTATTCCAGGCTCTTTGCTGCTTTGAGCGAATCCTGGCTCGACGCGAATAAGAGCGTGTCATCAGTATATTGAAGAAGTTGGAATTGAGGTTGGCCCACTGGAATTGGAAGGTCAGCGGTAAATACGGTATAAAGAATCGGTCCAATTACAGAACCTTGTGGAACTCCTGATGTCACAGGTCCTTTGGAAGAATTTGCTCCATTAACGCTGACATAGTATTGCCTGTTGTCAAGAAAGCTGACTGCGAGTCTTATCACGTTTTAAATTGATCGGATATTGCTGGCCGCTTTAATTTTGCCCTTCTTATGGATCGGAACAGTCTTAGCTACTTTCCATGAGTCGGGAAAGTAACCATTGTCCAGGGCATTGTTATATACAATAGAGAGAATTGTGAGCATAGAGCACCATCATGCCCAGAAGACCTCTTACTTTTTATACTGCGCAGTCCACTACTAACAAAGTGGAACTGGTCATTTGCATCTTGCGGATTATCCGTAGGATTTGTGGATGAAAATGTGACCAGTGGCTCGTGGTGTGTACTGAAGAAGCGATTGACTTCCTCTCGCACCATTTGGCTGTTAGAGACAGAACCGTCAGGCGGGACAGCATTTAACGGTCTGGATAACAATGCTCGCTCACGCTCGTGCTTGAGCAGTCAATATTTCTCTTCTTGCTTCTACTCTGTTCAAGAACACCTCCCTGCGCTCACTCGCCAAAAGATAAATTGGGATTATATCACTAACTCGGCATTTCCTGAAACTGTTCTGTAGCTGGATGCTCACCATCATACCCCTACGCTGAAAGCTCACCATCCTAGGTCGGTACTTTTGAGACCCTAACGCAGTATCCCATATCTCCACGCCATACAGCAGCATTGAGTGAGTTACTGTCATTACTCCCACTAACGTTTATCATGAGTCTCCCTAGCAAGATAGCAGCCAGTAGCACCGCATCGCATACTATTCGGATGTACTCTACATAAGCCTGCTTGGAGTGCAACATCACTTCAAAATATTTAGCCAATTTTCTGCTTCTTAAGTACTTCGGAGGCAACCGTTAATGGTTGGTATCCTCCTCTTTGTCAGCATGGCAATCTTAGTTTTTGCGATCGCTAGGTGGAGACCATGGCTTTGCATCCTGTCCTCAACTCTTCTCATAACTTGATTGAGTTTTAGTTGGGTGAGGTGCCGATTTCAAGATGCGATGACAGCGGTAACATCATCGGCATAATCCACCAAGAGCACGTTTTCCGGCATTTCGACGCGCAAGATACGATCATAAGCAATATTTCGGCCCAAGAATAGATCCTTGTGCTGCTCCAGCTGTAATAGTTTTGCGATCCTTCAAGTAGTCTCGTACCATTGCTAGTAAGTATTCGTCGACCTGGAAATATCACTATAGGTCTAACCAAAAACACTATAGGTCCAACCCACTGACAAGCGGCCTCGCCGCACTTTACTGCGCTAATAATGAGATAGCGCTTATTGTTGAATGGTCGCTGTGGTGATGGCCGTGATCGTTTTTCGAAAGGCTACCAGCTTTTAGTTAAGGCGCCTTTAGCCGAGATTGCAGCAGCTCTTCTAGAAATTTCTCCACAGTATCAAGCTTGCATGGAACTTCTACTGGAAAGTTGTCCTGGTCTAGGGCTTTTCGGTTCTTCATCGAAGAACTGCGAACTCGCACTGCGTAGTACTTCTTCAGTGAACAAAAGGATATCTTTCTGGCCAACTGTGTAATCGTTTCCTGCTCTCACGTCGTGCGCTGGAATCAGCGAATCTACAATATGCTGCAGGACATCCGTCTCCATATCGGTCGGGACCCATGCGGCCGAGCCTACCCGATACTATTTCACCTCTTCGCGTAGAGTTTGCCACTTTTGCCTTTTGTTCCGGTTTACAGCTATTCCCAGTTTCAGATCTGATCTTCCAATTAGAGTGTGTGTGGGCCAGGTCGTTACTATTGATACTTGCCATGGTGGGCCGAACCAGTGTAATCGATTTTCTGTCAAGTCTTGGATCGTTGATGGTCGTGTTATTACGTCGGCGGTATTATGCGTCTTATTACGTCTGCAGTATGTGGTCTTGGCCAGTGTTATCCTCTTACTGAAAATAAATTAAAATTACAGTTTCCCATATTTTAGTCAATAATCGACATCAGGATAAATTGATACATATATAGAATAGGTCCAAGACTAGTCAAATATTATATTATCTTTAATACTTTGGCGCCGGCGGCCATTTTAGTGACATTTTAAATATCCCTATAATTGTATCTAGAAATAACTCTAAAAAAACTAAGTTAGCGAAATAAATTTCGAACGTGTTTAAAATGTGCATATGAAAATATTTTGGAAATTTTTAACCCTATGCGTGCGTTAAGTGCCTGAAATAAGATCGGCAAAATTGGAAAAATTTTAGATTGCTATAACTTTTGACTGTGCTATCGAATCATTAGATAACTTATAGGACATATTAATGTAACTAAATTTGAGGCTTTTGTAGTTTTTTTTATGAACAGGCTGTAGCAACCTTGTAGCTACGGCAAGCACTTAATGTGAAAACCTTCAAATCATCGAACCTCCTGAAAAATTGTTGCTTTTTAGAAAGAAAAAAGGACACGCAACTCATATATAGATCTTATGCTTTGTCCTAACAGCCAATATAGAATTTTTGAAATTCCATATGGGATAAAAATGGTAACCCTTCAACAATTTACCTATATTTTTAGCATTCGAAACTTCTATTCAGGGGAACTCTCGACCCGAAAATGAAATACAACTGAAATTCACAGAATGTATTGGTTTTAGGTTAGGACCAAGTCTGATTGAAGAATTTTCGAAATGTGGGCAATTCTGTGCCAGTGGTGCCATCTTGAAAAAATCACTAAGAAAAAAAAACTGCCTGTTACCCTATAAATTCTGATATAGTGACTGGATTTGGACGAAATTCATACAGTAGCTGAACCTTACTCCAAGCCAAATTTGGCGGAAACTCGGTTTCAAAATTAGGTTAGAGCTGCTAGTTACATTTGGTTTTTGTATCTTGAATTTTAAAAATTCGCTCAGCAAAATAAAGCTTTTTGTCCTACAACTTTCTCAGTGCTGTCATGAAATCAAAACGAAATTCGTATGGTGAATGGACCTTTTTGTAGGTAAAGTTCAGTAGAAATCCGGTTGAAAAATCACGATAGGGTTGCCAGCTAAATTTAATGAATTTTGATGCACCTCTATATTTTCACGCAATTTTTTTGTAAAAAAAAATGATAACTGATTATGTTTTATGCTTGTTCAAACTTCGATTTGTCAGAACTTCTGACAAAAACATAGGATCATTGCGAAATTTGCAGGAAATGTTTTTGTGGTTTAAAACTACTCGTTACTAAAATTATATATTTGTGTGTGCGCAGGCCACCCTGTAGCTATGCCAGGCACGTGCAAAAAAAATCCTTCAAATCATCGACCCTCCTGAAAATTGTTCGTTATTGGAAAAAAAACAACATTTAATCGATTGAAAAATTTCATTCTATGTCCATTCTGTCAAATTGAAACTTTCATAATTCCACGTTGCACAAGGACGGCAACCCATCACCAAACTACCTCTATATTTAGAGTAATCTCGAAACTTTTGTTCATGAGAACTCACAATTCACGGGATGTTTTGTTATTAAACAGGATCAGATCTGATAGATGTGATTTTAGAATGTGAGCAATTGTGTGGCAGTGATGCCATCTTTAAAAAGCTCTAAAAACAAAAAAAAAACGGTCTCTTTGCCCTATTAGTTTCGATCTAGTCGCCAGATTTTAACGAAATTCACACAGTACCTGCACCGTTCTCTAAGCCGAATTCGATGGAAGTTGGGCAGGAAAAAATAGGATGGAGCTGCCAGCATTGATCATATTTATCTCGTGAATCTTGAAAATGCGCTCAGCAAAATATAGTTCCTTCTAGTGATGGGCGTTTCTGTTGTTTTCAGAAAACGAAAACGAACTGTTTTTTTCCAAAAATAACTGTTTTTTAAAACTGTTTGAAAACTTTTTTCACTCGACCAGCAGCAGATTGATACTGGGTGTTACAATTAGTGATTGGCATTTCTGTTGTTTTCAGAAAACGGAAGCTATTTGAAAAAAAGCAGTTTGAAAAAAAACTGTTTTTTTCCAACTGTTTTTTTCAAACTGCTTTTTTTCAAATAGCTTCCGTTTTCTGAAAACAACAGAAATGCCAATCACTAATTGTAACACCCAGTATCAATCTGCTGCTGGTCGAGTGAAAAAAGTTTTCAAAAAGTTTTAAAAAACAGTTATTTTTGGAAAAAAACAGTTCGTTTTCGTTTTCTGAAAACAACAGAAACGCCCATCACTAGTTCCTTCCCAAAAGAAAAACAAAAGAAAACTCATATAGTTAATAGAGCTTATTGTAGGACAAATTTGAAATGAATTTGGAAAAAAATCATTATAGGGTTGCCAGCTATGGTAGTTTTTTTTTGCAAAAGTTTTGTATTTTCTTTACCCAACAATAAAAGCATTGAATTTTCAAATGGCAATGATCTTGTGCTGACAATAAACAACAAATATTAAGATTTCGAAACTGTTTTAGGGTGGCAGCACCAAATTTATTTTTACCCCTATAACTTCCAATGCAGTAGTGATGGGCGTTTCTGTTGTTTTAAAAAAACGAAAACGAACTGTTTTTTTTTCAAAAACAACTGTTTTTTAAAACTGTTTGAAAAAAACAGTTTGAATTAACGAGAGAAAAAAATTTTATGCTGTACGACAATTAGAGTTTGGTCGTACTAGGATTTTCACATACTAGGTATAACTAGTACGAGTACCTGTTCCAAATACCTATTTGAAGTATGTACATGTATACATACAATGCATACGATTTGCAGTAATGTAATGAAATGGACTAATATGCCCTCCTCCACCCTCGAGACACAACGTTCTCAAGCTAGTGGTGCAAGATTACCTTCAAAGAATACCGAGTCATTAGTCTGTGCAGCTTGTCCGCAACTTTCCAATGGTTGGTCATTTATTTCACAAGTCTTTCTCCAATCTAGGGGCCATCTAAAGGAAAACAATCAAATTCAATCAATGTAATTTGTTTTTCTTTTTATTATGTGCAGAAAACACCTCCTATATTCGTTCAAATTTCCAAAGTAAAAAAATTACTAAAATAGGACCAACTAATCCTGTTGTCATCTATATGACTTTTCATTGAGCAATCTCTGATACCAAACTTTTTCTGGCTGATCTAAAACAGTCGGATTTCTACTTCACCTTACTGGAGCATGAAGTTTACCGAAAATTTTATTAAGAAATGATAAAAAAAAAAAATTCGCGTATTAAACATGCACCCACTAGGGGGCCAACCACTTCCGTAAGGCTGGACATGAGACCAAGGGGCACCTTACCTCCCGGGGTTTCGTTAATTTTACAACCCCGGTAGGGTTGGAGACACCTTCGTGGCGACCTCTAGTCATGAGGAGGGCCTCAGCACACCCAGAGACGCCAACCGGTGATCCAAATAGGATCTCAACCTTATCCTCCTTGGCACTTTTAGTGCTACTTTTAGTTTTTCCGGAGGATTTCATTTTGCCGTATCTTCGAAACTAGGCCGCTTTTTTCCCAGAAAAAAAATTTTTTGAAAAAAATTGACGTTTTTGCCCAAATGCCCCTATTAAAAATTGTTTGCCCTTAAAATATCACTATTGTACTCCCCGAACACTTTCAATCATCGAAAGCGCCGTAGTTAGTTTTTGCCAAACTGGCTAAAAAAAACCCCTTACTCCCCTACAAAATCGAAATTTTTTTATCACAGCAATAGGTATTGGCCCGTTATGTCCCAAACCATTCTAACCCAAAATTAGCCGATTTTGTCCGATTTCAGCTCCTTTTGCCCTAAAAACTTTTTGAATATTAAGTAAAATACTTGCAAGTACGAAAATGCTCGCAAGTACGAAAATGCTCGCAAGTACGAAAATATTGTTTTCTCCAGCTAAACAGTTTTCCACTGCCAAGCAGTTAGTTTTCGTTTTAACAAGCGACAAACGGTTCGTTTAAAAAAAACGAAAAACGATGAAAAACGATTCGTTTAAAAAAAAACGAAAAACCATTCGTTTTAAAAAAACAGTTCGTTTTTAAAAAACGAAAAATGATTCGTTTTAAAAAAAAACAGTTCGTTTTAAATAAACGATTCGTTTGAGAAAAACGATTCGTTTGAGAAAAACGAAAAACGTTTCGTTTGAAAAAAACAGTTGGTTTTAAAAAAACGATTCGTTTGAAAAAAACGAAAAACGTTTCGTTTGAAAAAAAAACAGTTTGTTTGAAAAAAACGGCAAACGTTTCGTTTGAAAAAAACAGTTGGTTTTAAAAAAACGATTCGTTTGAAAAAAACGAAAAACGTTTCGTTTGAAAAAAACAGTTCGTTTGAAAAAAAACGATTCGTTGGAGAAAAACGAAAAACGATTTGTTTGAAAAAAACAGTTAGTTTTAAAAAAAAAGATTCGTTTTAGAAAAACGATTGGCTTTAGAAAAACTATTCGTTGTAGAATAGTTGGAATAATTGGTTTTAGGAATACTATTTGTTGTAGAAAATGGTTCGTTTTAGAAATGCTGTTCGTTTTAGAAAAAAATTTCGTTTTAGAAAAACTGTTTGTCGCTATTTGGAAAAACTGTTCGTTCGTTTTTTGCTGTCAAACATTGTTTTCAAACTGTTTGGCGTTTTTGAGCCCATCACTACAATGCAATCATCGGATCGAAACAAAATTCACAGGGTCGGTTGGCCTCATCGTGTAGCAGATCTCGTATACTTTTGGATATTATATTAGCAAAGGGTTGCCAGCACGAGGCATTTTTGTTGTTTCCGTACCAACAGAGGCTACCATTAAATATTCATATGGCAAACATTTGCAATGAAAGAAGTAAGCAAAGTTTAAATTTCGCAAGTTTTAGAAATTCTTCGTATCGTAGCAACCCCAAACATCTTTCTATCCCTGTGAATTTAGATTCTTAGAAAATCATTGTTTCGAAGCCTGTTTCTATGCGATAGAGTTTTTTTTTTGGACTTGAATCATTAGTAGTTCTAGTAGCGAAAATCGTGAAATAAATACACAAATACATTTATACTTGAAGCGAAAACATATTTTGTTTGCTTATTTTGTTTTATACTTTTACGTATTCATTACAACTAACAACACATTTTTTCTTAATTTCTTACATATTTCGTTTCGTAATGTAACTAAGATGTTTCTAATAACTAAACTTTAAACATTTTCGGAATGTACGTATATTTGTGATAAGGTACGTTTTCAAATACGTATACATCACATACTCGTATTTAATTTTTCAATTTTCTCTATTATTACGAGCTGGCTTTGTTTTTTTTTTAATATAATATAACGCATTATATACTTTGGATGGTTATCTATAATCTACTGTATCTGAATCGAGCTTATTTTTTGTTGGATCAATTTTCATTTTTTTTTTATTCAATGTTAATTTTTTGTTTTATCTTCAGTAATAACAAAACATTGAAAACAATGTGATATTTTTCTATAATGTTTGCAAATAACAATAATATATATATATAGAATAACAATATAGTAACAACAACATGTTTGATAGCTAGTTAAAAGCTAAACAAGGAAAAAAACAATTTGTTTTAGTTAAATCTTTTAGTATTTCAAAGAAAACTACTAAAAATTAAAAAAAAAAAAATAAAAGATATTTTGAACATGTATAATACTTACGTAAGAGTACGGTGTGCATAGTTTTCTTTTCTATCGTTTAGTTATGTATGGATTTTAGTGATTGCGCCGCGCATGCGCCAAAAATAAAGTGACAACAAAAAAAACACTACCTTTTAAATCAAGACAGTAATTAAGTATGTATGTAATAGAATATTACGTATTTATGTTTGTTTCGAAAAGTTTGTGCTTTGAATTTGTTGCGGGGTTGTAACTTTCTTTAAGAAAATTCAAATATTCATCATCATTTAAAATCGCGTTAGTCAGTTTGGACATCATAGCCGTATTATACTAATTTTTTGACCTGAATCGGTGCTTTGAAGATGGTCCTTTTTTTTACCATTTTACATTTGCTGTATTAATGTCCTGATCCTGAGCAAAACTATATTTTCTATTATCTTGATTCTATCGGTTTGAAATAAGAAAACTATCTGACGTTTCGATTTGACGGCGATCTTCTAGATAAACTAGACTAAAACGATACTAAACTGGGTTTTGGTTTTCAAAAAACGAGAAGAAAAAAATTAAATGTTCCATGAATGCCTGTATGTTCGAAACTGAAAATTAAGCATCTTTTTCATTTGAAATTGCAATTTTTCTGAAGTGATCCTCAGAAACGAGTTTGAAATTAAAGACCCAATCGGTCAAATTACTGGTTGCAGGAAGAAAGAAGCAGCACCACAGGTGGTTTTCATGAAACAAACAATTATTTCAGTTTTTTTTTCTTGTGGAAAAAAATCTTAGTTAAGGCACTTAGGGTATATACTCGTAATAATGGTAACAATAGTTCACTGATGTATGTATATATCAAATATTTTATACATCAATCATGAAGGCATCGCTGATTTCGATTGACTGTGTTTGTTTCTGGAAGACGACAGCGTGACTGGTGTTCAAGAAAACATTATTTTTTTTTTAAACTAAACAGTTGGGACGTAACATTTACTAAGGTGCCATATCTATGTCGCTGACTAACGAGTCCGTATCAGGTGAGGATAGTATCGAGTCCATATGGGAGCGGTGTGGGGATGGTGGTAGTAGATTATGTGATGAAGATAAAATCGAGTCTCCGATACATCCACTCAGATCAACCGAATGATGAGGCTGCGATAAGGACAGGAGCGGATCACCACAATGACTAGAGCACGTGCTTCCGTGCAAATAGCCATTGTTGTTATGATGATGATGATGATGATTGCTGCAAGAATTGCTCGACGACAGGTGACTTCTATGACTGGGACTGCAGTTAAGTGCTCCATTGCTACTACCGCCTCCACCGCCACAATTCGATCCATCGCAGTTGCTTTCGTTCGTGGAGCGACGTAGTGTAATCGATGGCGTGGGCGAATGCGGCGACGATAATACATGATGTGACGAAGATAACATTGGATCACCGTTAACTGGGTGCTCATCTTCCATCAGGTCCTCCATTTGGCTTAGACTCAGGGCCGCTTCCGATACGACATCAGGCATCTAAAAATACGAGAAAAAAAAAGCTAGAAAATTTTATTCCAATATAAAACTATTGCCATTAATACTTTTCCAACAATATCTGGTATCAATGATGTCGAATGATGATGGTTATTTAGCGAAGGACTGAAAGATTTCAAAAATGAGTTTGATGTTGGCGCTGAATATGATGACAAATTGAATTCGGATACCGGAAGGCCATGATTTTTCGCCTGTATCTCCAATTCCTAAAGTTGAAACAAAACAACAAAAAAAAACATTATGGTAAAACATCAGGTCTTGTCCCCTCAAAAAATATGTATTTTCAATCAATCTACATCATTTACCTGAATACGCATCAGCAATCGACGATTTTGATATTCAATTTGTTTTTGTCGATATTCATTCTGTTTCAGTCGATTTATTTCATGTTTTAAACATTTTATATAGTCTACAGATGATTTCAGGATAGTTCCTTTATTCGGTCGAACATCACGTACAACTTCATAGTAGGGATCGTTGTTTTTCGGTAGTAACGTGCCGAGTTCTTTTATTCGATCATTAATATTAAAACGACGTCGTCGTTCAACTGTTAAAAAAGCAATAAATGATTAAGATACGTACACGAATCAATTGCAAAGAAAAATTAGAAAAATAAATATCCACAGAACGAAAAAGCTATCTTCGAAAATTTGATGAGAATTTAAAAAAAAATCCAAAAAGTTTTGAAACATTCTAAGAAAGTGTACTACAGTCTGTTTTTTTTTCTGTTGTAGAAAAAAAATCTATTTTAACGTGAATAACAGATAAATTATTAGATACGTACTCATATTATGATTATCTTTCTTTTGCCGATCTTTGGCCAGAGCATGAATTTCAGCGTCCGTTAAATGTTGTGGTTCTTGTTTGATTTTCAAATCCGATGTATATGGTGTGTCCAATTTGAGAGAATCCGCTAAAGCTGAAGATTGGAATGCTATGATATCTTCGAGCATATCTTCCGTCTATAAAAAAAAAATGGAAAGGCAATCAATAAAACTCAAATATTTAAATATATATTTTAATATCGGGAAATAGAATCATATTGGCTGATTTTAAGAAAAATAATTATCTCTTTGTTAAGGACACGGAGCCTGCCCAGCGTTCAGTCGACACAGGACATGACAGAACTTGCATCCTAAAAATAAATAGGATATAAGGAATCGATTTTCTTCGACTGTCTTTCTTATCGATTCTCATGGCTTGATAGTACAGGGTGCGGCGCCAAAATCCGGATAAAATTCAATTTAAATCTACCCCCATTCCATAAGGTTTCGAGAGGTCGCGATTCGCGGACAAATAGTTCAACACATGTGTTGAACATTCATAACCTCGAAAAAGTCGCAATGTTGAAGCCAAGTGCAGAGTATAATCGAAGAGCCGCGATAATCCAAAGCCTTCGTGCTGGGCGGTCAGCACGGAAGATTACTCAATTTTTCCGATATCCAAAATCAACTGTATATGAGGTTGTTACTAAATACAAAGCTCAAGAACAGTTAAGTGAAGGTTCAAGTACACCGGCAAGAAAGCAGCACTCAAAAGAACACACCGTGAGAACCCCTGAAGTCACCAAAAGGACTGAAGAGCTGATTCTGGAAGACCCGGGGCTATCGTTACGAAAACTGGCGTCTATTGTGAATGTGAGCGAGCCTACCATGCGGAGAATCGTTGAGGAGGACCTTCGATATTATTCTTACACGATCAAGGTTAGACAAATGCTTTCTGAGGCTGTAAGAACGAAGCGAGTGGCTCGCTGCAATTTGATCATATTTTCTAAAGTTGATCATGATGATCATTTCTAAGGAGTTTTGGCCTCCGAATAGTCCAGATTTTAATCCCTTGGACTATTACGTATAGAGCGTGATTGAAAGGGCTACCAACAAGTCTCGACATCCAAATTTGACATCATTAATGACCGCCATTGAGGCAGCGTTCGTCAATATTGACAGCGCAGAATTGCAGAGGGCGTGCGAGCTCTTCAAACCGCAAATGGAGGCCGTGATTGAAGCTGATGGCGGCTACATTGAATAATTACATTGTCAATAGATGCACAAAATGCCATGTAAGACGTTTTTGTACTTAAACTTCATTTTTCAATAAATAGCACTATTTGAAGGATGTTCATTGATTTGTTCGGATTTTGATGACCCACCCTGTATAGTGGATATTATTTGTATACCGCATGTATTCTAATTTTGATTTAATTGAAATCAAGATCGAGTCTTATAAAGTTTTGGTCCTTCGAATAATATTGGGCGCCTAACCACAGCAGCTAACAATCGTCAACCGGTCACGACGGTCATCACCCGGTACCAAGGGGATGCAACAGAAATGGAGATTGCGACATACCGGGGATCGAGCTTGAAGGGCGGACATGGCTATCTCTGGAGCTGCCGGCCTCGCCTTCATTGGAAACGACCGGTACGGGGGAGAACGCCGAAAGGAAGAGAACGATTGTGGCCGTTGTCGCAGGAACATCGTCGCGACATCCAGCTGGTATAGACAAGCCCCGATTTAAGTCACCGGCGCGCTCAGTACATTCGCAGCGATCTACAGCAACTGTTGAAGTAAGATTACGACTGGCGGAATTCGATGGCGCTGAAAAATTAGCCGCTATAAAAAGAAAGGAGTTGCAATTAAAGGTCGACTTGATAAAAAATCGATTTACAGGGGATATTTCGGCTCTTCACGAGAAAAAGAGTCTGCACGATGAGGAACTGTCCCAGGCTGACGATGATCAAAAAGTCGAAAACTAGCTGCATGCGAGCCCTCTGGTCCCACGGGGGAGGAAAGCAGCACTAAGCAGCGGGCTCTGAGAGCAGATAAAATCTACTACCGAGCCGATATACAGAGAGAAAGATCTCCGGGCAACTGGCGGAAAAATTGTAAGACCACGTCATCGTCATAACAACGGCATAGAAACTGTCTTAATCACCACCGATGCAGCTGTCAGTATGAACACATCAATCGAGGATAACACATCAAGGCTTGGGTCATCAGCGATCGAAATTAATAATTTCGCTATCAAGCTTCAGAACGTGACCTGCGTTCTCAAGACAATCGACCGACGTGCGTACTTCTACAAGCCCATGCTGTCACGCAAAGTATTGGACAAACTGCGCCCGCACCTCCGCTAGATACCACGAAGACACAGCGGATCCTGCGATCAGCGTCATATCTCGCTTTATCATAAGCAAGGCAGAACGGGCATTAAAGTACATTTACGCGCCTGCTACGAAAACCGTCTCGCCTGTAACAACGAAAGAAGTTAAGCCCGCTCTAACTGTAAAACAAGAAAGCAAGCAACATATACACCGTCGCCGAAGCAACCGAAGAGCGGATCATTCAGTGCCCAAGCTGCAGATAAACCCACGTGCTATCTTAGGGCCCGAACTTTAAAGGATTGACAATAGAGCAGCGCTGGAAATTAGTGCGTAACAAAAAGCTACGCATTAATTTTTTTAAAAGACAGATGCATCAGCTGCAAAGCAAAATCATGTGATCAATGTCACCATCCGCATCATCCAACGCTTCATCATGAAGACAGATGTTCGGAGCAATTACCCGCCTCGAAACTCGTAGCACAGGTAAAGCAGAGAAACATCGAAATAGTCTTGTCAGTAGCAACTCTATCTGCTACCAGCCCACGAACTGTATTGCTGAAGATGTGTCCAGTTGTTGTCATCGGACCACAGGGGGAGGTCGACACATATGCGCTGCTGGATGAAGGAGCTACCATTACCCTCATCGATGAATAGTTGACACGAAACGTCGGTGCGGAGGGAACGATGCAACCTCTACACTTAAACGGTGTCATGTTGAAGAGAAAGAGACAGCAAGCTTGTTACCATACAACTAAGGCGAAAGAAAGAGACCACGTTAAACAAACTGCGACCACGTACCATCAAGGATCTGAAACTCCGTCAACAGTCCATTCCAGCTGCGCCACTGTAGTACTTCTTGCTTCAGGAAGAAATGTTCTACGAATTAGCACGCCCACGGAATTCAGGTGGAGACAGACCACTGGTCCCGATCAATTGGGGGCCACGTCCAGAACACAGTTAGGCTGAGTGGTGTACGGAACCGTACACATCTATGAACCCAACCAACACATAGACCCGAGCGGGCAGCACGACTAGCACCTGCTTCCCGATAGGCGAGCTTGGCGTCACCTGCAAGCCACGAGTGAACGAAGCAGACCAGCGAGCCATCAATATTATCAAGCAGACTATAAAGAAGACCGATAGCGAATATGAAGTTGGGCTGCCTTGGCAACAGGGCGATATGACTTTGCCTTCAAGTTACAAAACAGTCTACCGCCGACTAAGGAAGATTGAGCGGAAAATTGACGAAGATCTCGATCACGCCAAATAGAGAACCTATTGAATAAAGGCTACGCCGTACCATGCGATAAGTTAGAGCGCAGAAGAGCACCATCTGCTGGTACTTACCAAACTTCATCGTACAGAACCTAAACATGCCCGGTAAGCAACGTCTGTTATTCGGCGCGGCGGTAATAAGCACCGGTGTGAGCCTCAAAGATCAATTTCAGGATCAATTGCTATCATTGCAGAGTATTTTGTTCCGAAAACCAGTCGCGATTACCACAGACATTCAGGAAATGTTTCTGCTAGTGAAAATACGTCCTGACGATTAGCCAGCACCGCAGTTCCTATGGAGAGACGCTGATATAGTCGAGCCTCCTCGTCACTACAAAATGACGAGTATGATCTTCGGCGCGAAGAGCTGGCCGTTTATGGCGCATTCTGTACGTGACTATAATGGGAAGACGCATGCGAAAACTTATCCACACGTCTTGGAATCCATCACACACTGGTGGCAAGCTACGGTGACGAAGAAGAAGCCCGCCGTACCATTATGGAAACAAAGATGGTGCACGCAGCTGCTAGATTTACATTACGCAAGTAGAGCACTAATAGAAAGTAGCATGCATCAAGGTTCTTATATGCATATTCATTACCCAGCTGACCGGTGACACCGTTCCACATCATACATATAAAGTCAAAAAAACGTCAACTTGAAATTGCGCCTAAAACTAACCTAAATGTCGAAACCAACAAACTGATACACGTCGCGATGCCAAAGAAATGTTATCATTAAAAAAAACAGGCTGCTCTTTTTAGCTGTTATTTACTCAAACTGTTATTTAGCAGTTGCTATTGCTATTTAAAAATAGCAGTTTGGCCCATCACCGAAATTGTTCTTGATTTTTCCGGTTTTTGGTTACATTGATGATTGAATTACGTGTGGTTGGCGTTGTGCCGCCTTGATTAGTGCCATGGGAAATTGTCATTTGTTTAGTAATTTCAAAGTTTATTTTTGCTGTCGCTGGTCTCCACTGGTGGTGTGGATCTATGCAGATGGTGCTTGGCTGTTTGTTTTAAGAAGCAGCATCATTTAGCAACAGTCAGCTAGCCAGTGGATCTGATTTGGAGTGGATCTTCCTCTTTCTATGTCTGCCAGTCTAATGGAGGGAATATTTTTAAAAATTGCTTTTTTGTTCACCTTCGAGCCAACGCACTTCGTGGCGTCTCAGCTTAGCCTGGCCCGGTTAGCTCAGTTTTGAGAGTCGTTGTGGTATTGTATGGTCTTGTATTGATATTGTTTTTATGACCGTTTAATTTTTAACTGAAGATCAATTATCCTGCCTTTTATAATTTTATAAAAAGGTAGACCTGCGAATTGCATCCTGTCGAGCTCCATAAAAAAGATAAAATAAGAAAGCAATGAGGAAATACATAATAATAGCACATGTACGTTATGAATTGGAAGTAAAATATCTGGTATTGATGAATCTATGTTGCTCAGGAAAGAAAAAAAAAGGATAGAAAGAATAGGAAACATCCTGTTGCCAACTACTCTTTCGTGAACTTTTCGAAAGTAAAGAAGTAGGCTGTTAGTTGGAAATACAACCGGGCTCATGGGTTTTTGAATCGATAAGATAACAGAAGACTTCCATTGAGACAGGCACACGGCAGAGTAAGGCCTAAGGTAAATATTGAAGGACAAAAGAAAAGACGAAGGAAATACTACAAGAATCAGCTAATATTGATTATGACTTCGTAATTTGATTGTTTATAGTTCACTTCGATGCAAAGCTACAGATTCATTAATCGATTAAGCGATCTCCATAGTCGCATCGGAACATAAACGATTTCATAAAATCCATGTTGAACCAGTTACGATAGTGATTGACATAGTCGACAAGATAATTAAGCAGAAAAAATTTCATCGAACTACTACGTTGATATTCGTAGGGCAGAATTAATCACAAACCAACAAGAAAATGATGAAGTTTTTTTCCCTTACGAAAAAAAAAAATGATTGCAGGGTTTAAAACTTAAATACACTATTCATAAAATTGTTGTGTATGATATTTTTTTTCTCGTATAATATTTTAATAAATAATCTGATATCTGCTGCAAAAATTTCTTAGAATCTTATACCATCTCAATACCGTTTACTACAATCGAATAAAAAATTTAAAATAAAGGGCGCTCAACGCCATTTGATAAAATTTGATTTCTTACAAACTCTCATACATATATTTGAGCACGATCCACCTTGTTTTATAAATTTCATTTTATCGCCAACCTAGATGAAAAACTTGCGATATTTGACAGCCATTGATTTATAATATCAAACGACACTCCTTCGCTAATTCCGTGGCATACTACACTATTTTTCGTAGTTGTTTTTTTTTGTGTTTTTCCTACTTTTCTGTTTTCTCTATTTCTTTTTGGATTTCATTTTTTTTAATCAACCGAATCGCGCTATCCCAATCTATCGGGGAAAAAACGTTTGTTTCGAGCCCATACGATACTTTATCGTTTGTCTGCAGCAATTTTATCGGATCGACATGATGTTGTTGCGATATGAAACACTGTGTAATTAAGTTAGTTTGACATACGAATGAACGATGATGATGATGATTGTACACGATAAGATATTAAGACTAAGTGATAGTATTTGATTTTAATCGAAGTTTATCGGTTTTCATTCATCATAGCTGATAGCCTGGTATTGTTGGTATTATTTCGATATTGCAGGCATTCCAAGTTCGAAGACAATTTTCAAGAGTTTTGGAATGAAGTACAGGTATATCGTTTGGACAAAAATTCCCAGAAAAACAAAATGGCTTGGACAACTTCGAATTTTTTTTTTTTGCTGGATGAATTTTAATGTGTTTAGGTATTTAGAAGCCAGTCAAAACCTGTACTGATATAGCTGCACTGCAAGTTATATGAATTATACTGAATGACCTGCTATCGCGGTGAGTCAAATCGAAAATGTGAATGTGGTTCATCTGATTGCCTATGACTACACAGGCTGACACAAACTCATCATAGATCTTTTGGTATACAACCTAATAATTAGCTTGCACCACTCAGACTAAGATAGTTTCCAAGGAAACTAGTAAAATACTTAAAACACAAAAAAAGAGAGACGTCTGAGGGTGTCGAAAATAAGATTTCTAGAGAAACAATTTATTTTCCTAATTATATTTAGTTGATAACATGAAAGATGACGAAATGCGTCTACTTCTTCTTTCAGGTTCGTCGTCGTCGTCGTAGCACTACAGCACCTCTCGGGCCTTGGCTTCTCGTAGGTGACGCCTCCAGTTGTCTCGGTCCAATGACCGCGTCCTCCAATTTCGAAAACCGAGCAGCTTTGCGCAGTCTTCGTCGACAGAGTTAGACCAGCGTTTTCTGGGTTTTCCCACTGGTCTTCCCGTCGAATACCTTTTTAGGTACTCGATGCTCGTCTATTCGTCGCACGTGACCAGCCCATTGCAGCTTCCGCAGTTTGATTGTTATAGCAGCCTCTGGCTCGTCAAAAACCTCGTACAACTCGTGGTTGTACCTTAACCGCCATTGGCCGCACTCTTGTTTAGCTCCAATTATACCCGTCTTTCGAAGGCGTTCAAAATATTTGCGGATGCTTGGGTAAGGGTCCAAGTTTCACATTCGTAGCACAACACAGGTCTGATTATTGATTTGTAAACTTGGAGCTTCGTCTTCCTGTGTATGCAGCTGGTCTTCATTAGGGCCAGAACGGAGTAGAAAGTTTTATAAGCGAGCTGTATTCTCCGTTTAATTTCATCACTTTCACTGCCTTTCGTTGTCAATTTCGAGCCTAAGTATATAAATTCGTCCACATTCTCTAAATTATATTCGTCCAGAATTATATTTCGTCTAATGGAGGTCTTCTTTCTTGTTTGCGTCATGATTTTTGTTTTCGTCTGATTGATCTTCAGGCGTACTTCTTTGGCGTCCTGGTCAAGTTTCAACAGGAGTTCTTTGGCGGATGTAAAGGAACGTGACAAGATGTTAATGTCATCCGCGTAGGCCACTAATTGGTTCGACTTATACAGAAGCGTACCCCCTGTGTCGACAGGAATCTTCCTTATCACGTAATCAAGTGCTAGGTTGAACAACAGAGGTTAGGTTAGGTTAAACTGGCTGACACAAGGCCGCATATAGATATTTGGTTCATAGTGATGCCAGATCAGGAGAAAGAAAGTTCAATTCAAGCGGCCGTCGAAGGTTCCGGATTTTTTCACGAACCGAAGGATGTCTTTGAGCCTCTGAAAGATCGATCAAGGAGAGATTAATCAGGCAGGGCCCACCAAAGCAGCACTACCTGGTTTTCGTCAGTCTCGGACAGTGACACAGCAGATGCTGAATTGTTTCTGAGACCCCCGGATCTTGACACTTCCTACAGGTGTCGCTGGTTAGGAGTTCCATTTTCATGTGATGTGCTGCTACAAGACAGTGGCGCGTAATGATGCCGACCAGTCGTTTGCAGTCAGAGCGCGTTAATTCGAGCAGGTATCTAGGATTGTGTGATTGTATGACCCCCACATGATTTTGGTTACCCTGCGGGTCTGAGTTGCATGCCATCTGCACATCGCATCTTGCATCATTTAAGCGTCGATCGAGTACTTGAGTGTTTGGATGGGAGTTGGGATGTCTAGCGGTTCTGACAGGGGAGGACTGCTTGGCTAATGCGACCGCTCTCTCATTTCGATCTATGCCCTTGTGACCGGGAACCCAGAAAATTCGGACTCTTCTGTTATTGCCCAGTCTGTTCAGGGCCTGAATGCAGTCGAGTAAACACTTTGATTTGCATGTGTCAGACAATAGAGCTTTTATCACAGCTTGACTGTTTGTAAAGATGTTAATTTTCTTAATTGTAGTATCTCTGGCATCTACTAGATCTGCGCCTGGAAAATACTACAGTGATTAGGAAGTCTGAAAGCTGCTTCTATAGCTGCATCTGCAGAATATGCTGCAGCACCCACTCCTACAGCTGTTTTAGAGCCGTCAGTGTAGACGCTCATCCATTTTTTGATGCCCATCCAGAGAGTGGAGACCAAGTAGTCAGACCCAAGTGCTTAGTTTGTGACTTAATCTGTCGCCACCCAACTTGGTTGTGTCTGATTCAGGAATTTTGTACTTCCTTGTGAAGAGTACAAGATCTGTCTTTAGTGGAGTTGATGCCAAGGCCCACGGTATTCGTCCACTCCCTCAACCAGCCCAAGAGCGTACTCGATAAGCTGGCCAAGGATATGTGGAAACCTACCTGAGACTAAGATCACAATGTCTGTCCCTTGCTTTCACCCTTTCCAAAATTAAATTTGTAAACAAGTTCCTAAAAAAAGGGGATAGAACTCTTTAGATCTTCCTTATGATTTGCGACCCCGCCCACTCCGCTGATATGAGCCTTTGCTTAGGCATGTTGCTTATCCAGCTATAAATAGCGGGATGGGCGTTGGTTGCGTAAAAGCTCTCAATAATGACTGTTGAATGCACATTAGCGAAGGTGCCTTCAATATCCAGAAAAGCTTCCGAAACATAATCTTTGTAATGGAGTGCCTTTCTATTTCGAGGACTACCCCCATGGAGACCCATTTCAACGGACAGTGAAAAATCTCAGGAACGCGCAATCCGATTGAACTGAAATTTACAGGATACATTGGTGTGCATGCTGAATAGTGCCAAGTCTCACAAAAAGTTAAAAATCTTTAACCCTTTGGTGCCGGTGGCCATTTTAGTGATATTTTTAATATACCTATTATTCCATCCACAAATAACCTTTGCAAAAATAAAGTTAGCGAAATGAATTTCGAACGTGGATACTGTTTTGGAATTTTTTAACCCCATGTGTGCGCTAGGCACCTAAAAAGAGATCGTGTGAAAAGGTGAACATTTTTAAATTGCCATAACTTTCGACAGAGCTATTAAATCATTATGAAACTTTCAGGACATTGATACTGTTTAGTTGTAAACTTGTGTTGCTTTTCATGAGCATGTAGCTAATGCAGGTGCTGAAAATGAAAACCTTCAAATCATCGACACTCCTGGAAAATTGTCGCTTTTTGGAAAAAAAGCCACTCATGTATAAATTATATGCATTGTTTTCATAGCCAAAGTAAAACATTTGAAATTTTACAACGGGCTAGAACGGTAACCCTTCTCCAATTTACCTATATTTTTTAGCAACAAAAACTTCCGTTCACGGGAACTCACGACCCGATAATCAGATACAGTTGAAATTTACAAAATGTGTTGGTATTAAATAGTGGTGCCATCTTGAAAAATCACTAAGAAAAATAACTGCGGTTAGCCCTATAAATTCTGATTCAGTCATATGATTTCAACGAAATTCACACAGTAGGTGAACATAGCTCTAAGTCAAAAAAATTCGGTTTGAGCTGCCAGCTATGGTAATTTTGGAGTCTTAAATTTTGAAAATTCACTCAAGAAAAAAATGCTCTTTGCTCTTTTCCAGTACAGTCATGAAATCAAAAAGAAATTCAAATGGCAAATTAAACTTATTGTAGGCAATATTCAGTAGAAATCTAGTCAGAAAAACAATGATAGGATTGCCAGCTATGGTTGTTTTTTGTATTTTTTTTTTTGTTGGCATATCTTTAGTAAGCGATTTTATCATAGAATTTTCAAATCGTAGTGATCTTGTAGTGAAAATAAACACCAAATATTAAGATCTAGAAAATTTGACATCCCTAAATTTCTTTGTATCCTTATAACTTCCAGTGCAGTGATCGGATCAATATGAAATTCGCAGAGCAGGTTGATTTCAATGTGAGGCAGATGTGACATATTTTTGGCTTCAGTGCTATCAAAGGGCTGCCAGCACGAGGCGTTTTTGTTATTTTATTTATTTATTTACCAAACAGGGTATAATAATAATGCATATAAATGAAATAAATATAAAACATCAAAAAACAAAACTAGACAAATTAAAAAAAAACAGGTTCAAAATATATAAAAAAATACAAACAAATATGATATAAATAAATAAACATTCGATAAACAAATACATAAAGCTAATTTACATGTAGATCACCATATTAAACACGCAAAACGACATTAAATAATTATCTAATTAAACAATTATAAAAATAGTCCTAAGTCATAAGAAGATACTAAGCCAGTAGACTAGGGAGGGTAAGATAAGAGAGCCTTGGTGACTCTATTTTTAAAGGACACTTTGGATATCGTAGGGGAAAAGTGTTGGCTAGGGGAAAAGTGTTGGCTTTTAAATTGCTAAAATCACCTGGATAGTAAAGACCTCTAAGAGCGAATAGCAAGAATTGCTTCTGAATAGATTCAAATCTCTAAAACCTCTGACAAGTCTGATATAAAAATATTAAAAAGTAAAGGGCCAAGATGGCTACCTTGAGGTACACCTGAATTGACATGAATTTTTTTTAGAAATAAGCACTTGGAATTTCACTTGTTGTGAGCGGTTGTGGAGGTAAGAGCTAAGCCATTTTAGTAGAGATTCGGCAATTCCGAATTGCTGTAGCTTGGAAATCAAAATGGAGTGATCAACACGGTCAAATGCTTTGCTAAAGCCCATACCAATAAATGCTTGCATTAAGTATTTACATCGCGAATATTCGTAATGAAAATAAGTAAACAATTTTTAAATTCTCTAATGTCTGGACATTTTTCGGATGGCAACCCCACACAACTTTCTATCGCTGTAACTTTCGATGAAGTCATCGAAATTAAATTGGCTTAGGGTCTATTATTATACTAAGGGTATTGATGGAAGTAGGAAAAGTAGCTAGTGGTGGAATACACCCTCAAAATCTGCACAAATCATCTACTGTTCTTCGAAAATTAGTATTTCTAGCGGTTCTGATGCGCTAGGGCTTTTTAATATATTCCGCGACAGTTAAAATAATGGTTTGATGTTCGTTTGAAAAAAACAAAACAAAAATTAAATGACATTCTTCATTAATCTCGCATAAATCATCGGAAATAATCCAGCGAATTAAATCATCAACAATAGAGAATAGAAACTTCTATCATTTATCGTAAAGCAAAACTACTATCGTTTATCGAGTATCATTAGGCATCATTGCACAAACATTATGTTAAGTGATCAGTTACGTGCAGCAACGATAGTACAAACAACTTGGAAAATTATTAAACGAGCGGGGAACATAAAGAGTTGATAGATTAGTCATTAGCATATAATCAGACGTTTATGCTAAATCAACGATTTTCGAGCGTGCTATGAAAAACAAGTAACCCGTTAATGCCCAGGGAGTCGAAATTTCGGTAATAATCACAAATTTTATAAAGTAATTAATCCAGAACAATTTTTACTAATTTTCGAAGAAAACTAGTATTAAACTCGTTTCGCCGAAAATTCATATTTCTTTATATATATATATATATATATATATATATATATATATATATATATATATATATATATATATATATATATATATATATATATATCATCAAAATGATTAAGGGAGATAATCTCTGGAGTGGCCAATCCGATTGAGCTGAAACTTTCGGAAAACGTAGATGTATTTAGTAGGTAGGTCCACGACTTGCTAAAATTCAGATATCCTAAACCTTTTGGCGGTGGCGAGCGTTTTAGTGAATTTTGAGGTACTCCTATATTTAAAAGCAGCGTGAATTTTTGTTCAAAAAAAGTATTGAGAATGAAAACTTATTATGTTCTAAGCTTGCTTATGGTAAAAAATTGGAAATTTTGAGTCGTGTGTGGGTGCAGCGTGCCTAAAAGTAGGCAAGGATTTTTTTTCAAATTTTGATTTTTCATTACTTCTGACGAAAACATTGGATCATCGTGAAATTCGCAAAGCGTATTGATGTTGACTAAAGTTTAATACACATGGATTTCTAAGGTAGTGCGGGTAACCCTGTAGCTGCGGCAGGCTCTTGAAAAAAAATCCTTCAAATCATTGAACCTGCTGAAAAATTTTTGATTTTTGACAATAAATTCAAATCATTGATAAATTTTAGTGTTAGTGCATCATGTCAATTTAAAATTTTTAAAATTCCGATTTGCACAAGAACGGCAACCCATCACTAAATTACCTCTATTTTCAGCACTCGAAAGTTCTGTTCACGAGAACTGACGACCGGATTATCCGATCATAATGAAATTCACAGAACATGTTGATATCAACTAGGGCCAGGTCTGATAGAAATGATTTTGAAATGCGGGCAATCCTGTGGCAGTGGTGCCATCTTGAAAATTCACTGAGAAAAAAAAACGGTTTTTGGCCTATAACTTCCGATTCAGCCATCAGATTTTGACAAGATTTACACAGTACTTGGATCCTACTTTAGATAACATTCGATGAAAATTTGGCTGAAAAGTTGGAATAGGGTTGCCAGCTATGGTGATTTTTGTTTCCGAAATCTTGCAAATTTGCTCAGCAAAATAAAGCTTTTTTCCCTATAACTTCTGGTGCAGTCATGATATCAAAATGAAGTTTATGCAGTAAATACATTTTAATTTAAGCCAAATGTCATAGGAATTTTGTACAAAAATCGTGAAAGGGCTGCCAGCTATGACCATTTTTGTAATTTTTTGGAATGTCTTTACTGCGCGATTATGTCATTAGATTTGCAAATGGGAACGATCCTGCAATGAAAATTAACAAAAAATATTAACGCTTTAAAAATCTGAAAAGATTTGAGGGTGGTAACCCTAAAAAAATTTTCACCCGTATAACTTCTAGCGCAGTGATTCAATCGAGACGAAATTTATTGGTTGGGTTTAGTTTAACGTGAAGCAGATTTGGTGTATATTTTGCTATGCTGCTGACACAGGGTAATGAGATTTAGCCATTTTCGTAACTATTGCATCACCAGATGCTTCAAATTACATACATGTATGCAAAACATTTGCAATAAAACTTAGAAACCAACTTTTAAATTTTCCGAGTTTTGAACATTTTTTGGATGGCAGCTTCAAACAACGTTAACCGCTAAAGCTTTCGACGAAATCCTCCGATGAGAACGATATTCAAAGGATAAGTTGATTTAAGTATGAGCTTGTGAAGGTTAACTTATTGCTGCTTCGTTGGGAAAATGTTGCCAGCACTGAAAATTTTCATCATTTCTGTTGCTTTGAACGAAGTATGGTTGATATGATTCTACAAAAAAGTGTATTACGTCTTTCCACATTGTCATTCAAAGACACTTTCTTCGAAAATTAGTTTTCTTTTCAGGTGCGCTAGAGTTTTTTTTTTATTTAACGTAGCCTTGAGTAGCTGGTCTGTTTGCAGAAATGGCAAATAGTAATAAGAAAACGTGATCTCTACCTTAGAAAACAATGACTAATTTTTCACGGCGTATTATTTATTGTCTCAGATACCCAGTAGCAGCAGTAGTTAGAGCAAGAAAGTTGCAATGGTATTGAATTTGTGCGATATTGGTTACCTGAGTAATCCAAAGCAATACTAACTATTTTCGTATAAGCTGCTGCTGCTCTTGGTGAATAACATGCACCGGAGGTCTGGTATATGTTGGAAAGTGGCATTAGTACGTGGTCATGTTTAGCACTGACACAGGTCACTCGTAGCCAATGATTTATGTATTTGATTCAATACGGCCTGGACTCCCCATTTCTATTGTTGTGGGCGATCGAATTTTTAGAATTTGAACAGGTCTTTCCTCAGATCGGATGGGTTTGATGAAGCAGTGATAGATGCGTGATCGACTACTCCCAGCAGAGATCGGGCTAGGCGGGCAACTTTCCAGTGATCAGACGATAAGAGCTTATGACAACAAGCCATCACGGCTTCTGCTGCTTCATAACGAAAAGAATTTTGCCCCGTTGCCTTGTCCCAAAGCTGATACCAATCGCATGTAAGGTTGGAGTAGCTGGGGCCGACTGCATAAGTCAATTTATATGCATCATATAGATGATATGTAGGTCAAGTTTCTCTTAGTTATATCGGCTAATAGTTATTGCATCGATAGTCGTTTCTGCGCTTACACATTGCTAAGTTAAGTAGTGCGAACGTCGTCTACTCGATTTAATTTGAATTACACTACTATACATACGTAGGTACTATGACTTTTCGGATAAACGCAGTGCCTGATATTTTGTCTCGGGCTACTTATGCTGTCTGTAAGACGCTGTGGTAGCCTTTACAGGCTCATTTGTTTTATTGATGGGAGGTCAGTTAAACGATTTCCAAATGAAAAATTGCAAGCATGTGCATTTGTCGCAGTTTCACTTCAATCAAATGTATTTTCTTGATTGTTTCGAATCTTGTAATTCTTATTTTCTGCCTCGATAACCCCGCCTGGTTTAGTATGGATACAGATTTTATAGGCTCGTAAATTTATCTCGTAGCCTAAATACTATTTATTCTCGTGTGTGTATTCGAGTCGAATCATAATCACGATTATAATCTGCGAGGCATTTAAGTAAGTAAATGAACTTGATATGAATCCGACAAATACAATAAATTTTCTGATATCTCCGCAAAAGAAGACACGAACGATTGCGTAAGATTGCAAACAGGTAAGCAAGAAGGCAGACAATCTTTATTAAATAACATAACAAACCAAATGTCTGTTAACAAGTCACTTTTCGTCGGATACAGACTACTCACGATATTTTGTTTGTTGATAAGATGGCAATATTTCTTTTCATTTTTAGAAAAAGCCTATGTCGGACCACGATCTACATACATATACGATGTCGTTGTCATTCTCAATTTTCACTATCAGCTTTAAGAAAGCTTTAGCAGTTTGTACTGTAGCAGTTTCTGAAATGTGATTTACAATTGAGAAACTGGAACAAGATAAAAAAAAAAAAAGTAGCATAGCATGTACTATCTACGATCTTACACTTCATCTTACACTCATATACTTTTTCCATGCCCATCTGATGGAAATATATGTAAAAAAAAAAATACCTGGACATCTGACTAAAAGATAAGATGATGTCATATTGAAAGATATCAAAAAAAAAAAAAATAATAAAAAATAATGAGGAGCTCAGATAATATTAATTGCATGGACTTCATGTTTACACTGTCTGATCGTAGTATTTTTTTTCGATTGTTCTGCTTTGGATCCATGCTGGAGACGAAATTAGGCGTCTATATACCAACACAAACCTCATTATGTCACCATTATATATTACTTTCTACTATTTACTAATTATTATTCATTTCGAATTCATTCCCGTTGACAATCAAAGCAGCAATTAAAAGCATTAATCACTGATCCATTTTTAGTGTCAGATGTCTATTTATAGCCATGGTATTAGGATATGGTTTGACAATAAAAAAAAAAAGTACATACATATATATTCGTAATATTTGAGACTCATTAAAGCAACATTTTTTTTTCATCTTCTTCTTCTTCTTCTTCTTCGTCAATTCATAGTAATATGCTACCGTATCGTTTTGTTTGCATTGTTTGCGTTGAAAGCTATTGTCAGTGTTATCAGAAACAAGATATATATTATTTTAATGTTAAAAGTGAATGAGTAACTGAGCCCCGATATACCCAGTTTCATATAGACTTAGATTTACACAAGCATTCAAACATTCATTTGGACACTATGTGCATTTTTAGAAGACTTTTTTATTAAGGAGATAATTTATTGGACGTAGTTTGTAGTTACAAAGCAGTTTAAAGTTGATAATAATTCTTTTTTTTTCTTGTTTTATTACCAAGAGTTTTGTGAATTTTAATATGTTCATAGACAGTATGTTGAGGCGTTGATGAAAAATACTCAAATTATTTGTATTTTGATTCTACTAACAAATCTACATACAAAACCTAGATTACTGAACAACAACATGACAAACTATTAAATTCAGCAGCTAAACTATCTAACATAATGTATTGATCTCTGCTCTTATTCCACAATCCATCTTTGAACCATCCGTATACCACATCTGGGCTCCTTGGTACATCCTCTCATTTGTCCCTTAATGGAATTGTGATCTTAAATATTTTCCCGAAGCCTGCTTTGGTCTTTATTTGATCGCTTATATTCTGGTCTAGAGGCTCGATTTTGAGGTGATTTTACGGACGCAATAAAAAAAACCATAAACATGATTTTGATATATATGTTTTTTCCAGTCTTTTATTAACATTTTGAAAGTACAAAAATGTATTCAAAAAATAAAAAAAAAAAAATAAAATTGATATAGATACAGGCCGACGAAGTGAAGGCTCAAAAAAAAACTTGTCTCATGGTTGACATGATTCCAACCTTCCTGGTGGTCTGAAACATAAATTTTTGCTGAATTCTGTAATAAGAAGAATGTAAAATTCGTCTGACGCAAGCGATTTGAAAAATTTTTTTTTTTCACAAAATGGCGTCCATGTAAAAAAAAAGTCAGTTTTTGCATCAATTTTTCAACTTTGGGGATTTTTAATAAATATTAGAAATTTTTTTTGAGAAATCCCTACGTCAGACGATAACTAATAGTGTTAAGAGGGTTTGTGCAAAATTTCACGTAAATCGGTTCATTACAACTAGAGATATCATGTCAACCGTATCGAGAAAAGTAGTTCCGAGAAAAACGCGTTTAAAACTTGGAGTCTCGTTTCGGGCAGTTAGTTGGCGTGTCACAAAAATAGCTGTAACTCCAAAAATAATTCGAATTTCCGAAAATCCTTTTAAAAGCTTATTCTTAAAAGTCTAATTTCTAGACCAGAATACCCCCTTAAGTTCAATATTTCCAATCTAAATCCTATTCGTCCTACATCCGTTTCCTCAAATTCAATTCGTCAGTTCCTGATTCTATGTATCTTGATGATGTTACTGCTTCCACTCCTCAGGCTATTTGTGATTTGTTTGCTGCCTTTTTTTCCTCCTCTTTTAAAAAAACCATTAAATACCTCGATAGCTCCGACTGTCTCCCGTACCTCTCCTGAATTATCTATGTTTAGTACCAATCCTTTGGAAGTTGAAATCCTTTTGCATGCCTTAAATTCCAATGCTAGTCCCGGTTCTGATGGTATTCCTGATGTTCTTGTCAAATCCCTCTCATCAATACAAATCCTTCTCATCCCATTTCATCTGATATATTCCCTTCTTTATGGAAATCCACCAGTATTTTCCCAATCTTCAAATGTGGTAATCCTTGCGTTGTTTCCAATTATTCTCCTATATCCCTTCTCTGCTGTTTCAGTAAAGTCCTTGAACGTCTACAATAGAATTTATCCTTCTCTACAGCCTTTACTTGCTCCTGAGCTGCATGGTTTCATTAAGGGTCGCTCTGCATCGACCAAACTATATGGAGTTCACTAATTTTGTCGCCTTTGCCTTCGATGGTCAACGTCAAGCTGATGTAATTTACACTGACTTTTCGAAGGCTTTTGATTCTGTGAACCATAACATGCTGGTATTTAAACTTAAGAGGTTCGGTGTTTTTGGTCCGCTCCTCTCCTGGCTTTCCGCGTATCTTCATAGTCGTCCCTGCATAGTCACTTTTAATGTTTCCCGTTCTCTTTCCTATATTTCCCACATCCGGAGTTCCTCAAGGTTCTATCCTAGCTCCCTTACTTTTTATCTTGTTTGTCAATGACCTTCCTTCTGTTATCAATTCTCCCTGTCTTTTTTATGTGGATGACTTAAAGTTATACAGAGCAATCAGGTCTGCGAACAATTTTCACCGATTGCAAGCTGACTTGTTGGTCATCTCTGGTGTCAAGACGACCTCTTGCCACTGAACATTTTGAAGTGCCACCAGATGTCTTTCGCAAATAAAAATTGGAGTTTTATCTGTAGCGCAAGGGATAAATAAATAAATTTCCATTATGGGCGTGATGTCCTTCAGGATTTTGATATGACCTTTAGGGGGTCGGTAGCTTAGCTCGCTAACGCGTCAGTCCGAAGCAGCGATCTACTACCTGCGGGTTCGAATCCCGCCGTGCCCATGGCTGTATTTGTTCGTCTTGTGTTGTCTTAACAGTCGGCGACTGGGCATAATACCAGCGCTTTATTAATTAAGTGCCGCATTAAAAAAAAAAGCTTAAGTAGCGACTAGGCATAACATTAGCGCTTCAGAAAATAGGAAATAAATGTGGAACTTAAAGAGAATAATGGAATAATTGATATCGGCTTCTCTCATATGTGTCTTCCTACCGCCATCGCTAAGCATTCGCTTCAAAGGGCAATCCCCTGATCTTTGGCATTATCATAGAAAAAAAAGGTGTCCTGTTTTGTATCGGTAGGCCTGTTGTAGGCTAATAGCTTATTTCGTTGCTTCCTCCTGAATTTTGAGGTATAGCAGATCTAGGTTTAGAAAGACCTTCATTCCTGTCGTTGGGTTGGAGCTCATTGCTCCTGTTATCAGCAGGCCGGCCATCCTTTCAGTCTTGTTGAGCCTACGAACAGCAGTTTTTTTTGTGCGGCTTTCGCCCACTTTACTGCAGCTCCGTATAGGATGACAGGTCTCACTATTTGTGTGTATGACCATACTGTCTGCCTTGGATATCGTCCCCAATTGCGTCCAAGTCGCCTCAGTGGCCTTCAGTGTCGTTTTGTTTAGATGATTGATATTTTACCTGTTCCTGCAGACATAAAACTGGGCCCCTATTATTTAGAGCCCTGTTTCATTTTTCTCTTTTTCTGGTGAATGGTACTATGCTAGTTTTTTGAAGATTAATGGATAAACTCTTTTCTTCGCACCATTGGATTGTTTCATTTAAGGCTTTTTGCATTCTTGATCTCGAGGTGTTCATGTGTGAGCCTCTTATTATTACCGTAATATCGTCCGCGTAGCCCGGAGCAAGGTCATCAACTAGTAGGGACCATAGCATTTGCGATAATATCACTCTCTGTGGACATCCCCTTCTAGTTTCCACCCATAACATCGCTTCCCCCAAGATCCGCAAACAAACCTCGACACTTTAATATTGAGGAATATTCCTCCTCTAGAGAGCGTGGTACAACGAGTCATTGAAAAAGCTCCTATGTCCACGAAGGCGCATAATGCCATTTCCTTGCTTTTTCTTGCCGTGCCAATGCCTTTCCTGTTATATGTACCAGCTGGAAAAGTCAGTATACATAGATCGTTCGTACTTTAGCTACAAAATCTGTAAAACAAATGTTTGAGGAATCCATGACTCTTGAGGAATCCATGCTGCTCTTTCACAAGTAGATACCCATTTTCATTGTTAATTTAATTTTGAACAAAGTCTTTCAATTATCATGGAGCAGGAAGGGAGCAAAGAGATAAGATGGTAATTCAAGGCGAGCGATAAATCACCATACAATGAAAATGAAATACGCTATCACTTAGACTTTTATTATTGATGATGGCTAATGCATGGCATGCAAAAGGCATGCAAGAAATGCAAAAAGGTCAAAGCCAGATAAACAGTTTGCGATTTGGTCTCCAAGTTTTATGCATTAAGGAGCTGACTTTACGGTACGTAGCGTGTTTGCAGTTTACCCAAAAGGGCTTGTAGTTACCAGAATATCGAGAATTTTTAATGTTTGAAACATACGAAGAAGGAGCAATTTTAAGAAGCTTTTTAGTTTCAGCCCTCAGTTTATATATATTTATTTATATTTATTATGATGCCAATTTTTTCGTTTGTTCAACCAAGTGGGAACATTGAAATTGCGAGGAAATGTAACTACAACAAAAAAGTGGAAAGACGCAAGTAAGTTTCAAAAGTATCATCATATTATAAAAGAGCATTTAGGCCATGAGACTACTTTAACTACAGCACGGGTTTCCAGACGTTGAGCAAAGGTTTGAGGACATAGCTCTTATATACGTCTCCAGAAGATAATGGTGTATTCCAACTCCAGGATATGAATACGGGCTCTTATAGATTAAAATGTCATCGCACGATAAATTAGAAAAAAAAAACTAAGTGACATTATTTGTCGTCGTGATTTGGAATGTTGTAACTGTATTACAAAAAGTCGTAGCAATTCCTAAGAGAGCTAACATTTGAAGAAAGAAAAATGGGAAAGGAAGATGATTCAAAGAAACCCTGATAATAATCTGGATGACCAGTTGAAATTAGTTATATCCACAGAGTATAAATTTCGAGTTGACAAGAATTCATACTATCCCCAAAATACTCGAAGTATGTTCAAGTTAATAGCACAAGAGATGTATATATAGAACACAGAATGAATGGGCTCCAAAACCAATACGGCAGTAACACAATCAAAGCGGATTACGAAATTGTATCGAAATAGTGGTGTGGGAAGGATACTTGTGGAAGCAATGAGGACACCACCACCAAGAGATTTAAGATCAGGATCACACCGGAAGATTTTATGGGTCATGAAAAGCTCGAAGCTCAGAAAATTTGAATTAAGTCAAGTTTCCGAAAAGTAAGCATTTTAACAGTAGTCTGTACTTAAAATATTGACAAGGCTTTCTATTCCGTTTCTCACAAATTCCGTCTATTTGAGTTAATCAAGTTTGTATTCCCAGAAGAGGTAATAAGACTCACCGCAGGCTTTCTTATCAACCGGCAAAACTAGGTCAACGCTAACGGAGCAGATTCGCTCACAGAGCCTGTGACATCGGAACTAGCACAAGGTTATGTCACTGAACATCGCTGATCTTCCTATTCTGATGGTACCCAACAGCTTACATAAGCCAAGGGTCTGTATTCTTGTCAAAAATAACCATAAACGTCCTTGTACTACACAATTTTAGTGACAAGGATAACATAGCTCTTGCAGTGGAAATCGATCAAAGATCATGCTGGTTGGTTCTTTGCTACATGGCACATTAGCCTTCCCTGCGACATCATCAAGGGTGTTGTGACTGAGGCCACGAAAATTGGAGTGTCTCTTATTCTGGGGGCTGACTCTAACGATCATAATGAATTATGGGGTAGCTCCAACACAAATGGCCGAGATGAGGAACTTTTTGATTTTCATCGCCAATACTGGTAGCGAACCAACCTTCCTTACCTCAAACCGTAGGGAGGTGCTTGACGTTACCTTGATTCATGGGCGGCACTCGCATCTTCTCCATCACTGGAGGGTTCTACAGGAGTGTTCAATTTCTGATCATAGGTACATATCGTACAACGTGGCTGGCCCCAGCTCTGCCGAGTAGGTAGCCTTTATTAACAAAAAGAGGACGGACTGGAAGTTATTTAATTCTCTGGTTCGATCCTCACTGGAAACTGCTCCTAAGATCATTGACTGCTACCATGAACTGGATCAGGCAGTTGACACCCTTACTAGTTCTCTCAACTCCGCGTCTACGGAAGCATTTGAGCCCCCTACAGGCAGCGGGAATCCTAAGCCCCCCTGGTGGAATATGGGGATTAGCACCCTGCGGAGAGAATGTAGCAGAGAGTTCAACAGCGAAAAAAACGAAGCTTAGGGCTTTTAAGTATGTCTTACGAGAGGCAAAGAGGTCCTTATGGAGATCTTTCTGTAGAAACGTAGAGAGTCTCAGCGAAGCGAATCGCCTTCGTAAGGTCTTAAGCACGACACCGAAGGCTATGGGGTGCATCATGATCCTTGCGGCTACTCTAAACGTTATGGATGCACATTTTCCGGGCCATTATTGCCCTCTAGAAGCGATTCAATAAACGGAGCAAGCTTACAGTTCAACGCCGCCGTTTAGAATATCAAGCTGTCTCTCCGTCTACCAGACCACTGTAGTGTCTTTCAGGCGGAGGTTGCGGCTATTTTTCAGGCAATCGACTGGCTTCTGTGCAATCGAATTTTCGGGGTCAATATTGATATTTTCACAGATAGCCAAGCGACTATTAAATCCTTTGTTGGTCCTTGTACAGTGTCCATGATTGTGGCTGAATGCCGTTCATCTCTTAGGAAGATATCGAGGCATTCGGTTGTTCAATTGATTTCAATACCTGGACATAGGGGTTTTCAGGGCAACTGTGAGACCGTTGAGGTAGCAAGGCTTGAAACTTTGCTATTGGAGGTCTCTTGCTCCGTCTCAATAGGTATACCGATGACATCGGTCAAATTGGCCATCAGGCAAAAATATCTTAAGGACGCTAGGAAGCCATGGGCAGATTAATCAGCCTGTGCGATAGCAAGGCAATACTGGGTATCCGTTGATGGGCATCGCACCAGGCAGCATTTAAGCTTAACTCGAAGCGCTCTGCGTTGCACTGTGGGCAATCTTACGGGTCACTTCCACATAGGGCGGCATGCGCAACGATTGCGCGTAGATTTTAACGATTTCTGTCGGAGTTGCGGCTATGAAGACGAGGAGGAATCCGTCCTCCATCTCATATGGCAGTGCCCGGCTTTGGCAAGGAGAAAGTTGGCGGCACTTGATGCACCCTGTCTCCCAAACCTGACCGAACTGTCCCTGGTCAATTTAAAGGGGATAGTCCGGTTTGTCAAAGGAAGCAGATCGTTACCTGAGTTCAGTGACTAGGAGAGAGTCACTAATTATTGTGGCATTACAACGGGCCTCTCTTGTGCCTATGTGTGTCGGTCGTCGTCAGGCCTCTGTAGATCGGAAGCCACTTCAACCTACCTACCTATCTTTCAATTCCAGTGGCCAACCACACGCTCAAACCCTTCAAAATGTCAATGAAATGTTTTTATTCGCGTATTTGCATTCCGCAATCCTTCTAAGTAAAACAATTCATGTAAAACTAAACTATTCGTAACAAGACCAAGAAACTCATTGTCTTATCTGGAAATTCTAGGGTTACTCCTAGCTCATCGCTCAAGTACTTCGAAATCGATTTCCACGAATTTTTTACGCTTGCGTTTTTACGTTTTATGTGCGGCGAGAAACTGGAACTGGTAAATCTTTATTTATAACCTCTCAAAGGCATCGTAAATGCATAGAACGGATATTGCATAGAAGTGTATACGTCTGCAATTTTTTGGAATAGTTTCACCCAATCTATTGCTATTTTATGGCTGGAGGTAGGAGCTAAGGTCGACGCAAGAGCATTTAACAGCTCTTATTTGACGTATACTAGAAAATGAAATTTCCTTTATAGAAACCAGCCAGTTGACTCCGAAATTTTCAAATTGATTCCTTCTGAGCTGTCCAATTTTAATATTGCAGGGATCGTAACCGTTAAGTGAAGGCAATTACCAGGCCCATAAATTAAAAGTAGTATTCCCGCACAAACGACCGGTCTTCAGTTTCTGACCTCGGAAGTACTACATCTGAATTTTCCTGCGACCTTTATTTTATTTTGGTAGCGAATAATCAAGTTATCAACCATTTGTTAACAAATGTTAAGTGATTTCAGTGATAACATACTACAAATCTAGAACACTTATCAAGTCACAATTAAAAGTTCGTGAATAAAAGTGCTAAGAAGTAGTAATGGGCTTAAAACTGAACCTTGCATGAGAGCAACAAGAAGTACGAGAAAATTTATCGAGCTGATACTCATTTTTAAAAAAAAAATTTTGAACTGTGCATTCAATTTTCGTTCACACCGCCGAAACAATAAATTTGAAGTTATTGGCATTTCCCACACAGCTTCAATAGCAACCATCAATTACTTTAACCAAACAAAAACTATAGAAGATACTAATCGATAATATTTCTTTTTTTTTTTGGATAACTTCAAGGTTAGTATGGTTAGCGTACTTACAGATTTTTAATGCTGATTTGATAATTATTTAGATACTAGCTGGTAACATGATGAATTAGCAACGATACAAAAACATGAACTAAGGGCAAAGTAAAGACAGGCGGCCGACCAAAGCGCCACTAGCTACAGAATACGTTCTGCTACAGAAAGATACTTCACTAATTTTCTCGGTGACAATTTGTTTTTCACATTGATGATGATGACAATCTCGATGTGATGCTGTGATGGAAACACAAGTATGCGCCGCACGCGTATACATTTCATGGACATTACCACAGTCTGTTGTATATGAAGAAACCCATCCAAATTTCTATCAATTCGGCTTTTTTAATTCAATTTAATACATGATTATTGTATGCAATTTAAAAACCACGGCGCGCGGTCAACGGTGAATAAGTTTCGCGAAAAATATGCATATAAGCATTTCTTCAATCACGGTCGCGAGAATACCCTGCAAGTTGAATATGACTTTGAATCGAAACGCAATCATATACTATGGACCATGTTGATTTTTACTTTTAGATTGATCACAACGAGCCTAATGAAAAATTTGTAGATTTTCGTGATGTTTTGTGGGCCTGAAAAATGTCTTAGATATCTGTGCATGAATCCGAAAACCGGAAAGTCAAAACATTGATTTCGCCCTTAATTCTCCGTTCGATAGATACTAAAAACACTTTTTATCTAGAGCGCCATTCTTGGATATATTCGTACGTAATAGTTTTGTCGATATGTAATTGAATTCTAAGCTATTGGTTAGTAACAAAGCATTTTCATTAATTATAAGACGCATGCGTACTCTCTTGTGAATGACTTTAGTCTCGATTCAGGGGCATTGGTTCGAGCGAAGCAAAAAAAAACGTTCGAATCATTATTATTACGCAAAGATACAAACATTCATTCATGGTCACAACCCTCCCGAGTAAATAATAATGTCTTTATGACTTAGTCCCACTTAATTGATATGAGATTTTAATGTGTGACGGCAAATGGAAACAAGCTAGAAACGAAAATTCAAGACCAAGGCAAAACTATCATTATCACTCAATAATTTGAAAATAATTAAAAAAAAAGACATTATAGTTACATTAAAAATAATAATCATCATTTATTTGCTATGGTGAAAATCATAATAGAACTATGGGAATATCCAAGCTATTAAACCAGATCACACAGTAGCGTCTCTCTCTCTCTCTCTCTCTCTCTCTCTCTCTCTCTGTGGGTCACTCTAGACATGGACTATTTTTCCAGTAATACTTATCAATTAAGTTTGCGTCCTATATTTTATACGATGTTTGATAAATATTTTTATTGTGAAATTATTTTATACATTGGTTCACGTAGATATTTCAACATAATCATTGTTCTTATTTACTCTATGATAAATACATTCATGCAGTGATAAAGTGCATTCACTTGTTGGTTTTGATTCTTTTGAATTACATCATAGGTCATTTATCCATGCTGAACGGAAAAATCCAGTCAGACTCGGTTGAAAAAAAAAAACTGAGTTCGATTCCCCATTGAAGTCGAAATTCTCGGTAATGTTTTGTTTTGAAAGAAATTTTTTTATCAGCCATCAGTACTCGAAAGAAATACCGATAACAAGTGAGGCGAAAATCAAGCAAAAGATAAAAGCTAGTTTTTGTGTGATAATCTCCCAGCGTATCTCTGCGTGAATGATCGAATGTAAGCGGGCTTTAGTCTTCAATAACGAAAAATACATGCCTGGAAGGAGTCGTCACATTGCCCTAAATGGCAAAGTATATCTTGCCGAAGTCTTGCTCTAGGCACAGTACTTTTTGACCCTGGATAGATGCCTACTAAAAATAAAGATGGAAACTGCGGATAGGTCACCGCATCCCACGCAGATTGTACGTACTTCGTCGGAGCAAAGTAGAGCTTTCTTTGCAGGAAATGAACAAGTAAACATGGGGATCCCACCTGGGTGTGTGCGTGTGGGTTGGGAGAGAGGCGCATTGGCACCTCAAAGAACTCATGCCAAAAGACCCATTGTACTCATTTCCCCCTGCCTAGCATAGTTTCACAGACCTCCTGACAAAGTCCATGATCACTGAAAGGGAAAAAGAGGCCTTCTTCTGCAAGCGTGCAACATCCCAACCAAAGCACTGATATCTGAGACGCACAAACGCTGGGCATTCACAGAACAAATGCTCCGCAGAGTCCGCCTCTTCTAAGCCGGATGAACAGAGGTCATCCTGTACAACACCTATTCGGTGCATATGTCCTCCAAGGCAGTTGGTCCGGGCAGAACGTCTGTCATGGCTCTGCAAACTTTTCAGCTCTTATTGAGCAAGAATCCTGCAGTCACATGGTTGAACTCTGAAAGGAAGACCTTCGTGTGCCTGGCCACATCAGCAGTTGTCCATCTATCTTTGTGAACATCATCTACCCACTTTCGAAGAATGGCTCGTGCAGATGCGGTCGGCACATTCAAGGCGGGTTCAGGACCCCGTAGTGGAAGTCCCGAACTTTGCTTCGCAATGGCGTCAGCAATTTCATTTCCCTCCACACCACAGTGCCCCGGTACGCAAAGCAGATGCACCCTATAGAATCTGGCGAGAGAGTTCAATCGTGCTCTGCACTCTTGGACAATTTTCGAAGTAGTAAGAGGTCTACACAGCGCCATTAGTACAGCTTGACTGTCCCTGCAAATAGCTATGCCTTTTCCTCTCCATTATTCTTCAATAGCTCTCAAGATCACGAATATTTCTGCTTGAAAGACCGAAACGTGCGCTCCAAGAAAAGAAGCCCACCTGTCATTCGATGAATACAGATAGACACCAGTTCCAGATCTACCATCTGTCCTCGAGCGATCCCTGAAGAAGATCTCGGAATATCCCCTCGTACAGAGATCTGGATCGTCCCAGTCACTTCTGCTCAAGAGGATTACCTCGTACCTTGTCCCAAAGTCGAGGAAGACCACTCGAGCGTCCAAAGGCATAGTGAGAATCGGGGAGATCTCACACATCGAACCCCTAATAGAGCAGTGCCCCACATCGTCTTCACCTACCCATAAGCCAAGCTGAGGTAGTCTATGGGCAGAGCTCATCGTCACACTCTGAATTTGAATGTCGAGAGGAGGCAGATTGAGAAGCGCATCAAGGGCCGCACCCGGATACCCAGGCACACCGTCCTTTGCAGCGTGGCTAACTTTCTTCGGGCATACAATAGCTCCACCACACCAGGATGCGTACGTGTAGATTCAAATCACAACACGAGTCTTTAGGTCTCTTGCACTGCCCGAAAGCGTTTAAAGCACGAGTAAGCTTCACTTCCACATGATTCTTCCAGAGAAGTTTTTTTGTCCAAGATTACTCCAAGATATTTGACTTCATTTGAAAGTCGAAGAGTTACATCTTTCATATTTGGAAGCACTAGTCCTTCCAGTTTTCTTTTCCTGGTAAACAAAACGAGTTTTTTTCTTACCAGGATTCACTGTTAGGCCTTGCCTCGAACACCAATTGTCAATCAGATCCAATGCACGTTGTGTATTCAGCTGGGAGTCGACTAGCATATTCCACAGGAGCAGTGATAGGACTCCCCCTTGAGAGTATCCATTTGTCGCCTCCGTTCTTAAGTAGTAGTCGGATCCAGATTTCGCGAGCAACGATCTCTGCGTCAGCATGGCATGCATCCTCTTAACTAAGACGTCATCCACGCCATGAACTTTCGCAGCATCACATAGTTCTACAAAAGGCGCGCAATCAAAGGTCCTTTCAATGACCACAAATACCCCCAACGCATACTCACCATTTGAGATCGCTACCTCAACTCTGGAAACCAGATAATGGAGGGCCGACTCGCATGATTTTCCTCGCTGGTACGCATGTTGCTCATCATTCAAAGGGTTAAACTTAAGCGCCGTAGTGCTTATGTGTCGTTCGACAAGTATCTCTAGGCATTTCAACAAAAACGAAGTTAGGCTGATCGGTCTAAAGTTCCTTGGATCCGAATAGTCATCACTCGCCGGTTTAGGTATAAAAACTACCTTAACCTCTCGCCAAGGTGACAGAACGCACCCCAAGGCTAGGCATGGCCAGAAAATTTCTCTTAAGTCTGCTCCGGAGTGGTCAATTTCCTCCCTAAGCATGACCGGATACATGCCATCCAGGCCCGGCGATTTGAAATTTTCAAAAGACATGATTGCATCCCTGACCTTTTCACTAGTGACTACAGATCTTGTTGTGTACCAGCACTTCCACGAAGAGCAGGGATTTTGTTCAGAGGCACAGATGACTTCTGCGACTCAATCACCGGAGCTCCCAGAAAGTGAGTCCCAAGTAAAGTCTGCAGAGACTCCTTTTTGGACTTGGTTAAGTCACCATCCGAGCGTTTTAGAGAGTCTAGCTTAGCTGATTGATTCTTCTCTAGGACTATGCAAAGCCTCGACATCTCCCGTGCGTCTTCCAGTCTCTCACAGCAAGATCTAAATAATTCCCTCTTGGAAGTCCAAACCAGCTTCTTAGACGTTGTCTGCAAAGTTATGTAGACGATCCAATCATCCTCAAAATTGCCTTTACAAGCTCTGTTGAGAATTTTCCTGGTACTTTTCCTTAGCTTCTGTAGTTCCCGATTCCACCACGGAATCGTCTTGCCACATCTGCTCGTACTAATCAGACAGGCCTCTTCATAGCTACTTGTTATGTCCCTGTTCAGAGTGCTCAACCGGGATTCTATTGACTTTGGCGATTTTATCCTACCACTAGGACGCGCTCTGTCTGAAAAAAAACCGATTGAACTTAAGCCTATCAGTGTTCCTTGGGTTTCTTCTTTCCATCACGGGTGTTAGATCCGTGGCTAAAGAGAACACCAAGTAGCGATGATCAGAGAGTGAAACCTCATCCGATACATTCGATCCGGTCATTGATCCAACTATTCCAAATGAACATAGTGATACATCAATAACCGCCCTTCTGTTTGGGGTGACAAATGTGGGAGAAATCCTAGTATTTAAAATCATCAACCCGGCAGAAGTTATAAAATCAAAGAGTCTATTTCCTCTGTCGTTACATTTGTTGCTGCTCCAGCTGGTATGCTGGGAGTTGGCATCGCAGCGCAGCAGAAGTTCTAGTCTCTCCGATTCAGCGTACAGGACCAGATCCTTTAACTCCTGTATCGGCGGCGGGAGTAGGTAGTCAAAGGGAAAGTAAGCTGAGGCGACTATCGTGCGTTTAAGCCTACCATTTTCTCGGTTCTGTACGACGACCGCTGACAGGTCTCGGCTTGGAAGCTGTCTGAGCATGGTGGAATCAAGCAGATTGGAAGCCAGAAAACAAGTCCCCGGCCGTATTGATCTTTCATCATAAAAGATCTTTGTCCCCGTGGTTGAACTGAGTTCGTAGATCCTGCCGCCTCGAACCCACGGTTCCTGTACAAGTGCAATGTAGGGAGAAGCTTGGAGTTTTGTCAATCTTTCGCTCAAAAGATAGGACGATGGCTTGGCGTGCTGCAAGTTGATCTGACCAAATCTTATACCTTCAGGCACAGAAACGTTCGGAGTTGATGTCTATGGATTCCTTTGCAGGGACCCTTAGACAATGTCCGCGTGGCCTTAGTGAAAGAAACTCTAAAGGAAAGAATTTCCACTTTATCTCTGCGTCTTGTTCTGGAGATCTGTCCATAAACAGTCACCTCACCACTTCCTAATTTGGGTAAATTTAACCGCATACAAAAAGTAGCTCAGCACCATCCGGTACCTGTCTCTTAGCATCGAGAAACTTCTCTGGTCAAGTAAGATCACCAGGCTGAAACCATCATTCCCCTTCCTGGGACTCGTGTACTTGATTAATCAGTGTTTCGCATCGACTTCACCGGTGGTGGGATTCTACCTAGGATTCATGTACTTGATTAAGCAGTGTTTCGCATCGATGCCCAGATTCAGTTTGCCGAACATGCCAGTGACGTCACTTGTGCGCTCTTGTGAGGACCAGGAATCCAACAACTGACATAATAGGATTTGGCAAGGTCGGAATCCAAAATGGCAAATTTGGGCTGACTACCAGTACCCAGTTTCAGAACGATCTGTGTGAGCCACTGAGATGCCTGATTGGAGCAGGCGACTTGGAGGTGACCATCCACAAACTCCGCTTGCGTGAAGTTGTAAACTGGTGCTCAAAAAGAGTTGCATTACGATGAAGGTTGAAATTTCGAGTCACAAATATTTACAGAGTTTTGCGATGTCGTGGGCATGAAGAAAACTAGCATCCCTCCACTTCAACCACAGTCCGATGGAATGGTCAAAAGGTTTAACAAAACTTTAACAGCTGGCTGAAGTAGTAGAAGGCAATCAGCGTGATTGGGATCGTCAACAGCGACGCATACAACATCTAGAGGATCACCGTCACGTATCATATTCGAACGAAATATTCGACTTCCAGCTGATGTTAAATTCGGAATACCACCGGAAGATCCAAAGGCAAAAACGAATTTTCCATTCACGATGCAGTCAGGAGCCGCATAACTGACCGAATGAAAACGTGGTATGACTTGAAAGCGAATTCAGTTGGTTTCCAGGAAAACAATCATGGTTTTAAGGCCCAAGAAAGATCGCTAGCAGAAAGATGACAGAGTTGTGTCCTATAAAGTTTCTGGTCCTTAGTTCGAATTCAGGTTCGAACGAGAGACCGCGCACCGAGCTTTGAATTCACCTAGCTCTGAATAACAACCTTACTTTACTTCTAATTCTAATAATTATAAAACTTTAGCTTTACCACTACATTATCTGCTCAAAGCAGCAATAATCGAACTGGATAATAATTTAATCAAATCCGAAAACCCAATGAAACTGTGATATAGTCAAAAAATTGACAGTTTAAAAATTTTTCAAAATTTGACATTAAATTTCAATCGACAGATTCGGAATCCACTTATGCATTCTTCAGTGCATGATACTATGCTCAGAGCCTTCTTTTTTTTATGTTAATTTATAATCATTAAAGATAAGTGACTGTGACTGCGTTTTTAACACTTTCGAAGTATTTACATTTCAACTTAACTCTTTATTGTTGACGGATCTTTTGTATTCAGTGTGAAGCAGTGCGTTTGTATGTGTGTCGAATTACGTAAGAGTTTGAGTTAGATGGATTTGACATAAATATTTGTAGTTAGTGAAAGTTTTTTTTTACTCGTTAAGCTTGTTTTTTCTTCATAAACTAGTACAGTGTGCTTGTTTATTTATAAAATAGAGTAACACGTGGTGCAAAACAACCGATAATTGAAGTATCGTATCACGATGTTCGATCTAACGAACAAAAAATTTTGGTTTATGTTATGTGTAAATGTTAAGCTGATTAGGATTGATTACGCTAAATAAACTGAAAGTGTTCGAGATAAAACTATAATTTCAAAAATCTATAAGGAGATGATGTTGGCTAAGCTGTTCATGTTTTAGATGTTTTTTTTTTTGTATTTTAAGCTGTAAGATTACTTTGGACGTTCTGATGGAGATTACGGTACCGACTTGCTAGCTTCTGAAACACAATTTATAATTAAATATTTTCCGAAGCAAAGTTGCAAAGTTGTCCCGCTACAATCGAACCCTAGATGCTGGTAGAGACTGCATTTCTATAATAATAACTTTTGCGAATGATAAGATTCATGCCCCATTTTGCTGCTTCTGATTTGACTCCGGTGCCTAATCAGAGCTGAGGTAACTCAAAGCTCGGTATATGGCCCTTGTCCGTACCTGGATTCGAACCAGGGACGACAAACACTTGAAGCCAATACTATACACACTAGGCTATACGAGCTTGCAATTACTTTCCAAATCCTGTCCTAAATGACGAAATAAGTGAGGAAAGTGTGTGAGAAAGAAAAGTCCAAAATCTTTGTATGAAAAACTAAATATCTCAATTCAAAGAACAAAGCTCGATATCGATATATCGAGGTTAAACTGGGATCTTCCTCAGTCTATATTAGACCCTAAAAAAATTGTTTAATTGTGAGAAAACAATAAAAAAAACCCTAGCGCATCAGAACCGCTAAAAAACACTAATGTTCGAAGAGCAGTAGAGGATTTGTGCAGATTTGGAGTGTATATTCTACCACTACTTACTTTTCCAACTTCAAACTAATACACGCTAAGTAATAATAGAATCTAAGTTTATTTTAATTTCAGTAACTTAATCGAAAGTTACTGCGGTAGAAAGGTTTTTGGGGCTGCCATCCGAAAAATGTCCAGAGCTTAGAAAATTCAAACAATGTTTACTTATTTTCATTGCAAATGTTTGCGATGAAAATACTTAATGCAAGCATTTATTGAAACGAAAATAACAAAAAGGCCTAGTGCTAGCAGCCCTTTGCTAGCACCGAAGCCAAAAATATATCACATCTGCCTTACGTTAAAGTCAACCTGTTCTGCGAATTTTGTATTGATCCGATGACTGCAAAAGTTTTCAAACTTTCTAAATCTTAATATTTGGTGTTTATTTTCACTATAAGATCACTACGATTTGAAAATTCTATGCTAAAATCGCTTACTAATGGTATGCCAAAAAAATACAAAAACAACCATAGCTGGCAACGCTGTCATTGTGTTGAACTTAAATTTCTATTGAGCATTGCCTACAATAAGTTTAATTTGCCATTTGAATTTCGTTATAATTCAACTACTGTACTAGAAGCTATAGGGCAAAGAGCTTTATTTTCCTCAGGAATTTTCCAAATTTAAAACACTTAAATTACCATAGCTGGCTGCTCCAACCGAATTTTTCAACCAAATTTCTACCAAACGTGGCTTAAAACAAGGTTCACCTACTGTGTCAATTTGGTTAAAATCGAATGACTGAATCAGAATTTATAGGGCCAAAAGCAGTTATTTTTCTTAGTGATTTTTCAAGATGGCACCACTGGCACAAAATTGCCCGCATTCCAAAATCACTTCTATCAGACCTGGTCCTACTTAAGGTCAATATATTCGGTAAATTTCAATTAATTCTGATAATTGGATCGTGAGTTTCCGTGAACAGAAATTTTTGACGTTAAAAATATAGGTAAATTTGGAAAGGGTTACCAGGCGTGCCCGTTGTGAAATTTTAAATTTTTTACTTTGGCTATAGACACAAAGCATAAGACTTGTTTATGAGTGGCTTTTTTTCCAAAAAGCGATAATGTTTCAGAAGATTCGATGATTTAAAGGTTTTCACTTTCAGCGCCTGCCCTTGCTACAGGGTTGCCAATATGCGCATTAAAAGCTACACAAATTTCAAACTAAATATTACCAATGTGTTTTGAAAGTTTCATAATAATTTAAAAGCTCTTTCAAAAGTTTTCGTAATTTAAAAATTTTCAAATTTTCCCGCTCTCTTTATAAGCACCTAGCGCACACATCGGGGTTAAAAAATTCCAAAACATTATCCGATTCACATGTAAAACACGTTCAAAATTTATTTTATTAACGTAATTTTTACAAAAATTATTTGTGGACGGAAAAATAGGTATATTAAAAATATCACTAAAATGGCCACCGGCGCCAAAGGGTTAAAAATAATTGACATTTAGTGAGACTTGCACCTATTCTGTACATACACCAATGTATCCTGAAAGTTTCAGCTTAATCGGATGGCGCGTTCCAGAGAAATAGTCACTGAATTTTTTTGATGATAATATATATATATATATATATATATATATATATATATATATATATATATATATATATATATATATATATATATATATATATATATATATATATATATATATATATATATATATATATATATATATATATATATGTATATGTATATATATATATATATATATATATATATGTATATGTATGTATATATATATGTATATATATATATATATATATATATATATATATATATATATATATATATATATATATATATATATATATATATATATATATATATATGTATATATATATATATATATATATATATATATATATATATATATATATATATATATATATATATATGTATATGTATATATATATATGTATATGTATATATATATATATATATATATATATATATATATATATGTATATATATATATGTATATATATATATATATATGTATATATATATATGTATATATATATATATATATATATATATATATATATATATATATATATATATATATATATATATATATATATTATTACACACTAGGCTACTCAAGACGATGAAAACTCCTTGGTGGTCCATGGTTCAAATCCAATCATGAACAAACACCGGGCTTTGAGCTAACCTTACTCTAAGTAAGCACCTGAATTAAATCAGACATAAAGTGAGTCGCTGAATTTACCAATAAACGCTTGTATATAGCGATTGTGAATGAAGTCACCACCAACGACATCCCTTTTGTGGGACAACTTTACTTGTCTCTTTATAAAAATTAAGGGCGTTAAGAAAAATGACTTTTTAGTGAATGACTTTTATAATTTATAGGAATCGGTTAATAATTTCTTGTAAAAACAGATTGCTCCTGGGGCTCTCGAATATCGTTTTAAAATTAGTTTTTCCAATTAACTCGAAATGTTTCGCGAAAATACCACTGGATTGTGGTTTATGTTATTAGCGGGACTGAATTTCAATCTAAAATTTCTCGAAGAGCTCCTCGACAGTTAGATTGTGCCAAGACACGGTCCCGCAAAGACGGTTATTTTTAGATTTGAACTTTCTTTTTAGATTTAAAAAAAAAATCTACAATGGGGAATCTGACGAATTGTACGACGCCCAAGAATTAGATGACGTTATCCTGAAGATGATGGTTGAATCAGATCCTCGTAAAAAAATTGAGGAATTATCTTTGAAGGTTAGCTATCGAGGATCTTAAATAGCTATCGATGATCTTAAGTTAGGAAAATAATAAATTCGGCTTCACCATAAATTGACGGAGATGGCGCTCGATTAACGGCGCACCATCTGTGCGTTTCTTTTATCTCGGTATAAAGCCGAACCGTTTATTTCCGGCGAATTGTTCATGGAAATGACAAGTGGGTGCTATATCCATCAAGAAAAAACAATGACTTTCTTCCGAAGAAGAATCTAATCCAACCCATCGATCATCATTACCAATAAAGAAGGTCCTTGTTTGTGTGTGTGGTGGATTTTTTTTTTTGTGTTTATAGACTATGATTTGCTTGAACCTGGTCAGTCCATTACAGTGACAGTTTATTGCGAACAACTCGAGCGAATGGACGAGGAGTCTATAAAGGAACGGGTTTTTTTTTGCCAATAAAAGAAGGATCTTTCAACACGCTAACGCGAAGCCTGACAAAAAATAAGGATGCTCGGATTGGAAATTTTAAATCATGCACTCTATTCACCAGATTTCATGCCATCAGATTACCACCTTTTCAGATCATTAGAGCATCAATCAAGATGTCAAACATTTAATAATATTGCATGAGTAAAAACGCACTTGGAAAAATTTTTCAATGAAAAACCAAAGGATTTCTTTACCAAGGGAATCGAACAAGTGCCTCATTTTCATAATCGAAATTATTAACGAGTGTTCAGTGGTTAGTCTCAGACTTACTGTGTCCTGCAATTGATTCAGGTCATCGATTCAGAGCTCGGTTAACTCAATGTTAGATGTGCGGCCTCTTGTTCGTGCCTGGATTCAAATCAGAGACCTCGCACACTAGCAACCACCGCAAAACGGGCTGTACAAGGTTCACAAAAAAAGGAATATATAGAACTTTGGTATTCTTCATTCTATGACTCTGGGCTTTTAGGCTTAATGTACTTCAAATAAATTTAAGAAAAATATTCCGAAAGAATTTTGAAATTTTCTTGTCTTTTTTCAAGTGTTTTCGTGGCTTATTAACTGTAAGGATCAATGCAAGGAGACAATTTCGAGAGATTTGACTAATTCAATTCTGGTAAAAAAAAAATGAATTTGTTTTTTTAATGGATAAAGACTTATTTTTACCCAACGAACGGCGAAAAGCAAATATAGTTACTCATACCATTAGCAGGCTGTATTATTTAAGTGATCATAGCTACATCAACTTCAAAAAATACATGGCTGGAATATTTCCAATATTTCCACGCCAGTCCAAAAATACATGGCTGGAATATTTCCAAGTCAGAGAGGAAGAAGCTTTTGGAGTCACTCGACGGTAGCTTTGCACGCGAGGGCAGAGCAGGTCGGGTATCATGGGGGAAATCAAGCGAGCGTGTCACGCCAAGATGTCACGCCGGAGACAACCTCTTAGGAAGGAACAGGCTTAATGGTGGACCGAAGAGAAGAGCTCTAGCGTGTAGGCGTAGGGCTGAAAGGTGTGCCGGTAGCGCAAAAGCATCTTAAGCTGCTGCAGAGCGAAAACGGGCACAAAAAAGAGCTAAGAAAGGCTATCAAGGCAAGGAAAAAACAAATATAGCAAGCGCTTTGTAATGAAATGAACCGGGATCCATGGAGACAGGGCTGATATGGAGATAGTGTCTGATAGGCTTGGTCAAATGAGTCCTGAAGCACATCGTGGACTTGCCGTTCCCAACGTATCACACGAGAGTAGAGAACGCTCTCTTGGTCCATCAGGAAGATGTTCCTTTGTTCACTCTAGAGAAACTTCGTAGTGCAACTCTCAAAATTAAAAATTGATCCCGAAGGGAAAGAAAGACCCTAGCACACCATCTACGTACATACCTCTTTGTATGCTTGATATGACCGGGAAACTGCTGGAAAGCTTATTCAAGCCTTGACTTCAGACAGCAATTCGAAGGGCCGGTGGCCTTTCGAAGAACCAACATCGGCTCCGTAGTCGCCACTCAACAAGAAGTGACATTTATACGAAATAATCGGTGCAGTAGAATGCGCCGAGGCTCCTTGTCATCAAGCCAGGCCAATCGTGTTTCGAGTGACGCTGGATGTCCGGAACGGCAGATATTTTAAAAGGTGGAATTTTCAAGTAGAGGACTATCTATTAGCCATGGTTCGAGATTGGGCCTTTCCACACTTGTATTCTTGATGCACTCCTCAAATCGGTTTTCTGGGCAAGAGACGGAAGAATCAAGGGGGATTCTCTACAAAAAGTAGAGAACCGGTTTTGTGGGCAAGAGACGGAAGAATCAAGGGCAATTCTGTACAAAAAGTAGAAAATTCCCCTTGATTCTTCCGTCTCTTGTCCAGAAAACCGGTTTGAGGAGTGCATCAAGAATACAAGTGTGGAAAGGCGCATTATTTGGAAACCGTTGCGTTATATCTGAGACGAAACAGGGAAATGTTCACGAAAATATTACTGCCGGAGCACCACAAGGGTCCCTTCTCGGACCAGATGTGTTGAATGCTGCATACGACGATTTCCAAGAGATAAGTTACGCTAACGATGCAGCAGCTGTCATTATCTCCACAAAATACTGTCATTACCAGCTCAAATTTCAGAGAGATGAATGAGATGAGATGAATTTTAGGCTGGATGGAAAACCATGGTATCCAGCTGGCCATCACGAATACTGATATTGTCATGCTGTCAAAAAGGAGGATACCAACCGTCATGCCCATGACGGTCGACTGCGAAGTAGTTGAGACTAAAAAATCTGCAAAGTATTTTGGTATGACTCTTGACTCAGCAAAAAACTGTAATCTCGCTGATCAGACGCATGGCGAACGTTCGAGGTTCTAGTGCGAGTAAGCGCAAACTACTTATGACGGTGGCTCATTCAACGCTGATGTATGGTGCTGAGATATGGGCCGCCATCTTAAAATTTGTCAAGTATCGAGCTAGGGTGGCAACCGTTTAACACAGAGAAGCGCTACGAATTGCAAGTAGCTATCGAACGGTATTAAGTAACGCTGTGTTGATCATAGCAGTGGTAATCTCAGTCGACTTATTGACAAATGAGCGTAGGGAGGTCTTTTCGAATAGCTCAGAAACGGGAAGAGAGTTAGCAGCTGATCAAGTTTGAGAGCTTTGGGAGGAACGCTGGACTACGGGAGCATGGTAAACTAGGCTGATCCGCACCATAAAATCTTGGCTTGGTCGTGACCACGGTGAAATGAATTTCTACCTGAGCCAATTTCTATTAGGTCATGGCAACTTTAGGAAATATTTTCACAGAATGAGGAATATCAGGACGGAATACTGCATTAAAGAAATTGATGATAGATTGCACACTTTCTTTAACTGCGCTTTTGTCCGGAGACGATGCTTCATTCAGACGATGCTTAGATACGTGTTTCAGATATGTTATTGCGGCTGAAAAGAGAAGAGGGTTGCCATACAGACTCCCCCTGTTAGAACAAAAAAGTATTCGTGGGTGCATCTGATAGACGCTTGTGGTACAGCCGAGTCAAAGTAATGCGAAAGCTGTTCCAGCTCGGACTTGAGGTGAGAAAGAATCTCTGCCAACTTCAGCCCGTAGTCCAGCAACAAGTTTGGTCAAAAGGGGAAAAAGAGGAAAGGGGAAAACCTTACTTTTACTCTCTTGGTTTGGAATGCATTGTAGCGTAATCGGAATACCATACAAAAAAATGGTTTCTATCTTCATCCAAGAAATGTTGTGTCTCGGAAGTAAAACAATCAAAGTTCCCCACTTGAAGTCCGGCAACAAGTTTTGCGAAAAGGGGAAAAAGGGGAAAACTTTACTTTTGCTCTCTTGGTTTGGAATGCATTGTAGCATAATCGGAATAACATAAAATAAATTGGTTTCTATCTTCATCTAAGAAATGTTGTATCTTTGAAGTAAAACCATCTAAGTTCCCCACTTGAAGGTCCTGTCTATAAAAACAAATTACTTTCATGATTCGAAATCACAGAAATCATAAGTAGTTTGTCAATAAAAGCAATAAATTTTTGAAGATTCAATTGCGTAAGCCAGATGTCACATCAAAGCCCATTACGATATACTTTAATTCAACTACTTAAAGATAAGTAAGCTTCAATAAATCCAACTGAAATTCTCTGATTATATCGTTCAAGAGGTCAAATCTATAGTTTTGATTGGCAGTTTTGAATGTTCAATCAATTAATTGTCGATTCATACCTGCCTTAGTTCGTAGTTTACGTCAATTATTATTTTACAGTGCCATATAAAATAGATATTTTTTTGAATTCACTATTTCCCTAGACTCGTAATACTTTAGGTTTTAATTTAATTTAATCAATCAAGTACTACTGTCATACAAGGCGTCAGAGTGTATAGCTGATAAAAAACAAAATCTTCGAACAAATGACGTTGAAATCAGTAGCGGGCAGCGACGCGATTTAAGTGGCAAGCGAACGAACGAACAAATAAATATACTTGAAACGTTGTTATGATGTTGCGTCCGTACGTATGTACATACCTTTCACATTAATCCGACTTGTTCAACTATACGAGCACGTTCACATTTACACAAAAATATAATCGATATGCTGTGGTGGAAAAACAAATTGTAACACCAAGGATTGATTACACCAATATTTTATAATATGTGGCAAGGCCTCATCCAAATTATAATCCTTATCACATATTCTTATTTGCCGAAAAATATTTTATATCTAGTTGGTAGGCAAACTGTTTAAATAAAGACAGTACAAAACGAAAACTTAAAAGACGGAGTCAGATGAAGAAAAAGGAGAGCAATGTATTCGCGATGAAATATGTGTATCTTTTTGTTATTTATTACCGAGCCGTTTACCGTGAGATCTTATTCGAAATCTACTAAACATTCGAAACAATAGTGCGATCCGTGTCAGTACTATCGATACCATGTCAATATCGTATTTTTAGCAAAGTCATATTTGTCTGTTCAAAATTTTAATTGTGTTCTGCATTTATCTATTTGCGGTGTGACAATTTGAATATGAAAGACGCTTTGAAATTTTCGTACAGGCGATCATATCTCGAAATTGGGGACAGAATAATTACTTATTGGCCTGTTATCATTTGAAAATTACCAAATTACATGAGTTACAACAATAAAACCGATTATATTGGTTGTCGTAAAACCATTTAGATATACCCTTCAAAGCCCAGACAGAGCCGCCGCGTAAATTCATTTGCGGTAGATTGATTAACGATGGAAAACGATGCGAGACTGAACGACAGGCGGGCGGGAGGGTCGCCAAGTACTAGTTATTCAAATCGAAAACTTCTTCTTAAGATCGCGGATGCATTGCAACGAGGAGGAGCATATTGCGATAGAATTACAATAGATACGCGCGCAATTTTGAATAGGACAGTTGCAGCAGCACATACATATATATACATTTACTTACGTTCTTGTTAACTTTAGGCGGCCGCCTGGCTATGATATTGAACACCGGCATCTTCTTGGTGTTTTTATGATTGTTATTGTTGCAAATATTTCGCGAGCGTAGCTTCGGCAGCTTGGCGGCTTTTTGATAACTCCTGGCGACAATTATAAGACTATCGGTAGCACGAAACTTTCAAATCCGTTTTTTTTTGTTTTACGAGGACCGGAACAGGCACAAATTTGGCGCCAGCAACTGCTGCTTCGATGAGATGATGGCGCGAAAAAAGGAACAGTCGTGGGCCCGGTAGAATTAGCGGAGGATTTCCAAAAAAAAAATCGCTATTAAACAACTGTCACTGATTCGATCTGGTGAGATTTAACAATACAGGAACTTAGCAGAATACTCGACCACGTACTTCTCCTTTAAAATTTTCAGAACGCTTCCGCTAGGATGAGCTCTCGAATTGAAGCGCTTAATATAAACGATAATACTGATAATTTATAATACTATGGGACGTTCGCGGTCCGATTAGGAGTCCGTTTTACTAAACACTACGTCTAATACGTGATGATTATTATATAAGAAGTTCGGTTTCATTATTGAAACGTTGAGCACGTTGCATCCCAGGTCTACGTATGTTCTCTATGAATCCCGCTATATTTTATCACTTGGCCAGAATGACAAATCACTGAGTGAACTATCAGCTAAAGTTTGCACTAGCACTTTTGTATGTTAACCTAATAATAGTCAGCAAATTTATATGAAGAGCAGTTTGTTTTTAACAAATCGAAAATCTACACTAAACTTAAAATATTCTTCGAACGGTATGCGTTTGATTGAAAGACATTTGGGAATAGAAAGCAAATCACTACGACGGCGATCACAGCTTAAAACAAAACTTTTAATTCACTATTCTAACGAAAATCAGCCACAAGTTCACGTAAGACTCGGCACCACAAAAAACGCAAAAAAATTTTTATTTATTCGTATAAAATATATAGTATAGAAGGTACAAAAAAAAACGATGTATCATTGGACGTAACGGAGCATGTACTTGCGAGTATAGAAGTGTACTGTGTATATGCAGTGTATACGCTTTTTATCGCGGTGACAAAATATCTTGCTAAAGCTAAACAGTCCGATCAGTAGTTCATTAGGTACTGAAACTTCAATAACTCAATAACGCTTAACCGAGATATTGCGCTGCGAGCTTAATGCGCTTTTTTTTTATCTTTTCACGTTGAGATTCCGAAAAATGAAAACAACAATAGCAGTTGTAATTACTTGTCAAGATTTTCCGTTAAAATTATTCAGTTGCCAGCTAGCTAGTAGCTAGTGGTGTCTAGCCGTTTCGAATCTAGTCGTTGATTTAATGCAAAAGCTACCAAAACGATATCTGTGTACGATTGCTGCGGCGACGGCGGCGGCGGCAGTCAGAAATTTATATATTTGCGAAAAATCTAGATTAATTTGATTTTGAGGCTAGTAGTTACTACTTTGAAATCATTTGTTTCTCCAAATAATCATATATCATACGAAAGCATGTTTAGATTTTGGAAATTTGCTCGACGAATTTCTTATACTATATGAGAAAAAGATTGAATCTCGTAATAGAAATCTTCCATGAATTTCATCTCGAAATTCGCGGGACTATATTAATTTTGAAAAATGCAGATATCCTAGCAGTTGTTAAACTTCCATATAGAATGATAAATATCTTGAAAATATCAGGGAAAAACCTTCATCTTCAGACTTGTTTATTTATTACTTTGCTGAAGACAAAAATATTTTTTTATTACGACGATACAGGCTAACAAAATTCGAACAAGAAAGCTTTCGCGCTTCCATGCCCACATTGGGCGCTTTCCAAAACCGAAGCGTGTAGTGTGAAGCTTTGGAGAAATTACGCTATAGATTTTTGGGCATATGAAATTATATCTACTCTAGACTTAGCTAGTTCGGTCTAGCATCATCAACGAGTTCTCCTTAGTTCATCAGCAGAGGAGACGGGCAACGTGATTGTTTAACAATTCGTTAGATTGATTCGAGAATGTGTATCTAAATAAAGTTCAGAAAACGTGTTTAACCTATCTTATTCAATGTAGATAATACAATGCACATGAAATGAAGTTGTGTGGTTGATAACAGAGAAAGCTAAATAAGAGTTTCAGACATGAAATAAGTTAGGCCCCCGAAAATATGTGTGTCTCTACTACGTATTTGAACCGATGATGATGTCTCTGGTACCGGCGTTAAATTATCCACGCAAAGTGCGTGTGTTAATTTTTATCGAAAAAAGAATAAAAAAAAAAAATATGACAAGAAGCTTTTAATGCATATGAGTTTCAACAGAAATTTTGATGGCCATCTATACCATAAACCTTTATTGGGACTCACTGGCGGGCGATATGTGGTAACAGCATCAAGTGTAGAATTTTGATTAGCATGCTCGTCAATTCTTGTTTGTTTTCGTTTTTGGATAAATATATATGTACGTACGTAATATCAGAGCAAAACCAAACATATTTGATGTGAAGCATGAGAAGAATAAAGAAGTCTTACGTCAGAAAGTCTGGTATCTGACGCTGATCTCAAAATCAAATATACTCCAACTTTAAAAATATACTGAAGCTGATCTTGATTCGAGCAGAAGTGTAGCTAATACAAGGTTGGGTCAATTACAAGTGCAAATAAAAATGCAAATCTATTTTTCTTTTTTAATATATTCACCTGCTAGTCTAATACATTTTTCGGATGTTTCAATTAGTTTAACAGCAACAACATGGGCTGAGTTTAATTACAGAGCCTCTTCTTCCTAGCAGTTAGGTTAGGTTGTCAAGAGGGCTGCCGGCTACGCCAGTTTTTACCCATTTGCCATTTGCTACCAAGTGATGGCTTCGCCAAACTGAATCAGCTAACTCAGCGTAACGGTACTAGGCATTTCTGCTAACTCTTGAAAGTAATGAGAACCGAAAATCTGGAGGCGTTTATTATTTAGGGCCGGATGATCGCAGAGAGTGTGCTCGATGGTGTCCTCTTCCATCTCGCACCTCTTGCATAAATTGCTGGATGTCAGTCGCAATTTGTTTATGTAAAGCCAAACGCCATCATTGGCGGCAGGTCCTTTTTTCTTCCAGTCTGTTCTTGTGGGTATCTTAACCTGGAAATTTCTGCCAAGATGTATTATTTTGACCATGTGATCCGTATCTTCCGCAACTAATCTTTACGGTCTTGTTAGCTCCTTGATGCTGGTTTTACTCTCCGCTGCTTTCCACCACTCGACCGCTCCATACACCAAAATCGGCCTCACTACGCATGTAAATATGTAGTAGACCGCCCTAGGTTTAAGACGCCAGGTATTGGAATAAGCAGATCGGAACGTGAAAAATGCTGTGCGAGCCTTACCTTCACATTAAGGCCCAAATATTTAACACTATCAACAAGTTCCAATGTTGACAAGTTCGATTTTTGTCGGGTTTGCCCTAAGCCCGGCTTTTCTGGCCCAGATTTTGATACAGTCGTCAATAATTAGTCCTAAATATTTAGCTCTGGCTACTCTTTAAATCTCGTTTCTCAGCCAGTTTCTCGAAAGCCGGAACCCATACGCAATCAAATCATTACCAAATTTGCCGGTCCGGAAGTTCAGCAAAGGTTACAGACAATAACAAAAGAGTGTCATCAGCATAAATAATATATTTTCCGGTCAGGCGGGATAAATATATAGTATAAATATCAAGTAAAAATAAAGTTGGCCCTAGTATTGAACCCTGAGGAACATCCATATTCATTACTCGTAGTTTATTTAGTTCGTCATTAAGGCTGACCAGAATTTTACTGTCTTTTAGAAAGCTATCAATCAATGCCAGTGCCTTGCCTCTTATTCCAGGTTTGGTTATGCTTTCTTACAAACAAAGATGCTCTTTCTACTAAGGATTCTGGATTATACTGGTTCTGCAAATCAATGCAGAAACCAGTCGATGAGGTCGTTTGTCTGCGCCGCGTATACCATCAGCAAACTAAAGAACTCCTTTGCCACCTTATGTAAAAATTTGGACATAGCGGACATAGAGATATCAAAGCTCGAGAAAATATCGAAGCGCGAGCAATCTGCAACTTATTCGGTAGGTTCCAACTATGAATATTGCACTTCCGACTTTCCCTGCGATCAACTTACCAGTTGTAACACAAAATCGTGTTCACCAGCGGTCTCTAATTAACAAACCAGCTGATCAGACACATCTCAAAATGGTGTAGAACATCAGAAACAACAATTTTACCTGGACCAACAACCCCAGCAAAGCTTTCTGTTACCATAACCGATCCAATAGCAGCTTCATCAGGATAATTCCCAGGCCAGTATGCACCTTTCTCAACAATCTAGTCAAGTGGTTCCTCATTTTGCACGCTTGCAATTTACTGCGCCTTATCACCATGGTCCGTCTTCCTCTGCTTCCAGCTCCTTGAATCTTCCGCACACCGTTCCTCTATAAACGGTTATGAGACAAGCGTTACAAATATTTGTATCGCACCTTGCATACTGAATAACGGCTGAGAATAATCAATCGAATATGTCGGCTAGGCTGGGCTACGTTCCTTCGCTCCTTACGTATATGAAATTCACAAAGGACAACCTTGATAACCAAACCATCGTCTGGTTTTGAATCACACTTGCCTCCTGGTTCGGAAACATCTACCCTGGCGCCTTAGTTAAAGAGTTTATTCCGAAATCTCGGAAAAACTTTCGCTCGAATGTATCGCGGAGTTTTCAAAATTAGACTCCGCAACGAATTTAACGTGCATTACCAGAATGTTCGTGAAGCTAAACATGTTTAATCTTTCTTCGTCTTTATCTTCTGATGAAATTATTTCTCTTACCGAAACGTGGTTATCTGGGGATATTTATAATTACGATACCCTCCCTCTTCATGCTGTTTTTCGTTGCGATCGTGATCGTACTGCGTCATTGATAAAAGACGGTGGTGGTGTTTTAGTTGCTATCCATAAGTCTCTTTAAGTACACTCTGTCATGGACTTCCATCCTTCTCCTACTGTTGAATGTATTGTTGTTCGTGTCATCCTTGATCCCTCTGAAATTCTGATTGTCTCTTCGGTTTATGTTCGATATAATTTCTCTGTTAGTGCTCACGATCGATTTGTTGTCGAGCTCTCCAGTTTCCTCAATAATCGTTTCCCTTTTGCTTCATTTTTAATATGTGGCGAGTTTAACTTGCCGAACCTAATGTGGATTGCTAACTTTTCTTCCATACTTTCCTCTACAAATATTTCCTTAACTACCACTTCATTCCTCTCCTTAAGCTCACTGTCTCAATTGAACACTGTTCCTAATATCAACAATAAGGTTCTTGACTGTCTTCTTTCAAATATTCCCTCACACAACATTACTGTCCAAGCTGATGACATTTCCTACGTCCCACTTGATCTACACCGTCTTCCACTTTCTATAGAAATTTCTTGTGCCTTTGTGTCTAGTAAAACAAACCTCTCTTCTCTCGCGTGTTAATTATCAGAAAGCGGACTTTGTTAAGATGTGCGAATAAAATCAACTCAACTAACTGGTACTCCTTTTGCAGCGGACTAACTGTTGATGAACTCACAATCCGATTTCATAATTTCCTCTCCAGCCTCATCTCCCGTTTCGCTCCGTCCAGTCGTGATGCTGCTTGGCTTCGGCATGATGTGGTGACTGATGCAGCACGTACTAAGTTCCGTGCTTCGGGTTGTCAAATTGCTTACCTCGAATCCTCAAAGCTTCGATCAACCGCCAAAACTATCGTCAAACAGGCTATGCGTGATTATTTCAATAAGATCGAATCCTCTATTCGTTCGAACCAACACAAACGCTTTTGATCTAACGTTCACTCCCTGAAATTTTTTTAACGTTTTCCAGATTCTGTGTTCCTTAATAGTACTATTGCTGCTAATCCTCAGGAAATTTGTGATCACTTTGCAGTTAACTTTTTCTCTTTCTTTTGTGCAAATAATCCGATCAAGTCTTATGAATTCCCACATTTTTCTCCGTCATCCATCTCCTAGAAATTGAGTCCTTAGTTCAATGTCTTGATGTTAATGTCAGTTGTTGTCCTGACGGCATTCTGAACCTATTCGCCAAATCAATTTCGTCGTCCCTATCTGTTCCTTTGTCTATTTTCTTTAATCTATGCTTCTCCTCGGACTCCTTCTGGAAGTTTCATATTTCCCCGATACATAATTGATTTTGCTAAAGCCTTCGACTCTGTTGACTTAAAGCTTCTTCTTGCAAAACTCCAAGGCTATGGGGTATCTGATCCTTTCTTGTCCTTTCATGGCAAAATTCACTTTAGACGGGCCTGATGGCTGTCATGGATATTGGAGAGATTACCGTAAAGAACGGCAAACGTGTCATAGAAGGAACTTTCAAGGAGGTTACCTCATGATATGGGGTGCATTCGAATCTCGGGGAAAATCTGAAATTAGTTTTATTTCACATAAAATGAACTCACCTTAGTATGTTGAACTCTTGGACGACGTGCTTATCACTTTTGCAGAGGATTTATGGAGAGACGACTGGCTGTTTCAGCAAGACAACGCACCTATACACTCTGCGACGGTCACGAAACTTTTTTTTAAGTCCCGGAACATACCGCTATTAAATTTTTATTTTTTTGAATCAGTAGCTAGCAAATAATTTTCCCGATATTCTCTTTGTCCGATATAATTATTTCGCGCACTATATTTAATGCTTTCGAGCAATGCAAGAGAGCTTTTGCCACCACATAGGGTCTGGACGGCAAATTTTGAGGAGGAAGCTCTCATCTAAGCAAACTCTGTGCTGCTCAAGGAGCGGAATATTAACAAGAGACAAACGTTCATTGTAGGGTATATACGGAAGACTATATATATATTTTAAAAGTAAGGTGCGTGTAAACCTCCGCTGAACTGATTCAACAGCATCTGAGAGGCATTCGAAGCAAGGAAACTATATTTGATTACAATATTCAAGTACATAACAGATTACGGTAATAAACAAGTCGAATCATGAAGAAATACTAAATAAATTGTAGCAGGAGCGAGTCAAAGGGTCAGCAATTCGAGAACCTATTGAAGGATCACGATCAGTGAAATAAAATAGTACCAAAAATTATGTAAGGAACGACGTGAGAGTGAAGTTTTAGGGAAAGGTACATCGAAAAATACTTGGAAACATAAAGGGACACACAGTTCAAGTTATACCAACCAGAGAGAGTATTTAAATCTTTCTGAATATCTTTCTGAATAGAGTCAACGGAATTTTTTGATTAACCGGAAGATTTTTAATGCCTAGATCACTGATGAACAAATTGAACAATAGTGGTCCGAAGATGCAACCTTGCGGTACACCACAAGAAGGAAAGAAAAGTGACGACGACAAGCCAAAGAGGCAGACAGCACAAGTGCGAGTAGTTTAAAAAAATTGGAAATCCCGCAATGCAAATATTGACAGATATTAGAATGCTTCAGTTTGGCTAGAAGCAGCACATGATTAACGGTATCGGAAGTGTTGGCAAAACCAGTTTAAATGACATCAACTTGATTGTCACTGTCAATTGCAGATTCAATTACATGAGTAAACTCAACAAGGTTCGTAGGGGTATAGGTTAGGTTGTTGGTAGACTAAATTCGAAACAAGACCCCCCATTATACAGAAGGCATATTAAAGTCGCAATAGATGATTATAATCGACGAGAGAAAGTTGCTGTTCAGATATGTGGAAAGTTCAGAAGAAAAAAATTGATCGAAAGTCGAAAAGGGTGTGGTAAAAGGGATACATAAACACTCACAACGAAGATTTAAGAGATACAGGCAGACTGGAGATAAAATCAGTGCAAAACTTACTGTTGAAAGTTCTAAGTAATCAAAAAACAGCTAATTCGAAAAATAAGATAAGAAACATATGAAAGAATCTGTGCTGGAGATTTCACAATGCAGCTTTAAAAAACCCTCAAATCTGTGTAAAGTTAGACTTGTATTGGAAACACCAATCAGTTTTGAGGATGTGAAAAGTCAAGACTATACGTAAAAGGTTAACAAATAAACAGCCGAACTGCTCACCATGGTTTTGTGTTTCTTTAAAAAAAAAACGATCCCAAGACTCACAACCATATATTAACCAGAAAATATAAACCTTCAATGATATTTTCATTACCGCATAAGTAGAAGAATGCAATAACTATATCTTTCTATGATTTCAAATTCAATCTATTAGTTCACATTTTATTTCTCCATACGAGTATAAAGTGAAGATTTGTAGCATCCAGTTAATGAATTGATTAAATATTTTTTCGACAAGAAAAACTTTGATGAATTTACTTTTGTGATACACACTTTTCGCCAAGCTATCATTAGCACGATCTGTATAATCTACATATTTCGCACTCTATTTTCATACTTACGCTCGGCTGAAGTGGATTTGTAAAGCGCTGCTTAGAAGATGCAATTGAAAAAAAAAAATTGTAGCAAATCAAATGTATCGTATATATGTTTGTTTTAATTATCACAGTTGAAAATTGAAAGTGATTCGCATGAAGATCGAATAATATTATATCAGATTGCGTCGTATGTGGAATTTCGAATTGTGTTTTATGAAAACTGAAATGATGTAAATTTTTCACATTTTAAGAGTTTTGCGATAATTTTCATTCACTCTGTGCTAACACACGTTTCATATGACAGTGTCATTCTTAATTTTGTTTGTTTTTTTTTTTCGAGACGTCAAGCCAAGGCTAGCGAGGTGACATACATGCCATATGTACCAAGTCAGTAGAGCAATTCGCTACAATGTAATTTCACCGAAAATTTCAAACGAATTCCAAATCTAAAGTGTACTCCCGTTGCGATAGGAAATTAAGAAGAAAAAAAATAGTCCTCCTTTTATCGAGATAATGGTTCATGATAAAATTTGATCGATTGATTTAGCGGAACGCGAAGATGAAGATAAGCCAGGCTTAATTTATGTCCCAGGCCGGTCACTGATAGACACTAATATTAGTATGTCTTTGATCGATTGTAGCATTAATTGGATAACCTACTTATATTTTAAATTTTATAAAGGCTATTCGGACGACACAACTAAATGAATTGATCGTTTTTTTTTTTGGCCCAGCAATAATAAGAGTGAATGATTTTGATTTTCAAAACTATATTTCCATCGTGAAAACATACATCATCGATCGACTTTCGAGGAAAAATTTAATAACTTTTGTCAAGTTAACGCAAGATTTCGTTTCGTATCAATCTTTAGTGACATATCTAAAAATACTTAAAGCAAGCAAATCGCAATTAGAGTTCTTTTCAAGTTTATTGTAGCGGATATAGACATATTTATGGATTCGCATAGGTGTATTTTATACGGGGAAGAGTCAAATGACGTATTACATTAATCAATTGTATGTTTAATTGGTTTTTATTGATATATGTAAGAAAAATTTGATTTTAAAATCATAGAGGTTTTGTTTTGGTCGAAAGTCCATTGATTTGAAGCAATAGAGTTTTTTTTAGCAACATTTATGTGATAATAATATAAATTTAAAATGTATCCAATCAAATTGATTGTAAAATGTCAATTATGGAGCGTGAAAAGGAACGGAAAGTCCACAAGAAGTCTTTGAAAAATCACATTCTTCATGAAACGAACTTGAATAATGAAACAATTTTCAGGTTTCAGTGCAGTGTCTCAACTCACTTCTGCAAATGCAATATGTTGTCACATCGACACTGTATTATACTAGGTGGGGTGAAAAATAACCTCCTTGACCGCCAGAATGCACTGCAATCGCAAAAAAGGTTTTTGTTCCTTAATGTCCATTCATATTTAGGCAGACATGTCAAATACCAGCGCGATACAGCCATTTGTTTTGTTTTGACAGCCGATTTTTTTGACGTCTTTGGCATCATGTTGAGTATGGAAAAAAAACGATTTTCGTTCGCTCATAAAACATTCTTTTTTGAGAGGCAAAACGGCGAAGGAAACAAAAGAAAAGTTAGATAAATATTGGATGGGCTAGTGCTCCTTCAGATTACACCGTGAAATGTTGATTTCGAGAGTTTCGTGGTGACCGAAACTCCACTGCCGATAAAGTCTGCAGCGGCAGGCCCTCCGATTCGGTTACACAGGACAATGTCAAAAAAATACATGAAATGGTGTTGGCCGAACGCAAGTTAGCAGATGCCACAAGGATTGGTACTGAGCGCACACGCCATATTTTGGGCGAAATTCTGCAGGTGAAAAAATTATCCTGTCGCTGGGTGCCGTTCATGCTGACTCCGGACCAAAAACAGGAACGCGAGCGCACTTCGGAGGCGTTTTTTGCCATGCTGATGTGGAATCGGATGGACTTTTGGCACGCCAGAGAACAGAATGAGTGCCCGGTAATGGACTGAAGCCGGCATGAGCGGTCCGAAGCATTCAAGGGATGCTCAATGGGTCGGAAAGGTTTCTGGTTTTCTGGGATTGTCATGGTATAGTCTTCGTGGACTACCTCGAAAAAGGAAAAACCATCAACAGCAAGTATTACTGCGCATTATTGGAGCGATTGAAGGCCGAAATCGCTGCGAAACGGCCTCACATGAAGCGAAATTTTTTTTTATTTTTACAAGACAATGCGTCGTCACACAAGGGTATCGCAGCAATGGCTACCATCAACGATTTAGGGCTCGAATTACTTCCCCATCCACCTTATTCGCCCGATTTGGCTCTCTCGGACTATTATCTGTTTCCAAACCTCAAAAGATGGTTCATCATATTTTGCAAAATTACTTTTCGGACGGGATCAAAAAGTTGGAAAATCGCTGGAATAAGTGTATCGGCCTAAAAGGGGACTTCATTATATAAAATTAAAAAAAAAATTTAAGAGCATTTTGTTCATTCCCAAGGAAGTTACTTTTCACTCCACCTAGCAGGTCACACAGCAGAAGTGTATTCCGTTTTCGTTTAGCTTTTTCCTCGATTGTGCTGCTATGGTACTCTTTTTGCACGTATTCGTTCCTTTTGTCTGCATTATGATCAACAACTCATTTTTTTAGCACCGATTCCTTGCGGTCATTACTCATTCATATATGCTGATTGAGTTATTATATCGGATGCATGTAAATTTTCATGTAAAAATATATACTTTAGATTTGCACAAATGTTACCGCCAAAGTGAGGTCTAATCTTTGTTTGACTTTTGTTTGGAAGCTACTCTTCAGCCACTCCGACTCAACTTTGACTCAACTTTAACACAACATAGGACAGTCTATCACGCTATATTTTCTCTAATTCAACACTTACTTGCCCGAAAAGTGTTCTTCTTACTTGTCTTTTTCCGAAAAATGACATAGTTGTGGCTGACGTCATAGCCGCCCTTCTTTCAAAAATTTACCCGAACCTGGTTTTTACTGGCAATTTCTGATGAACTCATTCCAACTGTCTCATTTAGTCTCAAGGCTGATTAATTCCAACTGAAAAATGTTGCTCGGAAAAAGTTTCGAAAATAATAATAATAATTTTTATTCATTACATTGTACATAGGAAACTTAACTAAAGGGGTATTTGACATAAAATAACTTATACTTAACGGCTATCCTATTTTGGCTTGCTGGCTCTTTTTGGATTTTGATTTTTATTTTTTTATCATTCATTTCTTTTTCGGTTTGCATTTAAAAAAAATGTTGCCCAGGTATTACAATACCTGGCGTTGTCTTAGCTATATAATACTTACATACTAACTTACTTTACTAAACTAAATTTGGCTTCGATCTAAATATAATTAGCTTAACCTACTAAGACCTAAACTTAACCTAAGTCTTAACTATCCTCTCCGATTTGTCGGAAGGCCAACATAATTGAACAGCATGTCTATGAGGTTTCGAAGATCGAATTCTGCCTCTGATCTTGCCGTATTTCGGTCCCGGCGATCCTCCGCTAAAACCGAAATGAAGTAGGCAATGCACAATTATTTCGCTAGTCTGGAGTTTTCTATTTCTTCTTCCAATACTAAATCTTTTTGTTCTGACATTCGGTCTTAGAAGAAAAATTCTTCCATCCCTAACCAAGTAACTTTCAATGGCTCTACCTCCTCGTCTCCACAAGATGTATGTGAGTTTTTCGCTAACTTCTTTTCTTCTTCCTTTAAAAGTTCTACTTATCTTGTATATCCCCTGGTTTTTCCTTCCCTTCCTCCTTCTCTTTCCCTAATCCATACTAATCCAATCGAAGTTGGGAATTTATTGCTCAGCCTAGATCGGAATTCCGAAGGTGGTTCTGACTGTATTCCCAATTTTTATGCGTGGTCTATGTCTTCCTCACTGTGCGTCTCCCTCTCTATCTTTTTCAATGTAAGCATATCGTCCGGTACTTTTCGTTCTACCAGGAAAGTTTCTAATATTTCCTAAGTCTCCTATTATCGTCCTATTTCTCTTCTCCCTTGTTTTAGTAAAATCCTTGAAAAAATTGTTTTCTGTAGAATGTATCCCATGATTCATCCTATTCTAGCTCCAGAACAGCATGGGTTCGTAAGGGGTAATTCTACTTTGACTTACCTTATCCTCTTCTCAAACACAGTTGTCCTTGCCTTAGATCGTCAGGAACAAGTGGACGTAGTGTACACAGACTTTTCTAAAGCCTTTGAAACTGTCGTCCATAGAATATTACTCAGTAAAGTTTCACAGTTTGGTTGTTTAAGGCTAATCCTTTCTTGGTTTTCGTCCTACCTCAGTAACCGTGAATGCAAAGTTACTATTAACAACCTCTCCTTTTCTCCCTTTCATTCCTCTTCTGGTGTTCCACAAGGGTATATCGTTGGTCCTGTACTTTTCTTAATTTTTGTTAATGACCTTCCTTCCATTATTGATTCCACTTGTCTACTGTATGCTGACGATCTGAAATTGTTCCGAGTCATCAGGTCAGCTGATGACTGTATTATTCTCCAGAATGATCTGTGTGCTCTTCTTAATTGGTGCGATGGTAGCAAATGTAAACATATGACCTTTTCCCTCAAATCATCTCCTATTTCTTTTTCTTATTCAGTTTCCACTAACTATCTGTCGTCCGTTAATCAATTTAGAGACTTGGGTGTGACTTTTGTCCTTAAATTGAAATATAATTTCCATGTTGCGGAAGTCACCGCTAAAGCCTCCCGAGTCTCTGGATTGGTACTTCGGTCTGCTTCTAAATTTGTTGACATACGTAAATGTGTTCGTCTTTTTTCAATGTTAGTTCGTTGTGTTTGTCAAGAGTGGTCTCCACGTTTCCTTTATCTTTCTGAGGCCATCGAGTGTGTGCAGCGAAGGTTCACGCGCTCTTTATTTTTTCAATATAATATCCCTTACTCCTCATATGTTTCCCGTTTGTTCTTTCTTCAAATTCCTTCCTTGGAGTCACGCCGGCTGTTGCTTGACGAGTGCTTCTTGTTCAAACCGCAGCGAGGTATTATATCTGGCTTCACCGATTTATTCTGACCTCGCAGCTCGTTACGGGGCAACAGGTCTCAGGAAGTCTTCACTGTTCCGTTCGCGCGTACAAATGTGTACTTCTCTTCTCCTTTCGTCCGAATCCCTAGACGTCATAATGAATTGGGGCTTGGAACTCTGCCACAATCGTTCTATACCTTTAAAAGATATTTAAAAGTATTTATTCTGGACGTGAGCGTTGGGTCATTAAAATATTGAATTATAATTTTTCTTTTTGTAAACATTAATCGTCTTTTTATCCTTTTCTTATTTCATTGCCATAATTGGAATTTGTATTCTGTTGTGATGAATATTGAAATAAATAAATAAATTTTGCGTAGTTTGTGAAATGGAGCCGTCACTTTTAAAACTACAATTTGTTTGGAAAGTTTTCACACGAAATCTGTTCCTTTATTTTTCTTGGTTTTTTTTTTCAAATTTCCTTCCATTATAGCAGCAAGTTTTTGTCCAAAAATTGGGTGCCCCCAAAATTAAGAAAATTCGTGGCTTATTGAATGTATTGTTGTGTGCGTTATCCTCGCTTTCCCCAAATTTATTATTGTGTCCTCAGTATATATTCGTTGCAATTTTTCAGCTGCGGTTAATAGCAAATTTTTCGATGAGCTATCCAGCTACCTCAGCAATGCTTCCGCTTAGATTTCATCTTACCAAACCTGGTATAGAATCATAACTTTTCCTCACCTTTTCATGCTTTCTTTCATTCTGTTCTATTTCAATATTTGACTCTGATCCCAATATAGACTTTGTCCTATTTGTATTCCGTTTCATAATATCAATGTTCATACTGCTCCCTTTCCCTACATCCAAGCTGACTTGTATCTTCCTTCACTCTCAAAATAGCTCCAGAGGTCCTTCGCGAGCCGTGCGCTTTAACTATCATAAAGCACACTTCGCTGGTATGACAACCAAAATGAGCTTGCTTAAGTGGTTCTCCTTTTCCCACAGTCACACTGTTGATGAACTTGTTATAAAATTTCACAGCTTCCTATAAAACCTTATTTCTCACTTCACTCCTTCCAGTTGTCCTCGCCAGCCTGATGACGCTCCTTGGTTGCGACGTGATATGGCGTTTGCCCTCAAAAGCTGAGGATTTAACACGAGTTAGCTGTCTGGAATTTTCAAGGTTCGTTCTACTGCCAAAATTACCGTCAATCAAGCTATCCGCGATTACTTTGCAAGAATAGAGTTATCAGTAGTCCCGCTTGTCAAATTTGTCTTTGGCTTTAACTCACTCATAGCACAAATGTCATACTGCAACTGGTGACATTCATCAAGCGAATCAATCACTCTGAGAATCTTAAAGTCATCAGCAAATAGAAGCCAGGGAGAATGGATACCGAAAGGGAAATCGTTGATAAATACCATGAATAACAGAGGACCTAGTACTGAGCCGTGAGGAACTCCAGCCATAGAACTGTATGGGGAAGAAGAAAGTGAATTCACAGATACAACACAGCTACGACCAGAAACATGGGATGAGAACCATGCGCCATGTAATTATGGCGCTGGGAGCCATACTGCATGGCTCAGGGTACTATGTACATAGCGTGTGGGACCATAAATAATGCACTATGTTGCATGGCTCTGGGCGCTATGTGGATTTTTTTCAGTGTTTTCGTACAAAGACTGCCCTAATCTTTCGCCAAGGTGATGGGACATATTCCAAGGCTTGGCATCTCCGAAATTTTTTTTTTAGATCTAGTCCAAGTGATCTGCTAAGCGAGGGACGTAACAAGGCTGGCTAGATGCCATCCAGTCCCAGAATTTTCAAATTATCAAAGGACATAATTTCATCCCTAATTTTTTCGCTAGTAACTACAGATCTAGTTAGTCCTACTGTGGCGAAGAGAAGGAGGTTTGGTTGGAAGAACAGATGGTGTCTGTGCCTGGAAAATGATTCTCATGTGAAGCTAGTAAGGACTACACCCTAGACTTGATGTAACCATCATCAGAGTGTTTGAGAGAGTCTAGTGTAACGGATTACAGCCCAACCGGCAAAGAAAAAATACAAAGAGTCTTGAGCAGTTTTTTCAGAAAATCTGGAGAAATCTTGGGATTTTAGTTTAAATAAAAAAATGTAACTTAGTTTCAGTAAAAACGAGAGCATTTTAATAAAAACCATTTATTTCAGCATAAAAATCAATGCATGACAAAAAATATAATTCATAACACCTATTATCAGCGTACTATGATTACGTTTTAATATATATTTTCTGAAAATATTTTTGATTTAAGGGCTTCAGTTAATTCTATACCTGCATAAGTTTCATTTCTGATTTTAAATATTCTTTAGACAAAAGTATGCCACTGAGAGTATTTATTTGTAATTGATTGTTTGTTTTTTTCGTTTATTGAGATTAACTTTAGAGAAAGTTCTTTCTACACAGGCGGAAGAATTGGGTAAGAATAATAGGTGAAAAACAAAAGTACTCAAAATTGGAAAAGCAGACTTGCGTTCTCATGATTCAATAGTTGCTATTTGTTTCCAAAATAACTCAGCATTGCCGGTTTCAAAATCGGTGAATTTAATAATTCGCAGCTCCCATCACTGTGAATCCATATTCTGCAATTCTGATATTTCTATTAAGTTCGTAAAACATTGGCAAAGTGCGATAGCTGAAGGTTGTCTTTTCGAAACAACATTTTCAGGCTCCATGGAACTGATACTGACATATTTGGTTCACAAGCACAATATAATTTTGAACAGTACGTTCTAAATACTAAAATATAATCTTTGAGTCCATTTAACTAGGCACTCCCTGCAGCTCCTAAGTAAAGGTTATCCTATGGTAAAAATTACATTTCAATTAAAAATTTAACATTCTATATTTTGGTTTTCTCTATGCATTGAATATAATTATTGAGTATTATTTTCGTTAATTTTGTTATTGCCTAGGTTAGGTTAGGTTGAACTGGCTGGCACAAAGTCACACATAGCCCTACTGGTCCCTAGTGATACCAGATAAATGGACCTCGAGGAGGAAAGTTCACTCCAAGCGGCCATCAAAGGCCTCGGACTTTTTCACGAACTGAGAGATGTCCTTGAGCTTTTGCTCTGCCACGTGCAAGAGATCCACCAGCCAGGGCGCACCGAAGTATCGCAGTCTGGTTTTCCCCTAGTGCCGGGCAGTGATACAGGAGATGCTGGATTGTTTTTGAGACCCCCAGCTCTTGAAACATCCTACATGTGTCACTGGTTAGGAGTCCCATTTTCATAGCATGTGCTGCTGCAAGACAATGGCCAGTAATGATGCCAACCAGTCGTTTGCAGTCAGTCTGCGTTAACTCGAGGAGGTATCTAGTCGATGCGAGATTGTATGACCTCCACATGATTTTGGTTATCCTTCAGGTCTGAGTTGCACCCTATCTGGACGTCACATCCTGCATCATTTTGGAGTCGATCGAATACCTAACCGTTTGTATAAGAGTAAGGATGTCTAACGCATCCACCTTCTCATTTCCATCAATGCCCTTGTGACCAGGAACCCAGAAGATTCTGACCCAGTTTGTTCAGGGCCTGAGTGCAATCGAATACACACTTCGATTTGTATGTGTGAGACATCAGTGCTTTTACCGCCGCTTGACTGTCCGTAAAGATATTTATTTCTTCAATTGTAGTATCTTTGGCATATACCAGATCTGCGGCTTTACGTATCGCAAATACCCTCCGCCTGGAAAATACTACTGTGATTTGGAAGCCTGAAAGCTGCTTTCATAGCTGCATCTGCAGAATATGCTGCAGCACCCACTCCTGCAGCTGTTTTAGAGCCGTCAGTTTAGATGCTAAGAGCTGCTGGACACATTTGCTGATTCCATTCCTGCCTATCTCCCACAGTCGCTCGATATCCCCGCTCAAAGCACAGAAGGGGTATCAGGTAGTCACTGCTTCCTGCGTATCTCAGTTCAATACTGCTGTGGCCGCAGGATCCTGACTCGGAGTGTCCTGATTTCCGAAACCTGACAGCAGCTTCTGCGGCAGTGCCTCTAACGAAGAGATCAAGCGGAGGGAGATGAAGCAGGACGTTCAGAGCAGACGAAGGAGTCGAGGCTAAGGCACCTGTAGTGCAGAGGGCCACCAACCGTTGAACTCTATACGCCAAGCTGGCAAAGGTAGTTATAATTAAGCCAAAATATTTTTGGGGGTTCGCTTTGAAAGAGCTTATTTAATTGTATGATTCGACAAAGGACTAGCCGCAGGCTAAGCTTTTCAAACTCTGTACCTTTTTGTTTGACATTTTGATTTCCGGTTTGTGATGTTTTCAAACTTTCATTGAAACATTTATAGTACAAAAGTTTCAGTATAAGTGTAAAAAAAATCTGGAAATTTTGAATAAAATCTGGGTATCTGGAAAACGTTGTGAAAGTCTGGCAATCTCCAGACTTAAATCTGGATCTGGCATCACTGAATATCACACTGAGATAACCGGTTCTCGTCCGATCACCGAAGTTAAGCAGTATTGGGTGCGGTTAGTACTTCGATGGGGGATAGCTTGGGGATGCCGCGTGTCGTTCCTCTTTCACGTAAAACTTTGTGCTGTTCCTTATACCAGCAAACCAGTTGTCTGGGAAGCACTATGAAAAAAAAGACTACCCTTGTCTCTTTCAGTTTATCACCGAAACACGATTTGAATGATTCTTTCTTGAAGCCTATCGCTAAAGTTTTCAAGCTTCTTTAGAGACCCTGGAGATAGTCCAGTCATTTCCTTTGCTGCTATTAAGAATAAAAATTGACGAAGTCAAGGAAGTGCAATTTAAGCATAGTAAAAAGAAAGACAAACCAACGACCGCTACAACGGATCTTTGATTGCAATCGTTATGTGAACAAACTCTGACAAGTGATTATTGGTCATGTAAGTAGCTTCTCAAATCTCGTGTGGTTTTTCTTCTGCTTCAAAACTGGAGAGTTCAGAAAATGTTGAAAAGTTCGGGAAATGAAAGTCATCAAATAATACCATGCGGATGAAAAAAAAGGGTTCGAAAAGTGCTGTTATAAGTTTCAATGCAGAAAAATTGAATGGAACCTAAAATGAATTATATGTAGTTTTGGGGTCAACACAAATCGAAAGAAGTCTTTTGATTCCCCAGGGTGGTATTTATCATTTATCAAAAATTTCAGGAAATATTAAATAAGGAAATTTCTTTATAATTTCGTCTCTATCGATCATATGGAACCTATTAGGGACTGTTCAGGTTATATTTCTGTCAATTGTTCGAAGTCTGTCCAGATGATTCATTCGAAATTTTCTCGAGGACAGTCAACGATATGACCTGACAACCTATGCCAAATCATACTTTACATAGTCATTGACTTATTCAGATCATGTCTATAATGCGAATTTTTTCGTTAATCAGTCCACTTGTTCAATTCTACCCGCAACTAATCGAAATAATTGTCATTTGACACTCGCATGGAAAATAACTATAGAACACCATTGCACTGCACAAGCAGAAACGTACATAGATTTTTAATACGGTGTAATGTACAAACTGGGCCAAGTCATTTTTCTTTTCTTCAGTTTTCATTTCATTTCGATACGGATTGTGTTACATAAATGTGAGATGTCCTCGACAGAATGTTGAAATGAGATTTGTAAATTTTATTTGCAAGAAATGTTAGCAAGCGTCTGTGTGTTGTTGCGCTTACCAACAATTACTTGGAGCAAGGAAAGATAGATTTCAATCTTTGTTTACTTGACTGATTGTCTACTTAATGTAAATTCCATTAACGCAAGTGCTCGACGGACGGAAAATGGGCACATCTTGAAAAACTCTTGCCGTTTTTCGGTTTACCGAAATGAACAATAATTGTATCGCATACTGTTACAATTGATTCGGTTACTGTGGTGACGAAGGTGTTTGACTTGATCTCCAAGACAGAAAGATCTGAAAATAAAGGTAGGTCGGCCTTGATCAACAACAAAAGAAAATGGATCGCTATTTAGCTAGATAGTTCGAAAAATATCAATTCACGTGCGTAGCCACACACACGTATTTGTGTGTCGGTGTTAGCAGGTCTATACGCACTCTATGTCCATTGGTTTTAATGAAGCATTTGTATCTGATATTTGAAATATCTGCATTTATACATCAAATCGGAAAAAAACAATAGCCGTTTTACATCGATCGCCAGAGGCCATTGAATTGCAGCTTTTCATCACTGCAACGATGCTTGAAAGACGTTGATTTGTGAAGATACAATTATAATTGAACGTCAAATCGACTCAATGACAGCACGATACTATCAAGCGAGAACAGCAATAAGCAGATAATTAATCATTAGAAGCGTTATTCAGCAAAATGCTATGCGTACTAATAATCAGTTTTTTCTCCTAATTCGTTTTTTTGCTTGTTATGAATCAGTATGATTATGTCGCTCTATGCTTTTTATTTTTTTTTTTATTTATTTCGCTTCTGGTTGTTCTTTGTGTGTGCATATTCGAGTCAAGGTAAAAATGATTGGCTGTTTATTTGAATCAAATCACAATGGTATATATTGCGTGATCATATAGATATCAAAAGATGCATTGGAAATTACATAAACCAACAGCAAAAAAACCCTAGCGCATCAGAACCGCTAGAAATACTAATGTTCGAAGAACGGTAGAGGGTTTGTGCACATTTTTGAGTGTATATTCTACCAGTAGCTTTACTTAAAACCACTACCACTAGCCCTTTCTCCTACCTAAGACCAATAGGTTAGGTTAGGTTAGGTTAGTAAAGAGGGCTGCCGGGAAACGCGGCTTGCATTAGGCCACCATTTCGGGCCCATTTGCCACCCTCCGCTGGCTTTTTAGAGCTGCCAAGTGACCGCTTCGCCAAACTGGATCAGCTGACTCAGCGTGACGGTACTGGCCACCTCTGCTAACCCTTGAATGTAGTATGCACCAAAAATTTTGAGGCGTTTATTATTTAGGGCCGGACAATCACAGAGAGTATGCTGGATGGTGTCCTCTTCCATCTCGCACCTCTTGCATAAACTGCTGGATGTCAGTCCCATTCTCTTCGCATGAGATGCGGTAAGGCAGTGCCCTGTAAGCAAGCCGACCGTGGCTCTCAAGCAGTTTCTGCTGAGCTTGAGCAGTTTCCTGCTTTTGCTTGGATCAGGTGATGGCCATAATGTCCTGGCCACCCTGCAGTCCAGCCTGTTTTCCTATTCGGACTTTAGTTTGGCCCATATGGCGGCATCAAGTTTTTTTGTGGCGTCAGCGATTGACCGAGGTACAGTGATGCAGGGGCAATTGCTAGCTCCTGAACCTTTCCTCGCCAATTCATCAGCTTTTTCGTTGCCTATGACCCCACTATGCCATGACACCCACATAATCCGGATAGGAATATGCCTCGCCTTTTCATTGAGAGCCACTCTGCAAGCGTTAACAGTTTTTGAAGAACATCTGTAAGACGCAAGAGCGAGAATGGCTGCCCTACTGTCGACGCAAATGGTCATTGGTCTGGTTGATATTCCGCTAATGGACTCAACAGCCATGCGTATAGCATGTAATTCAGACTGAAAGACGGTAGCATGGTCCGACAGTCTCCACCACAGGTTAAGGCTCAAATCCGTAGAAAAACACGCCCGAGCCAACTCCTGTGTCCGTGTTTGACCCGTCCGTGTAAATCCAGGAGCCCCCATCGGTGGTAGCTTCCTTTTTCTTCCAGTCTGTTCTTGTGGGTATCTTGACCTGGAAATTCCTGCCAAGATGTATTATTTTGCTCATGTGGTCCGTGTCTTCTGCAACGAGTCCAAATCTTTTGCGGCATTCTGTAAGAATACCGCTGTGGCCCCACTGATCTGAATCGTTCCACATGCCAGAGCTTTTAGCGCGTATCGCCGCTAAGCTTGCGCTTCTGAAGATGAATCGATCTAGGTTCATAAGTCCCAAAATCATTTCCAACCCAGCCGTTGGGGCGGTTCTTAAAGCGCCCGTAATATATATGCAATCTTTGCAGTGTTGTTAGCTCCTTGATATTAGTTTTACTCTCCGCTGCTTTCCACCACACGACCGCTCCATACACCAAAATCGGCCTGACTACATATGTGAATATGTAATAGGCCGCCCTAGGTTTAAGACCCCAGGTATTGGCTAGCGAAAAGTGCTGCGCGAGCCTTACCAATTCTGTGCTTCATGTTAACCCCCCAGTTCAGTTTCCTGTCTAGTATAAGACCCAAATATTTAACACTATCAGCAAGCTCCAATGTTATTCCGTTGAGGTTAGGCGTGGCAATAGCCGGTACCCTGTGTCTCCAATACTCCCTAAGTAATAAAAGACCCTGAGCCAAATTAATTTCGATGAATTCATCGAAAGTTACAAAAAGGTGTTCGGGGCTACCATCCGAAAAATGTGCCGACCTTAGAATATTTAAATATTGTTTACTTATTTTCATTGCAAATGTTCGCGATGCGAATACTTAGTATAAGCATTTATCGATACGAAAATAACCAAAACGCCTCGTGCTGGCAACCAATTGCTAGCACTGAAGCCAGAAATATGTCACATTTGCCTCATTTTGAAGTCAACCTACTCTACGAATTTTGATATTGATCCAATGACTGCGTTGAAAGTTATAGGGATACAAAGAAAATCAGGGTTACCAATCGCAAGTTTTCAAATTTTTTAAATTTTAGTTTTTTTTGTTTATTTTCACTACAATATCCCTACGATGATTTTATAATAAAATCAATTACTAAAGATATGCAAATAAAAAAAAAAATACAAAAACAACCATAGCTGGCAAACCTATCATTGTTTTTCCGGTTTGATTTCTACTGATTATTGCCTAAAATAAGTTTGATTTGCCATATGAATTTCGTTATGATTCCATCACTGCACAGACCTTTATTTTCCTGAGCGAGTTTTCGAAATTTACGACACCAAAATTACCATAGTTGGCAGCTCCAACCTAATTTTTCAACCAACTTTCTATCAAACGTGGCTTAGAATAAGATTCAGGTACTGTGTGAATTTCGTCAAAATCTGAAGACTGTATCAGGGCATTTATAGGGCTAAAAGTAGTTATTTTTCTTAGTGATTCTTCAAGATGGCACCACTGGCACAAAATTGTCCATATTTCAAAATCGTTTCTATCTAATACCAATGCATTCTGTAAATTTCAACTGTATCTGATTGTCGGGTCGTGAGTTCCTATGAACATAAGTTTTTGATGCTAAAAATATCGGTTAGTTGGGAAAGGGTTGCCGTTCTTGTTCGATATGAAATTTTTAAAAAGCTTTACTTTGACTGTGTAGACCAGTGGTGGGCAAACTTAATACTGGCATGATCGACATTAATTTTTTAAATTTATGCGCGATCGACTTCGAAAATGGGTTAAATTAACAACAAATAATAATTTAATTAAGGTCTTCATTGATATTAATATATTAAATACATTGTATTTACTACTTTGTGCAATGTACTTTATTAATAAGAAAACGTTGCTCCACATAGATAAGTGGAAGCAAAAAAATGCAATTGTCCTCATTGCCACTAATCTCAATAATGGATATTTTTTATGGTAATAAAAACCAAAAATTATTTTCATTTGCACGTGCTATTGCTAAAATTTCTAACTCTAGATCCGATGAATTCAATTGTAAGGAATGAGCTAGAGTTGATGAAATATCCTCGTTGTCGAATACTCCAAAAGGAAATGAAGTAAATTCAAAAATCGGTTGAAGGTTTTTGGGATTTGCAAATCATGTCTCAAATTCTTGAATAAAATTTTCCAATTCAGGACAAAGTATTTCAATATTACATTGACCAGTAGAATAAGTTAGGTTGTACTGGTTGGGACAAGGCCACACATAGACCAATTGGTCCATAGTGATACCAGATAAATGGGACAGGAGAAAAAAAAATTAAATCCAAGCGGCCATCGAAGGCCGAGGACTTTTTCACGAACTGAAGGATGTATGTCAGCTTTTGCATTTTACATTCACCAGTAAGTTGAATATGTTTTTCTAAATATGAAAAATATTTAAAAATTTTGCCTATTTAATTGTGAAGCAAAAAATTTTAATTTGACTTTAAAAGCATTTACCGAGCTCAACAAGTCAACAATTTATTTTCCTTTTCCTTGTTATTGTAAATTAAGCGAGTTGTAACGGCCCATAAAATCTGTAAGAAATGCGAATTTCTTTACCCATACTGGATCTTCCAATCGGTCATGTTTTTCGCCCAATGTGTCCAAAAATGCAATTATTTCAAAAAGCTTCCTCAGGTGAGCCACCTAAAGCTTAGTACTGTCTTTGATTTCACGTTAAATATTCATGTGAAATTTGTTTCGGCGAAAATTTAGCTTGAAAATAAGCAGGAGTTGTACTCACTTTTAAGCGTGAAAAAATGCTTGGAAGATGTTTTCGCTTTGAAAATGCAGATTGCTTTGACACATCTCTCCAGTCATTTCACGCCAATTTAGTATGTGCAGTTCATTCTTTCGAGCTAAAAAGTAACATTTGGTGTATCAATTTGAAAATTGAATTGTGCAGATGTCCTTTCAATAACAAAATAGATCGGAAATTGAAATTCTTCGCATTCTATCCACTAGAAATAAGGAGTGTCTCCGCTTTTATTCACTGTCGAAATTTCCGATCGAAAGAATGTCCAGATAGTGGAGACATGTCAAAATTTAGCTTCACGATTAACTCAGTACCAGCCTTACGGCATTATTATAAATTATGCAATGAGATAATATGTATGTAATCAGGAAACTGTTAATTTTGTTTGCAAAGGGCTGAAAATTCAAAATTTCTACCAATCATAGAAGGTGATCCGTCAGTAGATATATTAACCAATTTATGCAAAGGGCAAATTTGTTTTTTCAGCAAATGCCATAAAAATTTGTCATCATATCCGAACTTCGCGTTGTTCCCTTTGTCAGAAGTATTGTTAAAAATTCTTCTTTTACGGAAAAATTGGAAAAAGCCATTCTTATAGAAACAATGAATTGTGCAATACCAGTGCTGTCTGCTGACTCGTCAAACTGCAACAACAAAAAAATGGTAACTTTGTTTGTCATTTTTTAGTTGCTGAGTTACATTTTTATTCATATCTTCAATACGACAAGTTACAGTTCTGCGAGAAAGTTGCAAACCTTAAGTTGCATTGAGAATTTCAATTTTATATTTAAAGTTGTTATGCCAAAATGTATTTAAGATTGCTGCATAGGCTTTTGAAACAAAAGTTGCTGTGTGGTTAATTAATTTTTTTAATGCTTTTATTTTTTGCTTATAATTGGGTATTAACAGGATAATCATTTTCATAATTTGTTTGCAATCTCGAAAATTGTCTTTCGAGATATCTGTTTTTGGGCAAAGCGACTGTAACACGACATATCACACATAGGTATTTATCCTTTTTCATAGTAAAAAAAAAATAAAGCTCTTCCCATTCATTATGGAAATTGTACGTTTTTTTCTTATAATTTTCTAAATTTTTTTTTTCTGAAATTAAAATCATTAAATATAGAATATTAAACCAAAATTTTATTTTATATAAAATTGAGATTAACCTTTGTTGCGCTGTGTGCGACAGTTTACTATCTCGGTAGCCGAGAGACGAATGCAAATGCAGACAAGGTGTATAGCGGGAGGGAAAAATATAAAGTGTGTACTTTAGAAAAGGGAGATTTAAGGAAATGAAACAGCCGTATACGTATACGAGATTTAGTGAAGCAGTTTTACTACAATGATATAAATCTATAAATTGAACAAATCGAGAGCATAGCTCTCTCAGATTTTCCCTTTGGTATCTCCGCTACCTATGCTCTACGAACTTTTTGTGAACGGAAACTGCGTGAACTGTCCTATTGGATCTATTAGGCCAAGGCCTATTCCAAAATGTACTGAATAAACACAGTGACTTTACGAGCAAAAAATGTAGTCAACTGGTCAAATCAACTATAAATCAATTGCTTTGCAGGTGTAAGCTAAATGCTTCATTTATCTCGGCTCTTTTCATTTCCTTATACTCTCTGTTTTGAGGTGCGTACGCATACATGAGTAGAATGGAATAGAAGCATTTTAATTAATTTTAAATTCATGTTTCATCGTCTACTAAATTTTTAGAACACATTTTAAATTAACCTAGTAAATTATTTAAAATGTCTGTGATCGACTGTCGAACTGTTCGCGATCGACCGGTCGATCGCAATCGACCGTTTGCCCACTCCTGGTGTAGACAAAGCATAAGATTTGTATCTGAGTTGCTTTGGTTTTTCAAAGCGAAAATCTTTCAAGAGAGTCGATGGTTTGAAGGTTTTCACTTTCAGTGCCTGCCGTAGCTGCAGGGTTGCCAGCACGTTCATAAAAAACTTTATGTAAGTATACGAAAGTATACGTTCATTCTACGGAAAATCGACCAACGGTCTTTGATCGTTATCGTCAGATTTCAATGAAATTTTCACTGTGAATAGAATAAAAGTTGTTGAGCTATGTGCGCCAATACATTTTTTTTTTTTAAATATCTCATGTTTGCGGTAAAATGGCCTCTTGAAGTTTTTGAGAAAAGTCGGTTCGTGTTGAATTCAAAAAATTGCATAAAATCTTCTACTTTACGTAGAGCCTTAAAAAAAAGCTTGTTGGAAAGAGTAAGGTGTAGGTATCCTAGAAAAAAACAGTGCCAGAAACATCCTGGCCAAAAAGGATAAAAAGGATCATTACAGTGTCCGTTGTTATATATATATATATATATATATATATATATATATATATATATATATATATATATATATATATATATATATATATATATATATATATATATATATATTATATATATATATATATATACAAGGTATTCAAGGAGAAAGGACACTGTAATGATTCTTTTTTACCTTTTTTGGCCAGGATGTTTCTCGCACTATTTTTTCTAGGATACACACATCTTACCCTTTCCAACATGCCACATTTGAAGGCTCTACGTAAAATAGAAGATTTTATACAATTTTTTGAATTCAACACGAACCGACGTTTCTCAAAAACTTCAAGAGATCATATTTCCGCAAATATACCACATTTTCCAAAAATATTTCATTTTCGATAATTAGCTCACCAGCCCTTCTGGATAACCAAATATTTCTAAATTCTAAGGATGTGAGTTCAAAAATTATCTGAAAATTGGTCGATTTTCCATGGAATTACCCGAATATCAATATGTTCTGTAAGTTTTATAATGATTCAATAGCTCTGTCAAAAGTTATCGGAATTAAATAGATTTCAAATTTTCTTTATCTCATTTTAGGCACCTAGCGCACACACACAGGGTTAAAAAAATTCCAAAACCCTATCAAATCTTTATTCAGAGCACGTTTGAAATTAATTTGGCAAAATTTAGCATTAAAAAAAGTCTAGCGCATTAGAACCGCTAGAAAACTAATTTTCGAAGAAGTTATCTTTGAAGGATTTAAAAATGTGTGAAGACGTTATACACTTCTTTGTAGTATCATATCAACTATTTCTTACTCAAAAGAACAAATATAATTTTCTGACAGCATTTCCTATAACACAAATGATGAAAATGTTCAGTGCTGGCAACATTTGTCCAACACAGCAGCAATAAATCTACCACAACATACTCCTGCTTAATCAACCTATCCTTTGAATTTCATTTTCATCCGAGGATGTCATCGAAAGTTTCAGCGATTATAATACAAAATGGAAGCATCTGTTGGTGCAATATTTACGAAATTGTCTGGTACTGGCAATCATGTGCTAGCACCATAGCTGCTTCACGTTGTGTTAAACCCACCCTATGAATTTCGTTTCGATTGAATGGCTGCGCTGTAAGTTATAGGAGTGAATTTAATTTTAGGGTTACCATCGTCCAAACTTTTTAAATTTTTGAAACGTAAATATTTGTTGTTAATTGTCATTGTAGAATCGTTCCCATTTGGAAATTTTATGACAAAATCGCTCGATAAAAAAGTGTAAATAAATTACGAAATTCATCATAGTTGGCATCCCTTTCATAATTTTGCAACGAAATTCCTACAGAATTCTAAACGCAACAAGATCCACTTATCACATGAATTTCGTTTTGATTTCGTTACTGCATCGGAAGTTATAGGGAAAAAACCTTTATTTTCCTGAGCAAATTTACAATATTTTGGAGACAAAAATTGCCGTAGCTGGCATCCCTATACTAATTTTTCAACCAAATATCTATAATAGTAAGGTTCACCTACTGCGTGAATTAGAGTAAGGTTCACCTACTGCGTGAATTTTGTTAAAATCTGGTGGCTAAATCGGAAGCTATAGGCCAAAAACCAGTTTTTTTCTCAGTGATTTTTCCAAATGGCACCACTGCCACAGTGTTGCCTGCATCTCAAAATCACTTCTATCAGACCTGGTCCTAGCAAATTTCAAAATATCCTGTAAATTTCATATTGATCGCATTATCCGATCATCAGTTCTCGTACACAGAAGTTTTGAGTGCTGAAAATAGAGGTAATTTGATCACGGGTTGCCGTTCTGTTTACCGCGGAATTTTGAAATTTTTATTTGACCGGTGGACAAAAGTCAAAATTTATCAATAATTTGAATTCATTTTCAAAAATCAAAAAATTTTCAGGAATGTCGATGATTTGAAGGATTTTTGTTTAGGAGCCTGCTGTAGCTACAGAGTTGCCTGCACAGTCTTGAAAGTCCATATGTGTAAAAATCTAGTCTACGTCCAATACGTTCTGAAAATTTCACGATGATCATTGTTTTCCTTAGAAGTTATGACAAAATCGAAATTTGGAAAAAAATCCTTGCCTACTTTTAGGCAATCAGCACCTACACAAGGTTCAAAAGACCACTTCTTTATCATAAGCAAACTTAAAACATAATAAGTTTTCATTCCTAGTACTTTTTTTACCAAAAATTTACACTGCTTGGAAATATAGGAGCACCTGAAAATTCACTTAAATGCCCGCCGTCGACCAAAGTTTTAGATATCTGAATTCTAGCAAGTCATGGACCTAGATGTTATACAGGGTGTTTGGTACTAAATGAACACTATTTTAAGGCAGCGTTCTTTGACATATTTTGAGTAAAAAATCGTTCTACAGGATGGTCCGGATTTCAAAACCTACGGAGTTACAGGATGTTCGAAAAAACTTGTTGGGACCGGTACCCTGACTCACTTGAATCGTTATATCTTGAAAACTAATTATCACAACTCAAGTTTATACCGCGTTTATTAGGACAATTAAATTACCTTTTAATTTAATGTGTTGCACTTGATTGCAGTTATAACGAGTTTTGAGATATTTTCTTCGAACACAAAATTTTTTAATTTTAACCCCGAAAATTCTGTGTTCCAGGTCGTTTTCCTTAGAAAACCTCATTATAATGATCCACTTTCATTTAAATATTTTGATAAAACACATTACTGGCTACAAAATTTGCATACATTTTAATGACTTAGATTCTACCATTTCCGCAAGTATTGAGCGAAAATAAATATCGCTTAAAACTAAATATGTCATAAACGGTCCTCCTTGAAAAAACCACTTACAAGAATTTGAAAGTGGTTCTGTTTTTATGCGTTTTCAATTTTTTAAGTATCCCGCTAATAATTTTTAAGTATCCCACTAATAATTTTTAAGTATCCCACTAATATTCTTCGAACATTAGTAAAAAAACTAGTTTTCAATAGAATAATAGGCATATTTAATGGCCGCCAGCGCCAAAGGGTTAAAAACAATTGAAATTTGGCGAGACCTGGACCTATTCTGCATGTACATCAATATATCCTGAAAATTTCAGCTGAATCGGAAGGCGCGTTCCCGAGAAATAGTCACTGAATTTTTTTATGATTCATATACATATATAAAACATATATATAATATATATATATATATATATATATATATATATATATATATATATATATATATATATATATATATATATATATATATATATATATATATATATATATATATATATATTATATATATATTTATATATATTTACATACATATATATATATATATATATATATATATATATTATATATATATATATATATATATATATATATATATATATATATATATATATATATATATATATATATATATATATATATATATATATATATATATATATAATTTTTAAGCCAAACCAATTTTAGTTCTTTGAACAATAGTAAAAATCCCCGAATATTTTAGCAGGGATTTTTGTTTTGATGATTTGAATTTGTGCATCAAAACCATTCTTTGACCATTTATTAGAATTTATTTAGCTCGCACATTCTATTCGAATTCATGCACAATTTCATTGTACCAAGTTTAAAAAAATCAATTAAACAATAACTCTCCTCTCATAGGCAAATTGATTAGGTTGACTTATTCGTCTGACATTTATTTACACGCTGAAGAAATATTTCGAAAACGTGACTTGAATTTATAAGTGTATAGTTAATAGCGAAACAACATCTTTCATTCACCTGCTGTATCTGATTGCCTCACAGTCTACACTGAAAGTTTTCATACACTCGTTAAACACTCTAGAGTGAATTTTTCTGAGAGTTCTGATCTAATCAAATTTAATAATAATCAACTTCCATGGTTGTTCTAACAACCGGAATAACGGAAACGATGCTATCGAAATCAGTCATACATAAGTGTGTGAAAATTTTAGTCTCGTCATCATTCATACAGTAGTATTTGAGATGCATGCAATATTTTACCTCTAGTTGAATTTAGTTGAAATGTAAATAAATTCTCAGACATAATATACATAGTATTGAATCTGAGGAAATGACGTAACATCATGGTAAAACCATTATCGACAAATCGGCCAACACGAAACTGTTTTGTTTGAATTTCGCATGGATACTATTTATTGCCTTCGGCCACCTGTCCACGTCGTCTCCACCCCCGTACAGAAAACTGTAATATTTCTCACAATGAATGAAACATACGCTCAATTATAAAGAAAATTTACATGGATTTTCATGGCTATTGTCAATGCTTTTTGCATTTAGTATTAAATTTAATGTAATCGCTGTATTTAAGCACGTTTCGCTTTGCTTTTGATTTAAACATAAAGAGTATAAGCTTTAAGTTATTTTTAATTGTTATTATTGTTGTTGTTATATTGTTGCTGTTATGATGGTGGTGGTAGTTCTACCACTGCTACTGTTGCCGCTCTTTTAAAAGTTGATAGTGAAATGTATCTAAATATATATATATATATATATATATATATATATATATATATATATATATATATATATATATTATATATTATATATATATATATATATATATATATATATATATATATATATATATGTATATATATATGTGTATATATATAGAAGTAGCAATGTTAAATTCTGTCGAAATCATAGTTACAGCCCCAGGGCTTACGGTTGTCACTTTGGCGAACCACACAATTTATCGAATATGTTTATGTGTAATTATCTAGATAATTTTCGATATATCGCACGTTGATCATTCATCGGTCAATTATGCATGCGAATTGTATGGCGCTTAGTCTCTAGGGGTCATCTGATATGATAACCTTGAGTAAATCGAAAAAAAAAAGAATAAATCATTAAGAAGAGGAGTTGTGTGTGTGTGTGGTGTGTGTGTGTTTGTGTTGCTATTACTCCCAAGGTAACATTAACGATTAGTATTAGCGATTGTATTTTGATTACAAGCGACTTTTCAAACATTTCTCTGAATCGTATTGCGGTGGTAACATTATTGTTTTTTCTATTTGTTTATGAAATTCGTTTTTACGAATGAAGATATCAATTACAACAACAACAAAACATATGCTCGTAAAAGATTTCGAGCGCTATGAATGTGCCTTCCGATGCAATGTGGTAATAGAAAAACTATAAAGCTATTGAAAAACATAGTAGGATCATAAATATATTGACGGATGTTTATTAGAAAGCTTACTGTGTCATAAACTTGATTTGAAGCAATTTAAAAATCAAGATAGTAGTGCTTCGAAAATACTAATAAATTTAGACTTGAAATTATGCCAAATTATCCGATATCAAATTAAGGTGCAAGCTTCTAAATTGAAAACCTCCTAAATTGGAATATAGAGTTCTATAGCTTTGTTTTTTTTTTTTTATACTCCTTCACTCCACTCTCTCCATCACTCAATATGCACGGTCCGTGTGCATCACAAAATCATCAAGTAAATAATTATTTCCTAGTACTTCCAGACAACTGGTGTATTGGTATAAGGGATAGTACCATCTTGCTTTTTTATTAGCTAGTACTTTAGGTCATATTGTGTACATTTCATTTGTCATCAAGACGTGCGTCCAGAGAAAAGTTTACAAAAAACTCTGGATTTCATTAGCAGTGTGCTCTTTCGATGTAGAGCTTTAGATTTTCTTTAAACTTTACTAAGTTTTCCGAATGTTTAACCGAATTAGGTAGTGTGTTAAAAAATGTATTGCTTCCTATACAGGGTCGGTCTTCATTCTTTCCGTCCTTGGAGTTTGCACTGATAAATTGCCCGCATTTCTTGTTGGAATATTGGTGGACTCACCAACAGTTCGAAGAATGTTTGGCCATTTGAACTGTTTCGTTAAAATCTTGTAAATCAATTTACCTCGTTCAAGCAGTATAAGTTTGTTGATATTTAGAAGCCCAGTTCTTGCATATACCGTTGAAGTTGAGGTAAGTGTGGGCATTTTATGAATTGTTTTGATAGCTTTGGTCATAAGTCTTCCAATAAGCTCAATGTTGTGTTTGGAAGTCTGGCTCCACAACAGCACTCCATATGTGATTTAGGAAACAATGTACGCATGGTAAATGGTAAGCTTGGTTTGTAAAGGTATAAATTCAAACCTCTTTATTACTCCTATCATAGGTGCCACTTTGCATCTGATGCTGTTGATGTGGTTTGCCCATGTCATTTTATCATCTAGCACCAATCCTAGATATTTAATTGAATTTACATTTTCGAGCTGTACCCCATTTATTTGGATGCGTAGGTTCACTGGACGTTTGTTCCTCTGCTGAAACACAATGTATTTAGTCTTATGGATGTTAAGAACTAGTTTACTTTTCTGAAGCCAGCTGAAATATCGTTCTAAATCTGCATTTATAGTGTTCTGTAGTGTCAATTCTTCATTCCCGGAATAAAGAAGAAGGGTATCGTCCGCAAGGAGCACAATTTTGCAAGATAGCTGAATGTCCTGTATGCTGTTTACGTGTAGCTGAAAAAGAAGCGGGCCGAGGATAGATCCTTGTGGTACACCGATATTTACTTCACATTCTCGGCTGACGTAATTAGAATTTTTGGTTACTATCCGCCTATTTATTAGGTAATTTCTGACTAGTAGCTTTATTTTATCCCCGAATCCGTATTTACTTAATCGTTCTAGTAAAATTCCATGGTCGATGGTGTCGAAAGCTTTTTGTAAGTCAATGAAGATAGCTGCGGCATGATTTCCCTTATCCAGCGTAGAGTTTATAAAGTGCACTGCATCCAAGGTTGCCGCTAACGTGCTACTATGTTGTTGGAACCCATACTGAACTGGAGCCAAGATTGAATTTTCTTCTAAGAATTGTAATATTCTTGAATTTATTACCTTCTCAAATATTTTGCTCATAATACTGGTACAGCAATGGGGCGGTAATTAGATGGATTTGCACGATCACCTCCTTTAAATACAGGAGTGATTCTTGTTAATTTAAGGCAATCAGGGAAGGAACCAGTTTTAAGGTGTTCATTGATGTTGGCGGTTAATATATTTATTATGCAGTTCTTCAATAGTTTGATGTCTTCGGAAGTGATTGCATCAAGTCCTGGGGATACTCCAGCTTTTAAATTATCTATTATTTCAGATATTTCTTTCCGTGATGTAGTACGTAAATGCATGGACGTTAAAGTATTCACTTTTATGTTGATATCTGAGCCATAAGTAGATTGCTGCTGCTGTGTAAGATTAGTCCCGATAGTTGCGAAGTAATTGTTTAGATGTTGAGTCACAAGAGAGGAATCATTTAACAGGGTTCCATTCACACATAGTTCATTTATGCATGTCATATGCATTGCATCCTTTGAAGTTGATGTCACTTCTTTAATTATTTTCCAATATTTAGCACTATTTCAAGCTGCGTTCTCGAATTTATTGGCAAAATAACGTTTCTTTGCCTCCTGCGTAATCTTATTTGACTCCTTTTTTTAAATAGATAATCTTGTTTTTTCATAGCACAATTTTGATTTGCCATGTATCTTTTGTAAGCAGTTCTTTTGCGTTTAGCAGCATCAATAACTTTCTTAGTAATCCATGATTCCTGCCGAACTCTTACGTGTTTGGTTGATGTCGCTTTTTCTTTTGCTTTCGATATAATATCGATTAAACCTTCTATAGTAGCATTTGGTCTCATTTTTAATTCATCAATTACATATTTCACGAATTTCCTCTTATCAGTTGAATTGATGGCTATCATCCTGGGCTGTGCTTTTATATTTCCGCATTCAACGATCGATATTTTTATGATCTTGTGGTCTAACCCAGGCCAATCATTATCCTCGTATGATATTCGATCTAATAACTGTGGATGTTTTATTATCACATGATCTATCAAGGTCTTAGACGTTTGTGTTACTCTTGTTGGCTTGGTTTTATTTAAAATAACTCCGTTATTGGCCACAATTATATCAGAGTATGCTTTCATTACTGTTGACGTGGCTAAAAGATCGATGTTGGTATCGGCTATTGTAATTAGTTTGTCATGTAGCGAGAGAAGTTCATCAATGTGGTGTAGAAAAAGGCTGTCGTCGTCACTAGGCGCTTTATAAAATGTTCCGATTTTAATTTTTTCCTTTTTTAGTTGTAGTTCCACTATAATAGAACTGTATTTGTCTGTCATCATGATCAGTCTAGACCGAATGTGAGATTTTTTTTACAAATATAGCTGCGCCTCCACCACGCCCTGATTGCCTGCAGCAGACATAGCCATCATATCCATTTGGCGTATATAATGCCTCTTCATTTCGGTATACCCATATTTCGTTTAAAACTAATATATCAATATCATTCCTGGAAGAAAGGTAGACATTTATGTCATCGATCTTGTTCCGAATGCTTCTGATGTTTGCATATACAATATTTAAGGTCTCAGCTTTATTGGTGGTACTTGAACTAATAACCATAATTAGTTTTTTTTTGGTTTATCAAAATCAACTTTTTTAATTCTGGGCATTCGAAACTGTCAGCACGGTGCTGAGTATGTAGATGTCTTTTGATGGAGCAATTTACGCATTTTATTGATGTTGCAGTGCATGTACTGGTCCGATGGTTCCCGGCACACTTCGCACATGATTCTTCCTTTGATGGGCAATCTGTTGTCTTATGGTTGTAGCCTTGGCATTTAAAGCATCGCATGATGTTATGATCTTCATCAACATAATAGGACCCAAAGCTAATATTTATATATTGGTTTACCAATCTTTCGAAAAGTTTTCCACCTACTTCAATAAAGGCAATCCATTTTTTCGATTTTAGGGTTTGCCTTGTGTAGACAACTTCAAACCTGTCGTTGGTATCAATCGAATGATTAAGGGTCGATATTTCATCCATTAATTCTTGCGTGGAAAATTTTTTATCCAACCCCTTAATTATTAAGCGAGGCAATCTTTGCTTGGTCACTCGAACATCATAATCCTTTCCCAGGGCTTCATGGACGTTTTTCAATAAAATATCAGTGTTTGCCTGGGTGTCCGACTTAATAAGAATGCCTCCATCACGCAGATGTTTAGTATACTGAACTGGGGTTTTTAATTTTACTGGCTTGATGTTGGATTTAATCGCCTCCATAGTAATACTCGCGTCCTGGTTCTTCTTAGGCTTGATTATTATCCCTTTATTAAATTTCTTCTTCTCTTCAACGTTGGCCGAATTAGTTTTAACAATTTCAGCATATGAAATAGGTGCAGTTTCTTTTGAGACTGTACTTGATAACTTATCCACTTTCGTTTTTAAGTCGAGCATCAATCTCATCGCAGAATCAATTTGAGATGCGATTCGGTCGTCACGGTTTTTTTTTAAAAAGTGAGTCACATTTTTTACAAAACCATTTTACTTTATCTCTTAGCTTCATAATTGACTCATACTCCTTCGGTTCAATATTGACACACTGTGTGTGATACCATTTATCACCACAAAATCCCTCACATTGGAGACCTGGCATGGTATCAGTGACTACCTTTTTGCATTTTCCGCATTTGCCACCTGTATTAGCCATTTGGTTTTTATTTTGGCGGCTCTCCCCTACTACTTGAAAATTGTCCAGTGAGCTTTGATTTGAGTTCGCTGAAAGCTAAAATCTTTCGTTAAAGTTTAGCACTTGCACACACCACTCATACACCCGTTCAAAAATGACAGCCACACAATTTTCACAAAAACAGTTAATAAAATTGAACTCAAAAATGTATATAAATGGCACGAAATAGGAATTTGTTAAAATTAAATTTTTGATAGTCTCGCAATAAAATCACTTCTGTATTATAATGCTTTCGGAGACTTTATCCCCAAAATGATCCATATTCCCGAACCAAATACTATCCGCTTAGAATTCAAGGTTTGGAGCAAATATACGCTATACAGGGTTGTATACAGATTGGGGAAAAACTGATCACAATTAAATACTTCTATGAGAAATTATTATCTTAGGATAAAACTCGCAGATGACAAAAATTGTCGCAACTAAAGTAATATATCGTGATCGAGCTACATTAGGTAAAAGCGATGGCGGTGGTGTGTTAGTTGCAGTTGTCGGGTCTCTTCAAGGAACACTCTGTATGGATATCTCTCCTTCTTCTCCTATTGAATGTATTGCTGTGTGCGTTACCCCTGTTGCCATAAAAGTTCTCATTGTTTTTTCAGTATATTGTCCTTGTAATTCCTAGTGTACGTTAAACATCGATAGTACTATCGATACTATCGAAAACCTCGATGTTTTTTTTTTGCAATCGATAGTTTTTGAAAACTGAAAAAAATGCGTAATGTAACATTTCGATACCATTCCGTCCACTGTGAGTATTTTACGTTTGCTTCGTTTTTTCTCATTTAATAATATTTCCTTTTCTTGTTATTATAAAACAGCACCAACCAAAGACAGCAGACCACTCTTTATTTTGTTAGTTTTGTCACTTATTATTTATTGTAAAGTGAAATAACATGAAGAAGAAAAAAAAGTAAAATTTAACTGCACGTGAAAATCATAAGCGAAGAAAATTGAGACTCAGAGAGAAAGAATTCCAAATAACGATTTTATTAATTGTAATATATGCAGGAATCAATACAAAACAAGTAAAAAGACGAAAAATTGATCAGATCATTTAAAACGGAAACATAATTCATAGTGGAAATTATTTTCTGTTGAACCTATAGCAAAACCCATGGTCCTAGTAACATCTTCGAGAGCAGTTTAACGAAATCTAGAACAATCATCAAAAATTATTTTGGAAGAGCGAAATTCTAAGCAGATGATTCTGCCCGAAAAAATATTTAGATGAACTATACGTTCCTATGGGTGTTTTCGACATAGTGCCTTTGCGGGAAGGATAACATGAAGGATTTCGTGGCTGATTTGTGCGAAAAACATGCGATTCCTGACACCACAAAATTGAAAACATCTTTGGTACCAAAATGCTTCGAAGATGTTAAAAGTCGGGTTAAAAATGCCATAAATGCAGTTCAACATAATTCTTTAAGTACTGATATGTGAACAAATCGAAACAAAGAAAGAATACTGGCAATCACATCTTATTTTTTTCATAGAGGTAAATTAATTTCTACATTATTAACGGAATTTAACATGAAAGCAAAACACATATTTGAATCAATGGCAGAAGTAAGTTGCATATTTATTTTATGCCTGTTTGATGAATACTATTGTTATAGTGTAATTGAAAAAATATATTTTCAGACTCGAAAATATTCAGAGAATTTAGGCTACAGATTTCATTTTGTTTTTTGGAAGCTAGGGAGTACTTATCTTATTATTTCTTGTTTAGGCAAGAAATACACTAAGCAAGTAGAACATTTGGTCAAATATATAATAATAATAATATAATGCTGCTTGCATGTTAATGCAAGCAAAACTTCTTCAATTTAATCATATTCCATGCTTCGCGTATACTTTAAATTTGACTTTGTCTGATATTTATGACACCTGATTTTCATTTTATCATGAAAAAGTGCAAAGATATTGATACTTATTTTCAATCGAGTGCAGTTGTTTCAGATATACTAATAAATGCACAACGACAGCTCAACAAACCTGAATTGAAGTTGATTCAGCAGTTCCATTCACATTGGAATAACGTATATACCAAAATCAAATGTTTCTATCATATCAGGCAAGAATTGACTTTAGCCGAATGTGAGAAGGCACCTGATTATTCTGCTATTAGAACCATTTGATGTGACTACGACAACAATATCTAGCGCAAATTACATTACTCTTTCTTATATAGCTCAGTTATTACGAGGGCTGACTCTACAATTATCGAAAGTGGGAATTAGCATAAAAAACACTGCTGGAAAGAGTATTAATAATGTTTTATGCAAGTCAGTGCGGGAACGATTAATACCGTTTGAGAAAAGAGCCCGTATGATGTTAGCCACCATTCTGGATCCAAGGTTCAAAAAATAAATGAAGACGATGGAAACATAGCTGCGCATTCTCTTCAAATAAATTATACTTCTTTTCTGATGACACAAAAGCCGGAGTCAACCCAGAGTACTTATTAATTTATGGCAATTGTATCTGCAAGCAACTCAATTGTTGAGACTGGAGAAATTCACTAACGAAGGAAAAGTTGAAAGCAAAAAAATCCAAGTAGCTATTATTTCTTCCTGAAGGTCTATTCAAAGGCAAAGCTTATAGCTGCCCAAATAATGATGCAAAAATACATAGATATATACCAAAATCTGGAAAAACCTCCAATTAAAAACGACATATGTCCCATCGGCTACTGGTTTGATTCAAATACTAAGCCAATGAGAATGTTTGCTCTATAGCATCCGTGTATACTTGCATCTTCTGTTCCGAGTGAACGATTTTTTTCTCGGAAACTGGTGTAATTCACAGTGATCGCGAAAACCGGCTAGAGTCTCAAAGCGTCTCAACGAATTGTTTTTCCTAAATCAAAATGCTCAGCATTTTGCAAATGAATAAAACTCTATATTTCTGTGTTTCTCTATAATAGTAATTGAATTCTCAGCTTTTTTAAAAAAAATTTATGAATCCTGGGTGTATCTACTAATTTCGCAAAAACACATATACACCATCGATAGTCTATCGATAGCCTATCGATAGTTTTAAAAAAAACATCGATGTTATCGAAACATCCAACTATCGATGTTTAACGTACACTAAATTCCCCAGTTTCGGTTTATAGTAAATTTTTTGACGGGTTATTCACCTACCGCAACATTAGCTTTCCTTCTGCCTTGTCTTTAATATGTGGAGAATTCAACTTAACGAACCTAGTATGGAATCATAACTTTTCTTCCATAATCTCATCCAGCCATATTTTTATGATAACCCCATCCTTTCTATCTTTGTGTTCGCTCTCCCAATGAAACTGTGTTCCTAATATAAATACAATAACAAATAAAACTGTGTTCCTAATATAAATACAATAATAAATAACAAAATACAAGACTTCGTTCTATCTAATATTCCCTCTCACAACATCAGTGTTCATGCCGCCTCCTTCCCTTATGTCCAAGCTGACTTACATCATTCTCCTCTCTCAATCGCACTTTATGTTGATCTTCAGACCTTTAGAGCTCCTTCTCGAGCCATACGCTTAACATTTCACAAAGCAGACTTCGTTGGTATAATGACTGAAATGAACTCGGTTAACTGGTTCTCCTTTTTCCGCGGCCTCACTGTCAATGAGCTTGTCATAAAATTCCACAACTTCCTATCCAACCTTATCCTCCGTTTCACTCCTTCCAGACATCCTCGCAAGCATAATTACGCTCCTTGGTTTCGTCGTGATGTAGCGTATGTCCTGAAAGCTAAGAATGTCGCTTGAGCTAGATTTAAACATACAGGCTCTCATGATAACTTCCTCAAATTTTCGAGACTACGATCTTCTGCCAAAACTGCCGTCAATCAAACTATCCGAGATTGCTCTTTTCCAGCATTGAGTCCTCTATCTGCTCTAATCATCAAAAACCCTTTTGGTCTTATGTCCGCTCCCTCAAAAGTTCCCATCGTTTCTCCGATTCCATGTTCCTCGATAACGCTACTGCATCTAATCCACGTGAAATTTGCGACCTCTTCGCAAAATATTTTTCTTCCTTCTTTTCTCAACATAATTATATCTTGCCTTGTAAAATTCTCCATGTTGCTTCATCTTCCCTATCTTCCATTTACACCAGTCCTCTTGAAATTGAATCCTTACTCGAGTGTCTTGATGTCAATGTCGGTTGTGGTTCTGATGGTATCCCTAATCTGTTGGCCAAATCACTATCATTGTCCTTATGTGTTCCTTTGTCTATTATATTTAACCTCAGCCTCTCCTCCGGCTCTTTCCCCGCCAGTTCAAAATCTGCTTATATTTCGCCTATCCACAAGTCTGGCGACCCAAGCTGTGTTTCCAACTACCGTAAGTCGGTATATACCACATCAACTTGTTTCTGTTGGTCTAAGGCAGAAGCAACCAAGTTATTAAAAGATATAAGATTAGAGATGGGGGATCTACCCTTAACAAAACCATGCTGTTCCGGAGCAAGGAAGGGATGGCGGAGAGGAAGCAGCCTGTTGTAACCACTCTTTCAAGAACTTTTCCTAAACAAGGAATGAGGGACATTGGACGGTTAAATTTGTTCGATAGGGCTCCTATCTTTACTGTCCCATTAATGATATCAAAGGTAAGGCAAGCGCTAACTACCAATCTTCTTGAGGCTAGAGTCGTTAGATTTAAAAGTTTAAGTCTGTGCTCATAAGAGGGGATATTATGAAAATCTAGTGGATTGTAGACGTCTCTCAATGCAAAGAGTGAAAATTGTTTCTGCACCGATTCTAGTCTTTCACAGTGAGTAACAAAATTTGGGCTCCAAATTATGCAAGCGTATTCAAGTAAAGGCCGCACCAGTGATGTAAATAGAGTCTTGGTGACCCAAAGGCTCTTGAATTCTTTAGCACGCCTCTTAATAAACCCTAGCTGCTTGTTAGCTCTGGATAAGACTACATCATATTGCCGGTTGAAACGCATTTTTTTGTCCAAAATTACTCCGAGGTCTGTGACATAATCAACAATTTTAAGCTCATTGTTGTTAAGGTAGTAAGAGTTAGCCATAACAATATTCTTTCGGGAGAAATTTATCAAGTGGCACTTACCAACGTTGAGATTAAGTTTATTCAGATTACACCACTGCTCAAGGGAATCAAGCTTCGACTGGACAAAAGAAACGTCAGAGGGGGTCTTGATAGTGTGATACATTTTCAAGTCATCAGCATAGAAGAGATGGGGAATATCAGATAAAATCCGAGATAGATCGGAGATAAATATATTAAAGAGCAGGGGGCCCAAATGACTGCCTTGTGGGACTCCAGAATGCACAGAAATTGTTTTGGACAGGGCCCCTTGAAATTTAACCATCTGTGTTCTATCGCGAATATAGGATATGAGCCATTTGAGAAGGGAGCCAGATATGCCAATGTTTCTTAACTTATGTGACAGAATCTGATGGTCGACCCTGTCAAAGGCCTTACTAAAATCAGTATAGATCGCATCAACTTGGTTTCCTTTTTCCATTTCACAGAGAACGTCTGATACTAGGATCATGAGATTGGTGGTGGTTGACCTTCCTTTGCGAAACCCATGCTGTTGTTCGTTAAGAAGAGGGTCTATGATAGGTGTTAGTGTATCACAAACCAGGTTCTCGAAGAGTTTGGGGATCACAGAGAGAATAGCGATGGCTCGATAGTTATCAACTGATCGTTTGTCACCGCTTTTGCAAATAGGCGTAAGATAAAAAGACTTCCAGGAGGATGAAAAGATGCCTAATGACAGTGACTTGTTGAAAATTATGAATAAAGGAGTAATTGGCTGGTTGATGCACTGGACTACAAAATAAGGTGGGATTTGATCGGGACCAGGACCTTTGTTGATGTTTAGCTCGTTGATTGCATTGGCGATTGCTTCTCTAGTTAAAACGATTCTGTTGATGAGAGACGTTGGCTCAGTTGGAGCAGAGGAAACTGCTAAATTTGTTGTCGGGGCTAAAGGATCGTAATATGAACTCTGAAAATGATCCGCAAATAAATTAGAAATTTCTTGTGGAGCAGAAGAAACTGATTTTTCTCTGAACATGAAACCGGGGTAGCCAGTCGTTTTTCGTTTGGTATTTACGAAATGAAAGAACCTTTTCGGGTCGTTAATAATTTTTTCTCCCATTAAATTCACGTAAAAATTATACGCTTCGCCAGATTTTACCAAAAATTCATTTGATAATAGATCGTTATTTCTTTTTAAATCCCCACTGATATTGATATCTTGTTTTATAGCCTTGTATAGCTTATTCCTTTGGTTCCTTAATTGCCTCAAGTTACTATCGAGCCATGGCTCAGAGAGCTTATTACGCTCTTTTATTTTGGGTACATAATTATTAATAACGTGAAAAACTATTCTGTAGAAGGAAGGAACAAGGTCAACTAAACAATCTTAAATAAAGCAACTTCACGAATAGCTTTTACTAAAATAGCTTTTTTCAAATGAGTCTGACATGGCAATAATCACATAAGTTAATAAAAAAAACTTTTGAATTAACAGCAGAATATGGATAATCCTTTGCATTTTTATGAAAAAAAGATTCATTCTTTGTGAATTTGACTCGAAAATAAGCTTTTTTTTCGCGAGAGCTTCACCAATTCACAGTTTTCAAAATCACGTCGTACTTAATTTCAGATATTTCAATGTCTCTCACAACCAAGAGCATACCTAGATACTTTTTCCCTTCGATCATAAAGCCAATCATCCGTTATGTATATAACGTAACAATCATTCATTCTCATGTCCCTATATAAAACTATCTAGTAACATAGGAAATACCTAATGTAAAATGATTCAGGAGAAAATAGGCCTTCCCTCGAATTTCTGTCGAATTCGCTTATTAATCATTTTGTCGCATTCATCATCATCAGCAGCACGGCAACATACATTCTCATATGCGTTCAATAGATTAAACCAAATATTCGCTTTTATCAAATTTAAGTAGAGTGATCAGCGACACATGTTTTTAAATTTAGTCGAAATAACAATAAGTTGAATAGAATACGTTGCCATGAAATACCACATCGATAAACATATACTGAATAGTCATAGTTAAATAAAAGACAAAAAGATTAAGTGAAAACCCATATCGAACCTTTTGTGTGCCACATTTTTCGCGTATTATTGTTATTATATTAAAATGTCGCGTCGTTGCACGTTTTTACCTATTCTGTACAAAAAAAAAATGAAAAAAAAAACCACAAAAAGATGAGAGATAATCTATTTTTCGCTTGTCAACCACGTTTCGAAAACAATACGTGAGTTATATATGAATATCTACTACAATGTATATATCTTCGAGGCATAAAATACAATGTGTCTTAGATACGGTTACGGAAATTAATTGATCGAGAAAGATTTTTTTTTCAAAAAAAAATTGTGCGTTTAATCGGATTTCCCATAGATTGAATTATATCTAGGCTCAATTTGGCTGGTTGGATTCACTTTAGATTTTTGATTAACAAAATCAGATTCGGGAAAAACAATAGATACATCAATTATTCGTACACTGTGCGCGCTAGATTCTAATGCACTTAAAATGATGATTGATTGCTAGCCAATTCGATCGTTTAATCAAGAATGATTAATATGGCTGTATGGAAAAGGAATGCTTCGTAAAATTCAAAAGATATGATAATAAAGCCGTAATATATAGTTCATGAAGTCCAAAGTAAAGGGCGTTTTGTTTCATGGCTGTTCCTAATTTTTTGTTTTTGTTTTTAGATGGGATCGGGCAAAAGCATTCGCGATAGATACATCTGCTGTCAATAAAGTCTTTAATCAAAGAAAAAAATTTGAAAAAGCTCATAAAGCTCTTCTGTTGGAATCTAATGTTTCTATGTGATATCAATTTAATAAAAAAAATTTCAATAATTTAGATGTAAAATTAATAAATAAAGACATAGTTATGTAATGATGACCTTAGGCGCGAAGTTAGAAACATAATAAGTTTTATCGTCGTTCCAACCGACTTTTGTTTTGCAACTTTTCATACAGACTACTAAGCTTCACTTGAGTCGTCCTTGTACTAGTACCTATTCCGGTATAAAACTTCTTGGAGATATGGACCAGCCTAGTTAGGGCTTCAATTAACCAAACAAATATTCGTGACCTTAATTAACGTAGTCTGGCTAATGATTTGTGGGCGAGAGTTTACATTTTTATTTATTTATTTGATTTGATTTTAACAACAAATTTAAAACTCTTCCCCTTAAGCAATTACATTTCTAATTTTGAAAATTTGTTAAGTATTTTGCAGCATCTATTTGTCGGCTCCCTGTCTCCCTAGACAGTGTAATGTTGATGCTCATTGAGGGGACGTGTGTGCGTAGTTTGTCTTACAGGATTGTTGAAAGTGATTTTATTACGGAGATACTCTACGTTAACCAGACCCCTAACATCATCATAGATCAAGCTTGTCTTATCCTTAATATGAGATAAATATCGAATAAAGCGTGTATGCTAAGCACGGCAGAATACTGCTCTCTTTGAGGAAAGTGTCCCCAAATTTAAGAGATTAAGTATGTAACTATGTAGTTGGAAGACTTTCAAAATTGTGTGGATTATAGAAGCCCAAAAACACGAACTGCTTTTGGACAGATTCCGTTTTATTGCTATGAATATCGAAAATAGGATTCCAGACGATGCAAGCTAGTAATGAGCGAACTAAAAACGTAAACAGAGACCTTGTAGCCCATACGTTCTTGAATTCTTTCGCACGTCTTTTAATGAATTGCAGCTCCTTGCTAGCTCTTGCAGGAACTCTGTCATACTGAAGATTGAAAGGTAATTTTTATCCAAGACAACATCGAGATTTATGGCCAAGATCAACATTTTTCAGGAGCTGATTATTCAGGTGGTAATCAAAATTAAGAGTAGCGGTCTTGCGGGGAAAACTTATGGCATGGCATTTTTCAACGTTAAGAGTAAGTTTATTCTGGTCACACCATTGCACCAATGAAAAAAGTTTCAGCTGAAGATAATTTGTTTCCAACTGCAGAAAAAAAAGGTGCGGAAGGTCGGATACTGCCTCCGAGAGATCCGAAACAAAAATATTGAACAGAAACGGCCCTAGGTGGCTGCCTTGAGGTATCCCAGATGAGACGGTAATTTTTTTTTGGAAAGACGGTCTTGGAATTTAACATTTTGCGTTCGATTTCGAAGGTAGCAGTTCAACCAGTTGAGAAACTAGGTTTCCTGAAATGGCAAATTTTTCGAGCTGATGTTTCGAAATGGCATGCTCAACGCGGTCAAAAGCTTTGCAGAAGTCAGTGTATATAGTATCGATTTGACGCCATTTTTCCATATTGCAAAGCACATTCGAGACTATTATCATTAGGTTGGGGTAGTAGACCGATCTTTTCTGATGCCATGTTGTTGCTCGTTTGGAAGAGGATCAATAATGAAGATAAGTTTGTCACAAACATTTTTTTCAAATGATAAAATGATGATGCCTTCATAATTTCCAATTGAAGGTTTATCATCATTTTTAAGAATTGACGTGATATGAACTGATTCCCAGAAACGCAGAAATGCACCGCATGACAGCAATTTATTGAAAATTATATACAGGGTTGATATGATCGTTTCTGCACACTAAACTAGGAAGCTTGGAGGTAGTACGTCAGGTCCAGGGCCTTTTTTCATGTCAAGTTCTCTAATGGCTTTTGAAATGTCTTTTCTGGTTAAATAGAGTTTATCAGCAATGTGCTACTAAAATATTTCAAAAAGACCGGACAAATAAGAAAAAAAAATTATGAATTTCGATAACGTTTGAAAGAACTATCAAATCATTATAAAACTTACAGGACATATTGATATTATTTATGAGCGTGTTGGTAGCCCTGTAGCTCGTCTACTCTCCTGAAAAAGAGTCACTGTTTAGAAAAAAAGCAACTCATATATAAATCTTATGCTTTTTCTGCATAGCCAAAGGAAAACTTTTGAAATTCTATATCGGGCAAGAACGGCAACCCTTCCCCAATTCACCTATATTTTGAGCAGCAGAAACTTCTTTTTACGAAAACTCACGACCCGATAATCAGATACAACTGAAAGTCACAGAATGTATTGGCTTCGGGTAGGACCAGGTTTCGAAATATGGGCAACTCTGTGCCAGTGGTGCCATCTTGAAAAAAACACTAAGAAACAAAAATTGCTTTTTGCCCTACGAATTCTGATTCAGTCACCCGATTTGAATGAAATTCACGCAGTAGCTGATCCTTACCTTGGTGGAAATTTGGTTGCAAAATTACGCTGGAGCTGCCAGCTCTGATAATTTTGGTTTCATGAATTTTGAAAATTTGCTCAGCAATATGATGCTTTTTGCCCTATAGCTTCCACGGCAGTCAAGAATTCATTTGGTAAATGGAACTTATTGTAGCCAATATACAGTACAAATCTGGTTGAAAAAACCTGATAGGGTTGCCAGCTATGATTGTTTTTGTATATTTTGCTATATCTTTAGTACGGAATTTTATCATGAAATTTTCAAATGGTAATGATCTTTTGTTGACAATAAACAACAAATATTAGAATTTGGAAAATTTGAAGTCATTTGCGAGCGGGAACCCTAAATTTCTTTGCACTCCTATAACTTGCAATGCACGGCGTCATCTGAACTAGGTGGGATGTAGAAAGCTCGGATATAAAGGACACCCTTGAACCAAGACATTCTGACAATTTTGTGCTCAAATTGATTATGTGGATCAATATCAACTATTTCACTTGTCAGTGATTTATGAGAAGCGATAAGCATACCACCAAGTCTTGCCTGTCTAGTTTGCAGATAATTACGGTCATTTTTATGTAGGGTCCAGCAAACATCAAGAATTTCTTCGTTTTCAAGTGGCCAGGTTTCAGAATTGGCAAGATTTTGCGCCAAGGAAGAGTTTATTTAGTTTGCCCCTCATACCACCACAGTTTTCATGAAATAGTTTGAGGCCATCTGTTGAGAATTTGCTATTAGGAACGATGCCTGTTAAAATGCTCTCTTGCTCTCTGAATTGTGGAAATATATTTTGGAGAAACGTGTGAAGCATAGACTTTCAGATCATTTCTAACTTGGTCTGTAGAGGCCACAAGCTGTTCGTGGTACCGACTAAAAATAATATTAAGGGAATCAAAGTCATTTAGTAGACCCTCTTGATGGATCATAATTTTCAGATGGGTTTTAGTTTTACCCTCAAAACATGCGCAATCGCTGGCATTGTGCATGTAAGCGAGAAAAAAACGAACCGAGGAAGTGCATATCTACTTTCTAGATCTGCAGTTGATATAATTGCAGTTGATATAATGGTGGTTTTTACAAGAGGTGGTATTAGCGGGTCTAAATAAATTGGATTCAGACTGTGAAGATTAATTGGAAGACTATCTGAATGAGCTGATATAGATATGAATGGCATTTAGTCTTACCACGAATGAAAATTTTGACTGGACTGCAATGGAGTCTGCGCTAGCAAAATTATCCATTGCTTCAGTGATAGCATCTAAACCACAATCGATGCGTTTGCCATCATTAGAAATAGCCTTAACCGAAACATTTTTCCTTTTCGTTTTCTGAAAGAGATTTTTACATGGATAGTTTGTGACTCAATTGGGAGTTATTTTTGAAAGGACAGTCATTAGTGGACCGCTAGAAATACTAATAGATTCAGCATTGACAGCCAAATCGGTACTCATGGTAGCTTCAATGAATGTGGTTATTTGGAGTGATTTTTTTTTTGTTGAATGGGTCGTTGTCGAAGTATCCAGCTTTGAGTATAAAGGTTTGGATTGTGAATACCTAACAGTGCAGTTTACAGAATACGAATGGAAATCGTTTACAACGGAAGGACGATTACACTTTGAATTTTCTTTTAACCTAGACTAATAATTGATGTCTATCTTTTTGTTACGACCAATCTGGTTCTTCCAGCTATTGAAAGGTTTGGTCTTCATCAGATTCATTGAAATTGATAAATAACCAAGCATTTTTTGCTGGGATCACCACTTTAAAACATCTTCGAAACTTCTTACGTCTTGTCCGCATGGGCAAAATTGTAGCTTTTCAATCCTTGATCAGTGCTTTTGTTTCAAGAAACTTCTGCATCCAAGTTTCATCCGCAGAGTTAGGAGCTCCTTTCGCAAAAAAACATTTTATATTTTGGAGATGGTTTTTTAATTGCGGAGCAACAGTTTTCGGTTTGAGATGAGTTCGCACGCTGAATTCTCTCAATTTTGTGAGACCAGAGGGTACCGAAGTGGAAAATCATTTTTTTATGAGCAGGAGATTTTGACAGGTTAGTACTGCTGCCTTTCGTTCTTCCTTTAAGACTGTCTTTTTGAACAATTCTCCATTGGCCGATTATTTTCAGCAGCTCCCTCTGCAACGCGTCAACTATATGCTTTGGTTTGTACTGAAACATGAATCAATGCTCAGGCAAGAGTCATTGTGGGCAGAACTTTGACCATGTTTTTTTTTTTTTTGCTTTGACCACAGCCACAACGCTACGCCGTAATAGTATCGCTATGACTCAACATCTCGCAACGATGACACAGCTGCGTCACCCATATAACCATCATGGCATGGCTCCCGCTCACAGAGTCTCGCGCAAACAAAGGTCTGGGAATTCACATGCCCTGCCATATCACTGGGACATTTGGAGGGAAGTACTGTGGGGGACGGGCAAAATTATATTTTTGAAATTATAAATTAAAATTACATAATTTATTTATTATAATTAAATTATGTCCTGAAAGTTTCATAATGATTTGAGAGATCTATCAACAGTTTTCGCAACTTAAAAATTTTCAAATTTTCCCGATCTCTTTTTAAGCAGCTAGCGCACACATGGGGTTAAAAAATTCCAAAACATCCGATTCACATTTAAAACACTTTCAGAACTCATTTCCCTACACAATTTTTACAAAAATTATTTGTTGACGGAATAATAGGTATATTAAAAATATCACTAAAGTGACAGTCGGTGCCAAAGGGTTAAAGATAATTGGTGATACCTGGACCTATTGTGAATATACACCAATGTATTCTGAAAGTTTTCTTTGAATCGGATTCAGTCACTGATTTTTTGGATGATATATATATATATATATATATATATATATATATATATATATATATATATATATATATATATATATATATATATATATATATATTGATATATATATATATTGATATATATATTTATATGTTTATATATATATTTATATATATATATATATATATATATATATATATATGTGTATATATATATATATATATATATAAATATATATATATATATATATATATATATATATATATATATATATATATATATATATATATATATATATATATATACATGTACATATATATCAGCAAAAAAAGATTAAAGGAGATAATATCTGGCGTGGCCGATCCGATTGAGCTGAAATTTTCGGAAGACATATAGACATGTATATAGGGTGCAGGTTAAAATGAAGATATCTATAACGCTTTCGCGACGGCAGGCATTTTAGTAAATTTTCAAGTACCTCTGTATTTCTATACAGTGTACATTTTTGTTTGAGAAAACTATCGTGAATGAAATGTTTTATGTTTGTTCATGATAAAGAATTGAAAATTTCGAGCCCTGTGTGGACGCGAAGTGCCTAAAAGTAGGCAATAAATTTTTCCCAAATTCCGATTTTTCATATAAATTTGCAGAGCTTATTGATGTTGACTGGAGCTATTTAAACATGGGTTTTTAAGATTGTGCGGGCAACCCTGGAGCTAAAAAAAATTCTACAAATCTCCGACCCTCCTGAAAAAAATTCGCTTTTTGTTTAAAAAAATTATATCAAATTATTAGTAAATTTTAACCTTTGTCTATTATGTCAATTTGAAATTTTCTAAATTCCGAGTTGCATCGGAACGGTAATCCCCTCACCAAATCACCTCTATTTTCAGAACTTGAAACATCTATTCACGAAAACCGACGACCATATAATCCGATCAACGCAAAATTTTCAGGATATGTTTTTATTAACTAGGACCAGGTCTGATAGAAGTGATTTTGAAATGCGGGCAACCCTGTGGCAGTGGTGTCATCTTGAAAAATCACCGAGAAAATAATTTGCTTTTCGACTTATAACTTCCGATTTAGTTGCCACATTTAAACAAAATTCACACAGTATTTGGAGCTTATTCTAAGCAACATTTGATAGAAATTTGGTCGAAAAATTAGGATAGAGTTGCCAGCTATGGTAATTTTTGATCACTTAAATCTTGTAAATTTGCTCAGCGAAATAAAGCTTTTTCCCCCTATAACTTCCGAACCAGTTATGAAATCAAAACGAAATTCATGTAATAAATGGGCCTGCCACAGGAATTTCATAAAAAAAACATGAAAGAGCTGCCAACTATAGTAAGTTTTTTGAATTTTTTGTCATTTCTTTACTAAGCGATGTCGTCATTAAATTTTCAAATGGAAATGCTCCTGCAATGCTAATGAACAACAAATATTGAGGCTTGGAAAATTTGAAAAGATTAATGGGTGGTAACCCTCAAAATTCTTTTCATCCCTATTAATTCCAGCGCTGTCATTCAATCGAAACGAAATTCACAGGGTGGGTTTAATTTAACGTAAAGTAGATTTGGTATATTTTTTTGCTATGGTGCCAACACAGGATTGCCAACACCAGACAACTTCGTAAATATTTCACTAACAGTTGCTTCCATTTTGTATTCATAAGCAAAGCATTTACAATAAAATATTCAACGAATATTTGAATTTTCCGAGCATTGACAATTTTTCGGGTGGTAGCCCCAAACAAAATTTCCTACAAAAGACTTAGTTGTAGACGTCGAAGCCGCGGTAAAAAACCTTCCCGAACAGGAAAAAGCACAAATTAGAGGCAATGTGGCTAGACTCATTAGGAAGGAAAACCGTAAGAGGGGGAACACTAGCAAGGCACAAAGGGTGCTTAAAGAGTTGGCTACTAAGCCGGTCTATTATACCAAAGCAGATAAAGGAAATGCCGTGGTTATAATCGACAAAAATGAATATGACCAATTAGTCATGGAGAAGCTCAACAACGGGGATTACCATGAGCTAAGGAAAGATCCCTTAGCAGACTCTATCAAACGAGTTGAAAGAATCTTAAAAGAGTGCAAAGGGACGATTGGAGATATCAACAAGCTGCGGGTTTCAAACCCAGCGTTGCCAAGAATTAGGTGCCTTCCGAAGATACACAAGGAAGGAAATGAGCTAAGAGAAATTATAACCGCTACAAACGCTCCGACAAGGAGAATCGCAAAGTGGATCGTAGACGAGTGTAGGTCCTTAGGGAAGTTAAGCGATAGAACAGTCAAAAATCGTGACGAGGTGATAGAACAACTTGGAAGAGTGGCAGCAATAGGGGAAGATGAGTTAGTTGTATCATTTGATGTCAAGGCTCTATTCCCAAGCGTGCCGGTAAAACAAGCACTCTCGTTCTTTGAAGACTGGCTATTAGAGAAGAATAGCTCACCGGAAGGGAGGAAGAGGGCTAAAGACTATTTGAAACTTGCCTCGGTTTGCATGAATGAAAGTTACTTTACTTTCAGGGGGAATACTTCAAAGCTATGAAAGGTATTGCCATGGGAAATCCTTTATCCCCACTAATGAGCGAGATATTTATGGACAGACTGGAGAAGAAACTTAATGAAGAAGGTTCCCTTCCTCGTGTCTGGATTAGATATGTGGACGACATTCTAGCTATCGTAAAAAAGAATGCTTTGGCAGAAACTTTGAAGAAGTTGAACCAAGCACATAAAGATATCCAATTTACAATAGAAGTCGAAAACAATGGGAAACTACCATTCTTGGATTTAATGGTTAAAGAAGGTTTTCTTAGGTTTAATATCTACCGCAAGCCCAGACAGACCCAAAGAACAACACCTAACACGTCTGATCATTGGCATTCCCAAAAAATGGCGCCCTACAACTCGATGATCCACCGACTATTAACAGTACCCATGGATCAGGAAAGTTTTCACTCAGAAGTGGAATATATTAAAGACACCGCGAGAAAAAATGGATTTGACGAGAAAATAATTGGAAACCTTGTCAAAAAGAAGAAGGACAAAATACAGCATGATCTGTTAACGACGCTCTTTATACAAGAAAAACAAAAACCAGCCATAAAAGTTCCAATCATTTTTACGTCAATATTCAAGCAAATTCAGGAACTTTTTGAACGCTTTGACATTAAAGCAGGTCCAACCAGTAGAGTTAAAAAATTATGTCACGTGAAAGACAAAAAAGATAAAAAGGAAAAATGTGGAATATACAGAATTACTTGCCCAGAATGCATATGAACAAAAGCGGGAAGCAGCCTCAGCAAGGAAAAGGAATACAACGGTAGTACGATCAGCAGTAGCAAAACACATCCTGGAGGAGGAGCACAGCATAACGTGGGACAACGTGGAGGTGATTAAGCAAGTACAGCAGGTACGAAAACTGGATGCATACGAAAGCCTGAACATATGGAAAACCCCGATGGACAAGCGACTAAATACAGACCAAGGAAACTGTGTATCACCATTGTTCAGGTTAATTTAAACAGATATTTTATGATGATAATGTAATTAATATCGATAGTAAAAAGTACTTAAGTATATAATTAATAGTCAATTAGCCGGTAATTAGCAATTAATTAGTATTAGTCAATACTTTAAAAGTAAGCACCTTAAATAAACTAAGTTATTTTAAGATTAGATCAATAGACACTGAAGAAGAGGGCAGATTACCCTCGAAATATCGATATATGTCGAATAAAATTAATAAATCTAGCTACAAAAAGGAAAAAATTGATTTAAATTAAAAAAAAAAAAAATACCCAAACAGTTTAATCGCTGAAACTTTCGATGATATCCTTGGATGAAAACGAAATTCAAAGGATAGGTTTGGAGACTGATTGCTGTTTCGTTGGAAAAGTTTTGCCGTTATTGGTGATGCTGTCGAGAAATGGTTTTTGTTGCTTCGAGTAAGAAATGGTTATGATACTGCAAAGAAGTGTATTACGAATTTTCACATTTTTAAGTCGCTCAAAGATAAAATTTCTTCGAAAATCAGTTTTCTAGCGGATCTGATGCGCTAGGCTTTGGTTTTGATTATCTTTTCACTCAGATAATGAATAATCATTATATCTGGAATTCCTCATAACGGGTTATCTATATTTAATTCCGAAACTGACAGATATTGATCAATTTTCACAATTTACTTGGCCAAATCATTTTGATTGTTAGCTATTGTATTTCTGTGACATGAGTTTGACAGAAAATTTTGACAGATGGCCTCCCTCTCCGCCAAATTTTCTTCTTTGCCGGAGTGGTAGGTTGATAGATACGGCGAAAATTTTTCCGCCGTTACTTAATTTTGGGAAATTAAAAATGTTTTCGTTATGCCTAGATAGTAGGAGGTAACGTTTTCAAAAAAAAATAATAGTTTAAAATGGACTGAGGTAAATAGGACTACTTCAAAAACAAAAATGCAATTGAACTTTTTTAAGAAACAGCTTGACCATAATCCCGCTAGATAATTAACATTAGGATAGAAAATGAAAACAAACATAAAAATTCCACTCACCTCCGAATTACTGGTAGCAACCGAACTTAAACTGGGCGACATTGCCGTATCAGGACTTGCTGTTACTGTACTTGAATAACGATTTTGAAAATATGATACCATCGAATTTGGTCCATTTGCACTGTTACTTCCGTTACCATTATTCGAACCGATTTTTTGATTTAAATTTCCGACATTCAAGCTTAATGAGTTCCCGACACTATTACTATTTATACTATTACTATTAAGATTGCTCGTATTGCCACTGATATCATTCATGCCAACGGCACCATGAAAACTTCCCGCCGTCGCGTTCGGATCGTTATTACTAAGACCGGAAATGCTTGGATTGTAGTTGTCGTTCGATTGATTCGATTGATTCGGTCTTTGTTGATGGTGGTGGTGCTGCTGCTGCAATTGTTGCATTGGCATGCAAAGCTGTGATTGCATTTCATTGTCGTCGCCATTTTGTTGATTGCCCAATTTTCGATTAATATCATTACCATGACTAGATCCAGAAGTTAATTCCTCCGAATTTTTCTAAAAACAATTTTGTTTTTAAAAAGAGCTTAAATGTAAATACCATTTTAGCTGTTAGTGCAGTGAAGTCTTACCGGCGAATTGAACTTATCGTGTCCTGAACGAAGCGGAAGTAGATGGCTGTCCCATTCATTTTGTTTGAAAGATTCACTTAGGTACTGACGAACTTGGTTTTTCTGCTTCTGGATGACGTGGTAGCGTGTTGGATTTTCGAGGACCGTTTTCACCTGGAATATAATGAAATGCATTGAATCAAGCCTGACTGTTTTAAGGGGAGGCGGAATAATTTTTTTTTTTTTTGTTGACATACCTGCAGGACTTGCGGTGGAACGTCGACTCCTATGCTCTGCAACGGAACTTTGAGTGGAGCACTCTGGTCCGGCACGGAGCCTTGTGCCGTATGCTGTGGCGGGAATCGTAACGGTAATGCTGCTGAGGATGAAGTTGATTCGCGAAACTGCTTTTGTTCGTGATACAGTTGCCGTTGTCTTTGTTGCTGCTGAAGTTGTGCCCGTTTTTCAGCTTCACGTCGTTCCAATTCCTGCAGTTGCTCGCGTTGAAGCTGCTGCTTGAGCTGTGTTCGATTGGTAGGTGTCGCAGTTTTAAATGTGGGCCTGTTAAACAAATATACGATCGCATTAGTTGTAGAGATGAAGCAAATGTAGGAGGGCAGAAAGACGTGATAGAAAATTTTAAAAGAAATTTACCCGCCAGTAATAGGCGGCAGGCCAAGTACTTTAGGCTCTTCCACTACGCTTGTTCCACCTAAATCAACAATGCTAGGATCCATTTCTAGTATCATTTGTAGATCTTCATCGATACCGACCGTAACGCGAATACTTCGCATTGGCTCAGACTGAGAAGTTGTGGCAACTGGATTAGAGTTAGTGTTTGTCTGTTGGACTGTTGGTGGTTGTTGAATTTCACCAAACGTGTCGCTAGTGTCCATTTTATTGTAATCTTCCATTGTCCGATTGCTGTTCGGACGCTCGTCACATTGATTTCGATGATTCGAACCAGAAAGCGTTGATTGTGATTCCAATTGTTGAGTGAAAAAAGTTTCGCCAGGATTACAAAAGGGACGACAATCAACTAAGCTCTGTCTGTTTGATGAACCCTTTTCAACCACAGCACCGTCGTTCAATTCACAATCGGAATTCATTTGAAGTGTTTCGACGCGCTTGACCACTTCGCGATATTCGTCCGATTTCATATGTTCCTCGACGCGCATTTCCATTTCAAGTGCAAGTACGTTCGGACGAATTCCAAAGTACGAAACATTCAATTTTCAATACCGTACTACCGAATTGTTCGCAAACGTTTTTTTTTTTTGAAAATCGAAAAATTCATAGTCAGATAGATTTGGCGACAATACGTGCGCGGTTCTACATCAAAGTGAATCGTACACGAATATAAATAGACCGCTAAGTGGTCACAGGCGGCACGCGGCAACGATATTCTTGGAAAAACAAACAACAATCCTTCGAGAACACAATGGCATCGAAGAATTAAGCGGAAACAATTAAATTCAAAGAAAACGCTAAACGAACAACAACAATATACAAATTTCAGGTTACTTAGAAGACAGTACAGTATAGAGAAAAATGAAATATTTGAGCGACAATTGAAATTAAAGTAAATATGTAGGCAAAAGCTAAGGAATATAAAAGAGACTGATTTTGTTTCAAACAGGAACTAAAACGAAGAACACTTTTTTTCTTGGCAAGCAGATGCGCACGCGTTAGGTGCTCGATGTAGTAAAATCTCTTCCGCTCGTCGTCGGTTTCAACGCAACAAAAAAAATTCGAAACATTTCGGACTGAATGCATTGTTTTCGGGGACCGATTTCGGAGCAAAAAAAAAAAATAAGCAAGTAGAAGTTTCTTTGGAAATTTCTACCCTTGCTGTGAAATTAACAACGAGGTTGCTTACATTTTCGAAACGAAACCCGATTCGATATGTTTTGAGCACAAGACCTCCACAAATGTCGCCGCCACCACCGCCACCGCGCACTAAATTATCTTTGGGGGGATGAAGCTTGTTCAGAGAACCGTTTTGTTAAAATCGCTTCAGAACTAGGAATCGAATAAAATGATGCACCGTTGTTGCATTCAAGGCCATCGAAATACATACAATGCAACCAACCACCCGGTCGAAAATATTTACGTAGTTTGATGAACAGTGTTGATCCGAAAATTCTATTTCCGATGTTAACAGATTTGGGATTGAAAGAACGACCTGCCGTTCTATGTATGTACATACATAGAGTATATTGGTTGTACTGTTCGCCTGCGAAGCGACTCCGCTTATTTACCAAAATAATTATAGCCAAAATGATGAAGCTTTGCAAAAACTTACGTTTCTTCAGGAACGGTCTTTGATTTCAGCTCGTAGAACATAACATCTTGCTGATTGTCGACGCCAATCAGATCGTCAAAAACACTGTAGTCGAAATCAAAGTCGAAATTCAAGTCGATGCCGGACTCATTCATTTCCATTGTTGATCTGCTTGCTGCCGAATTCCGCACTAATGTCTCTTGTGATAATTGCACGTCATATAATATAAATAAGTTCGCGAAATGTATCCGGCCGGGTATAGGTAGCCCAGCCAGACAGCCAGCAAATTTTAGCTGTTTTCTACCGAATGCTGCTAATTGTATGCTAATCACACGCTTCCTAGGTATCTAAGGGTTAATATACTATTCACTAGATTTTTGTTTTTTTTTTTTGTTTCGTTTCGTCTCTACGTTTTGAATCACGCTCGATTATTACAAATCAGTTTTGATTCGCTAATTCGAATGTTAGCTTTTAGTGTTTATTGAATTATGGACGTGAATGTACGCTCCAAGTTCTAGATCCCGGCGATTGCAGTACGCCATCCAACAATCTCACACGTTACTTGCAATCAATTCCCAATTTCACCATTTCCACTATAGGTCCCGGTTCTTGGAACCATAATCATTAATATAACTCTGCTATCACATGAGACTTCACAATTTATTATACCGAATTCAATTAACTCAAGCATCGCTACGATTTGCCGAAATAAAAGAAATAGTTCTTGAAAAAGATACTGTTCAATACTAATTTGTTGGCAATGATTATTTCATTTGGAATTTCATCGAACATTATTCTGTGGATAGGTTTGTGGTGGAGCGGCAGCACCCAGAGGTTATCCGATTTATAGAGAACAGAACTAGCGAAATGTGTAGCGGAGTGTTAGTTATTTTTTTTTCACGCAAATTCTATGAAATATTAGAGAATGTCTAGTGTTTTAGTATGGAAGCGTGTAGTATCTGGGTGGTTAAGATAGTAGGAAAATATTAGTATCAGACGTCACCAAGAACTAAAAAAGCTCAAAAAAAAAAGCTTGCGGACTTGAAGTCACGAGATCTATTTGTTCATGTTTTACGCACGTAAAATTGGGCATTATAGGAACCGCACTAAAAACATTTCAATAAGTCTTAATGAATCTGAATATCCAAACAGAATATTGTGATCAAGTCATATGCACAGCTGATGACGGGGTGGGGGACGCGACGCCGTTATCGGTTCACATTATAGGGCAACAACGATTTAACTACACACTCTCTCTCTCGTTTCACAACTACTATCCGGAAAATATGCAACTTGTTGTAAAAATGCGAATTTAGCGTGTTGTAAACTCACTGCTTAGTCGGAAACTTAATCGAAAAGGTGTATTTTAGACTTTAGATACTCTAATCGAATGAAGACCAAATGAAGCGATATCAGATCGTAAACCCCCGATGTAAAGCACTGGCTGGTTAGGTCGATTTGCTCGAAAAGCTCGTGTGATTTTCGTCAAAAAAAAAAGATATACATATGTAGTATGTTGCTACCACGATCGATTTGCCGAGAAACACAATGTCTGCTGTCCACCCGGCTCAAGCCGGATCCCACTTAAAAGGAACGAGAAACAACACAATCGGCCTGTAGAACCATCTACATATGTCACTTAAGCAAAAATTTCGCATTTTCATATCAAACACGTGTAAGCACATACATACATACATATATATGATCGAATCTCTGGCAAGACACCTGCTTGCACCTGCTTGAATTGTCAAAAAAAAAACATCGATGTATGTGCGAACCAAGTTCGCGGATCTCGATCGTTCATTGTTTTTGTCGATATTTTGACGAACGTTCAAATTTAGGCGGCCGGATTGGAAAAAAAATCAATTTTTCTCGTTTCGTAAGGAAATATTGAGCAAATAATGGAAATATTTAAGCTTAACGTGGAAATTTTTTTTATGTACATTATTCGTAGAAGTGGATTATATTTCCGCAGCTTAAACATTCATTCAAGTCAGAAGACATTCTGTTAGTTTCATTTTCTGTCCCCAGATGGCACAACTGTAGCATACACCACATCAATTTTATTTATTTATTAAGGTACTAGTACACTTTAGAAGGCAAAAATATGACAATTTTTCATGAATTTTTTCTCAGACATTTTATTATATATTAGCATGAATCTTTTATTATAATATTAAATTATATTTGAAAAATACAACAACAATTTTATTTCTGTTTTATTACTAATGTTCGAAGAAAAACATTAGTATTAAAATCACTTTGGCCAAAAATTCATATTTCTATATATATATATATATATATATATATATATATATATATATATATATATATATATATATATATATATATATCATCAAAAAATTTCAGTAAAAAAATCTCAGGAGCGCTCCATCCGATTGAACTGAAATTTTCAGGACACATTGGTGTATATGCAGAATAGTGCCAGGTCTCACAAAAAGTTAAAAATCTTTAACCTTTTGGCGCCGGCGGCCATTTTAGTGATATTTTTAATATACCTATTATTCCGTACACAAATAATTTTTGCAAAAGTAAAGTTGACGAAATAAATTTCAAACGTGTTTTACATTTGAATCGGATAATGTTTTGGAATTTTTTAACCCCATGTGTGCGCTGGGTGCCTAAAAAGAGAACGGGAAAACTTGAAAATTTTTAAATTGCGATAACTTTTGACACAGCTATTCAATCATTACGAAATTTTCAGGACATATTGATATTGTTTAGTTGTAGATTTGTGTAGCTTTTAATGAGCGTGCTGTAGCTAACCTTGTAGCTAGGACAGGCACTGAAAGTGAAAACCTCCAAATCATCATCTCTCTTGAACAAATGCCGCTTCTTCAAAAATAAACCACTTATATGTAAATCTTGTGCTTTGTTTACATAGACAAGAAAAAAAATTTGATATGGTATAACGGCCACGCCTGGTAACCCTTGCCCAGTTTACCTATATTTTTAGCATCAAAAACTTCTGTTCACGGAAACTCACGATCCGATAATCAGAATTGATTGAAATTTGCAGAACGTATTGGCCTTAAATAGGACCAGGTCTGATAGAAGTAATTTTGAAATGCAGGCAATTCTGCGCTAGTGGTGCCATCTTGAAAAATCGATAAAAAAGATAGCTGCTTTTAGCCCTATAAATTCTGATTGAATCGTTCGATTTTAACGAAATTTACACAGTAGCTGGAACTTATTTCAAACCACGTTTGGTGGTTGAAAAATTCGTTTGGAACTGCCAGCTATGATAATTTTGGTGTCTTAAATTTGAAAAAATAAAAATATGGAAGTGAAAACATTCAAACCATCGAATATCCTAAAAAAAATGTCCGTTTCTTACAATAAAACCAACCTGTATACAAATCTTATGCTTTATCTACACGTTCAAAGTAAAACTTTGGAAATTTCATGTCGGACAAGAACGGTAACCCTTTCCCAGTTAACCTATATTTTTAGCATCAAAAACTTCTATTCACGGGAACTCATGAATCAATAATCAGATTCAATTGAAATTTGCAGAATCCATTGGACTTAAGTAGGACCAGATTTGATAGAAGCGATTTTGAATTGTGGACAACTCTGTGCCAGTGGTGCCATGTTGAAAAGTTACAAGGAAAAAAAACTGCTTTTTGCCCTATGAAATGTGAATAAGTTACCAAATTTTCATGAAATTGACACAGTAGCTGAACTCAGTCATGAAATCAATTCGAATTTCATACAATTACTGGAACCTATTATAAACATTATTCAGGCCAAATTTGGTTGAAAAGCCACGGTAGGGTTGCCAGCTATTATTGGTTTTGTGTTTAATTGCAATATCTTTATGAAGCGGTTTTATCGTAGAATTTTCAATTGGTAATGATATTGTAGTGACAATAAACAGCAAATATTAAGCTTTCGATTATTTGAAAAAACTCGCTGCAGGTAACCCTAAATTTCTTTATACTCCTATAACTTCGAATGCAATATAACAACGTGAAGCAGATGTGATATATTCTTGGCTTTGATACTGGCAGAAGGTTGCCAGCAAGAGTCGGTTGTGCTAATTTTGTATCAATAAATGCTAACAGATAGTATTCATACCGGAAACATTTACAATGAAAATAAATAACCGATGCTTCAATTCCCAGTTCTGCAAATTTTTCGGATCGCAGCCCCAAACACCAACTCCAGTTACAGTGCTGCAGGCACTGAGCATTTTCTTCATTGATGTTATATGAGATGCTGCTTTCAAAATTTTGTGAAATAAGCAACTGATAACGAATATAATTAACCCGTGTTTTGCTCTCATAAACGTTGAAATTCATGCCAGTGGTAATATCTGAAACCTTCCACCATATGAGTTATAATGCATTCTTGAGACCAAAGTAAAACGTGGCATTTGAAACAGTTTGGCCGTAATAAGCAGCTCATGTGGTGGAATATGCACTCAAAACCTGCACGATTCTTCTACTGTTCTTCGAACATTAGTATTTCTAGCGGTTCAGGTGCGCTAGAGTTTTTTTTATTATTCCCTTTTATAAAGGGCACTGAAGCTATGTTCTGAAAAAATCGTTACTCCACGGCGGACAGATAATCTATGAATGGGTAAGTGTGAAACAATTTCAGCAGGGATTTAAAAAGTGAGGTCTCTCACACCGTACTCCATCACCGTTTTTTTTTAAAAAATCTATAAAAAAAAATAGGCGGACTTGTGAAAAAAATGTCAAAAATCAACCCTTTTCCGCTAGTTTTTTTAACGCCAAAAATTTGTTTTTTTTTAATTTTTTGGTCACATTCTGGTAGATTACGATGTAAGATACTCTAACAAATGAAATGCACTAAAGTTTTTTAAAATCAGTTCAGTAAATCCGGAGATTATCTGTCCGCCGTTTGAAAAAACCTTATCTCGAGAAAAATGTGTTTTAAGTTTTTTTTTCCATTTTGTTTATAAATATTTTTTGCAAAAACGATTTTAAGTATTTACAACCGGTTAATCTGCTATGTCTGAACCATAAACTAGTATGCCATCATGAATAAAAGCTTGTTCTTCCTGTTGTTGAGCTTCTTCAACACCATTCCTTTGTTGCATCTTTGCTGGCTTTCTCAGCCATTGCAGTTCTTTCCACGTCCTTAGATAGCGCGTATTCATAAAAAGCTGATCCAATGTTGCATACCATTGATTTCATAATTTTCAATGATACCATTTTTCCTTCGTGGAATATTGACAGTGAAGTTTGGACCTCCAATTCGACGACATCCTTTCCAACGAATGTATACTTAGGAACAATTGCCTACAGTGCTTTATTATAACACTCGTTGTTGTTCTGTGTATTTTTTCCTAAGCAACGTATCAATAATTCATCATCAGTTAGCTTTTCGAACTCAGGTTTTACGCACTCCTGCACCTCTGATCTTAGATCCGGTTTATGTTTATAAGGAACGTTGTCTGCTTGCGCTTTTAGTTATTTGCATCACTCTGGATTGCAATGCTCGTGCCGCGGTACAGCATGAAACAAGATGAAACGCAAGGATACAGTAATTAAAACCATCGTCTGTAACGTTAAATTCACTATTTTCACATAATTTTTCGGCAGATTTACTGGTGAATGTAGTATTTTGCTTCAATTTGTGTTTAGGAGTACCATTTTTATGGCATGTGCTGCTACAAGACAGTGGCCAGCAATGACTTATTCTTGCTAATGTACAACCCCCACCCTCCCAATCCCCAGTCCCACAACCCGGCCCACCGTAGATATCCAATGTTCCTGAACCAGCGCCACGTCAAACTTATCTTCGTCGAGCGTCAGCATTAGTTCGTCCAAGGCCAACTTACTGCAGTATCTTGAATGCTGGCCGCAGCATCCTCCTTGACTTGCACCTCGTCTTTCTGGGCATCGGCCGTCGTACCCTGCAGATCAACAGTGCCCAGGTCCCTCTCAATCTCGCCGGCTTCCTAGTCGTTTTTTCAGGCACAGGTAGACACTGCCTACTCCCTACGCCATTTTTCCAAGCCGCGGGTAGATCAGGTCGTTAGCTTCCTTGTTTATTTGGAAAATATAGACCGGGCTTCCATCTTGTACTGCCGGTTTCTTAACATCCAGGATCTTCCAATACTGTGCTGCAACATCCAGATTTTGCCATTGCAGCAACTTCAGGCCCGTCCCCGCTTCAACTACCCGAGGTATTGTAACCTTCGCCCTAGGTAGTGTTGAGATGCTTCCTCTGTCCATGATTTCCAGTCGAGCTCCTTCCCATAGCACCGGTAACTCCAGGACCACAACCGCACTCCAGCGCGACGTCAACACGTCGTTGTACTTGATGATCTTAACACCTGTGGCAAACGAAGGCATAGCCAGCTCAGGGTGTTTTTCCATCCAGTCAATCATCGCATTGAGCTGTCCTAACTCTATGGTTTTCCACTTCTCGAGCGACAATTGACCCAAAGGATTTCTGCGATCGACAAAAGCCACGATTGCACTTGCCAACTGGTCTCGTTTTTTGCCTCTTGGTTGCTGGTTTTTCATCCTCAGTGGACCTGTGCCTTTTTTCTGCCAGCTCTGCTCCACCTAGTTGTGGAAAACAGAGCCTTTAAGTGCCAGCTTTTCCTTGCCAGCGAAATAATCACGGTCTTTTGCCACCGTTTTCCGAGCCCAGCTTAGCCGATCCTTCTCCTCCGCGGAGAGAGATTGTTTTTCGCCGAGCCAGTCGACAATGCGCAACGCCGCCTTGGACTCAACCAACGCTTTCTCTGCCCTCTTTGTTTGGCTTGAGCCTGTTTCTCATCTGGGGATGAGCACTTTTGACTCGCTGAGTTTATTTGAAGAGCTCCTTCACCGCTTCGATTGAAACCATGTTCTCCAAGTCCGAGTTTGCGGCATCTAAACGCATTAGCTTCGCGCGACTTGATTGTCGGCCAGTGGAGATGCTAGCTTTCTCATTAGTTATTGTTTGAGGTGGGGATCGTTGTAATTTGAAGCTCCTCCTGAAAGGGTCTGCTATCGATTCCACCAACTCTGCGTTTTGCGTTGCACCACTTGTAATTGTATCTGCTACGGTGGCCAAGTGATCCACCTCCACAGCATTGCAGTGGAAGGGAAACGACGACTCGGGACGGCCGCCGGTATTGGGCATCCGACTTCCTGCACCGTAACTTTTACTCCTATCTCGGCGTCCATGTTTTGGTTTAAAATTCGGGGTATCCTTCCCATAGGTCCCTCTTAACAAGGCAGTAACGCATCTGGTTTGATGAACCACTGCCCTGAGATCCCTCACCGTGACAAGGTGTCAGACCATAGAGGTCTGGTGGTAGACCGTCGAGGTAGATTCAATCATCTTAGACAACAAAAATATTCCAATAAGGGTACATATATAAAGTCAGTTTAATAAGTAAAGTAATAAAAAAACGAAAATTTTTGTTAGTTTTTAAAAAAAAATATTAAAAAATTGGAAGATCTACTAATAGTCTAGTAGCCTTATACATCAGACCTTGCGTTCAATCCGATCACTCTGACTTTTTGCTGACTTGTTGACGATGTTACTTCACTGAAAGTTTACGACCTCGAGCGCCGAACGCCACAACCTTGTTAAAATCGAAGTTTTTACCGACTTATACTATAAAGGACTTGTTCTATGATAAAATCTTTGCAATTAGATTTTAAAATTATACTAAATCTGCTACAATTTGAGGCAAGAACCGTCTCTGTAGACCTGACAGTTTCCGAGATACAGCATTTCAAAGTTATCGAATTTTGGAAATTTTGAAATTTTTAGCAATATTTTGTTTTTCTGCATTTTCAACCTGTAAGACTATTCTATTCGTTAAATTAAATTATGGGAGCTTAGAAAAATCAAGGGACTCCCGAAAAAATCCAACGACTCTGTGGAAAAAATCATGGGAGCTTTGCAAAAATTTAGGGGATCTACAAAAAATCTCGGGTGTCCTGAAAAATTCCGAGGAGTCTTAGCAAACAAGCATGGAAGCTTTAAAAACATTCCAACAATCTAAAAAAAATTCGAGGTGTCTAAAAAAATACTGGGGGACCCAAAAACAAATCATGGCAGTCTACAAAAAAATAAAGGAACTCAGGGAAAAATTTTGGATTCCAAACAAAAATTTAGGAAAAATCAGGGGACTCTTGGAAAAAATTTAGAATTCTGAGAATAAATCATGGCAGCCTAGAAAGGAGGTATAGAATAAATTTTAGGGCACTGGAAAAAAAAACCGTGGAGAGCTAAGAAAAAATCGGGTAAGTCAAAATTTAATCAGGAGAGTAAAAAAAATCAGGGCGAAGGGCAAAAAAAAAGCAAGAGACTCTAGACAAAGTTCTGGGAGTCCAGGAAAAAATCATGTGATTAATCAATTCTAGAAGTTTGGGGTAATATCATGGGAGCTTGGAAAAAATTTGAGGAGTCTAGAAAACAATCGTGGGAGCTACGATCAAATCAGGGAAGTCTAAGGAAAAATCATCGGTTCTAGAAAAAAAATCAAAAGATTATGAAAATTCTTAAGAGAGTGGGTTAAAATTGCGGGAGGTTAGAAAAATTCAAGAAGGTGTTTTAGTTTAGATTGCTGGGGGGGGGGATGGAATGAAGAAAAATATGGGGGGTCTAGAAAAAATTAATGGGAGCTAAAAAAAAAAAGAGCAGAAAATCAGGGATCTCTAGAGAAATTTATCATGGGAACTTAGAAAAAAATCAAAAGAAAAATCAAAAATCAAAAGGAAGTCAAGGAAAAAATCAGGGGGCTTTCGACAAAATTTATTTTGGGGGTCCAAGAAAAAATCATGTGATTAATCAATTCTAGAAGTTTGGAGTAATATCATGGGAGCTTAGAAAAAATTCGGGGAGTCTAGAAAACAATCGTGGGCGCTACGATAAAATCAGGAAAGTCTAAGGAAAAATAATCGGTTCTAGAAAAAAATCAAAAGATTACGAAAAAGTTTAAGAGAGTGGGTTAAAATTGCGGGAGGTCCGAAAAATTCAAGAAGATTTTTTAGTCTATATTGCTGAAGGGGGGGGGGGGGGGGGTGGTTAATGAAGGAGAATATGGGGGGCCTAGAAAAAATTCATGGTAGCTAAAAAAAAAAGAGCAGAAAATCAGGGATCTCTAGAGAAATTTATCATGGGAGCTTAGAAAAAAATCAAAAGAAAAATCAAAAATCAAAAGGAAGTCAAGGAAAAAATCAGGGGGCTTTCGACAAAATTTTGGGGGTCCAAGAAAAAATCATGGAAAAGAAGCCTGGTGAACTCAGGAGAGGTAGAAATAAAAATTTCGGTGGGAGGGGGTATGTGGTTTAGAAAAGATTTATGGGAGCTAAAAAAAAAAGAGCAGAAAAGGCTAAGGCTAAGAAAAAAGAAGAGGCTAAGAAAAAATCAGCGAGATCAAGAAAAAGGAGGTTAAGAGAAAATCAGGACGCTCTAGAAATATTTCCGGGAGTCTAAGAAAAAATCGTGAGCATTAAGAAATAATCAGAGAAGAAAGGAAAAAATCAGAGGGGTCGAAAAAAATCAAGGAGATAAAGAAAAATCAGGAGACTCTCGAAATAATTCTGTAAGTATAGGCAAAAATCGTTAGAGGATAGAAATAATCAGAGGAACCAAAAAAAAATCAGAGAGGCTAAGAAAAAATCAATGTCAAGAAAAAAAGGGGGGGGGAGGGGGGGTTTCAAGAAAACATCTGTCAAAAAATAATAAAAAAAATAGAAAAAAAAATCTCAAAAAAATTTGAAAATTCAAAATCTACATAAAGAAAGACGAATATAGAGAAACAACACATCATTTCATATGCAAGAGCGTACGAGTTAAGGCGGAAAATTGCGAAATTGTTTTTATCTGGTGTGATCTATGGCTCGTTGGTGAAGTGAAATTCCAAGAAAATATTTTTTTGCAATATTTATTCACTACTGCCTTCCAAGATTTGGCAAGAATTCTTTCCTATGACAACCCTATGGCAACAAAAATTTTAGCAAAGACGCAACTGAACGATTATCCGGATGCAAGTAGCTAATTCACTATATTAATATTTGCTTTGAAACCATCAAAATAATTTAATAAATTTGATCTGATTTCATTTATTTTTTAACTTTCAAAACCAAATATTTTTATTCAAAGTTTTTGTATTTGTATCTAAACTCCACGAATTGAGCTCGAAAATGTTTTATATCTATTAATATAAGGAAATATACGTTTGAGTTTAAATGATTTTACTAATTTTGAAAAATTAGTTGAACCAAGTAATGAGGAAAAAAGGGGAATGAAAGATGCATTTTGGCATCCTTGTTACAATCTTGTACCTATGTATATCTCTGCTAAGTACAAACATCTTATACATCTTTCAATAATAACGTTATATTTCAGATAACTCTCACATCCGAAAATTATTTGGGCGTCAGCTATCAAATAATCCGAATTCATTATCGTATTGAGTTTTCGACAACTTCAAAATTTTGTCGGAATCTTGAGAACATTCATTGATTTTCCCCCCATATGATTTTCGTAGCATATGTTCCCCAGTATCGGAGTTCTTGTAAAACTTCTAAGATGTTTACATATTGTACATAAAATTTTCGATTTTTTTCGAATTCTAAAATTCTATTTGAATCATTCAATCTTATTTGGTAACATGTAACTGCTACTGCTGCTTCACAATATTCCGATTCGGTCATAACATGGACCGTATGCTTGAACAACAATATTCGCAACGACCTCCGAAATCGCACCTTTTTTGGATTCCCGCAACCAGCTGTTCGCAACTAGTAAATCGTAAATTCAGAAAATAGTGTGGGAGCGGTGGTTGTTTTTACATGAACTAACGCCTCCGTTACTTCAGCTCATATTAATGCTCATCTACATATGAACATATTTCCCCTTGACTTTCAATACCAATTAGAACACCTCATCTACGAATCCAATAAGACGTCCGTATAAATTCCAATTGAACTTTGACAGAAATCGTCCATCTTCGTTGCGAAGATGTTATGCCTCGTTCCGTACTGTCATACTGTTTGTATTTTGCCGCTCGCTGCCCGCTCGCTCGCTCGTTGCTGAGCTAAGATAAAACGCTCGCAAAAGCTATGTTTCGTCTCGTGAATCTTTTCCGCGCCTTCGGATTTTCTTTGACGGCCGCGGCAAATCATAAAGCCGAATTCTGTTGTGGGTAGCGGCGACGAACGACTTCAATGTCTTAAGAAGCTGCTACTACCGCGTAGTCGCGTTTCCATCTTTCGCTGTGCCTATATTACATATCGGCGGGGTAGTGTAGTGTAGTATTTGTCATTTTTCATTTTTTTTGTTATTTTTTTTAAATAAAAGTTCGCGTCGAGGGAGTCTCGCCCCGTTCTCATCGTTTTGTTTTGATCTGTTGCCTGTTTCGTTTCGCTAAAAATCAGTGTTTTGTGATTGTGTGCCTGTGCCATTTCGGTCCCGCACAGAATCCTCGGAAGGACCTGTTGTGGAGTAAGTGCGCGGGGTAAACGACCCCCAAGCTGCATCTATTTCGAACTCGTTAAGTAGTTTTCGTCTTCAAGCTCATTCCCAAGTGCATTCTCTGCGATTTGCTGCAACAGGTTGAAATTCCTATTGGAAACGTGAAATGAACCGAAAATCAGTGATTTTTCATCGTACGCTTCTTCTCTCCATGAATCATTTTATTGTCTTTCTTGCATCGACTGCAATAAGTATAGTAGCAATCTTCAGTTTGTCTTGATAGCGTCTTGGGTGCGATTTAGTGTATGTTTTACGTTGACAATAAAATCAACTGTACCTGCATGAATTTCTGCGGTCAGTTTTTTGAAAGACAGTTCCATTATCATCGTCATTTTGCAGGGTGTAGGGTACATGTCAGATACCAAACTCTCATATCTTCCAGTCGTAATATTTTTTGTTTACACTAGAGCGCCGAATGAAATCGAAAGTTAACACTTTCCTATTGGGTATCTCGTACTCGTGTGTCATGAAAAAATAAATGCATGACGAAATGGCTTTGTCATACGAATATTACTGTTCCATGAAAATATTCTGATGAGTCTCGCGGCATGACAAATCGAGAATCTAAGGAAATGCTTGATTCTATCTCAGAAACAACGGCTCTCTAGATTTTCTTGTAGAACTAATTTCATTAAGAGTAATTTATTCGGTGGTTTTAATCGTTCGATTAGTTTAGTTAAAAATGAAAGAACTAAAAATCTTGTTTCGTAATTATATGTGTAAAATTCGGTCTGTCAAGATATAACTGTTTTAAATTTTATTTTTGAAATATAGTTGGAAATTCAGGAAATATGGTGTAATGACAAATTTCACGGACCAGTATTTGTGCAAGTAGCATGACTTCATTGTCCGTTGTTTCGTGTAAGGGATTTTTTTTTTTTAGAAATTTAAACAAATAAAAACACTTCAAACACTGTCCACTATCGATTTAAAGTTTGCGATACTCGAACCGGGAAACGTATCTGACTGGTTTTTAGATGCTTTCGAATATAATTAGATACGAAACAAACGGTCGCCATATGTTACGAAATGGTCATTAATATGTACCTTTCTTTTGGATTCTCTCGTCGCCGGCTCTTAGTGATTCAGGTGCATCAACATCACTATATTCACTGTGACCTAATAAACAGTTACATCGCCTCGTTAGCTATAACAAAATAGTATTTTCACTCACTCTTGGATCATACGAATCATTTGATTTCGTCCATGGTACCGTTTCTCCCATGCATCAGTCTATTCGAAATTAAGAAATTCGAAACTTATTTATTAAAAATAAATTCTTTTTTCTTTTACTTTACTACTTACTTGTTCGGCCGTTCGTACCCGGAATCAGCGTATGTTTTGAAAGTATTAAAGTGAATAGAAAAAATTTAGTTAAAAGTGATAAATCAAAATATCAACAATGCCTGTGTTTCATACGAAAACAATTGAAAGCATCTTAGAGCCTGTCGCTCAACAGGTAAGTAATCGTATTTTTTTAAAAAAATAATTTATTGCAATCGATTGGAATAATATGAATATTTTCTTGCTACTGGAAATTCAGGAAAATTTTAAAGAAAATCACATCTAGAGAAATTCAGCGATTTACATATGTCTTTCATTCCGACAGCAAGCAAATATCCTTATTGTTATATACCCAAAATGTGGAATAAGTCAAGATTAATTTGTAAAATCATATTATATATATTTATTTTTGTTTTGTTAGAAAAAAAAGAAGTTAAAAAAAATAACTGTATTTACGTCAAATTAAATAAGATTTTTTTCCCATTTGTAGAAATTGAATTGCTATTAAAATTTGACTTGTTCCACATAGCTTAAAATAAATGGCTAATTTAACCTAAATTTAGTGTGAATGATATGTGACTGAAAACTGATTTTCCTACAAGCTTGAAACTACGCTTCTTAATTTTTATTTCAGGGGTCTTATTTTCGTACAAAAAAAAAAAACTTGTTTACAGATATTCTGCAATCAGTTTTCGTAAATTTAATCTGATCTGGTTTTTTTTCTCGCCTTCCATGATATTCTTCTGTCAAAGTTAGCAGGGTTTGGTCTCTCCGCTGTCCTGTTTTCTTGGTTCTCTTCGTACGTTTGTGATCGCTCTTGTGCTGCTGCTGTTCATTTTTGCTCTTCTACGCCTTTTTTTCCTACCTCAGGAGTTCCGCAAGGATCCATTTTTGGCCCTTTATTGTTAGTATTGTTCATTAACGATCTTCCTTCCCTCTTTAGCTCACCAGGCCTTTTATACGCTGATGATCTTAAATTTTTTAGAGTGATCGAGTCCGCTAATGACTGTTCCGTATTGCAGAATGATTTGGATGCTTTGGCTACCGGGTGCGCAGTGAATTCTCCTCTCACTTTGAATGTTGTGAAGTGTCATCAAATGTGTTTCACCCACAAATAGCCTTAACCTTAGTCGTCTGCCTCGAACGTTATTTTTTTAAAAAAATACTTAATAACGTTCTGTCATGTACTCGAAATATGTCCTAATTTACTCAGTTGTTTGTTTCTTATTTCGGTCGATTGAACTTTTGATTCCTTTTTGTATTACTTTTCTATATATATATATGCTTAGAACTGAGTACAACGCTAAGAACTGAGTACAACTCTTGCTTATTTTCAAGTGGAACTTTCACAGGAGCAAATTTGACATGCAATTTTGTTTAAAGTGATAATAAGTGATGCAAATTTCACGTGAAATCGAAGACAGTACTAAGCTGAAGGCGACATAGCACCTTCAAATTGAAAAAAAAATGTTATTTTCAAAGGCTTGTTTTTAATTGAATAAAAAGTCATATCTTAATGAAAGTTTTTACACATACTTTATATGTCTTAGACTACATAAACAAAATTGTTAAAAATGTTTTGTGGCCCCCTGTCGCCTGTTACAATTTTTTGGAAAATACACCAAAAAAATCTGGCGTGCATGATAACTGCCCTCAGGAAAGTCTGAAAAAAAAACAAAAACGGGGTTTTGACCAGCATCAAAGCGGCCTTGGAATGAACTAAAAAAAAAAAAATTTGGTTGAAAATTAACAAAATGGCGGCGTTTTTTCGAAAATCGAGTTTTTTTCCCCCAAAAATCGGCTATAACTAAAAAAGTTTAATGCCGATTTTTTCATCCGAGGTTCATTCTGAGCATTAACATGTGCAAATTAACGTGTTAAAATTTCAAAACGATTGGATAATATTGTTTTTCTTAATCATGCACGCCAACTTGAAAAACGTTGTTTCGAGAAAATCGCATTTCAAGTTAAAATTCAATATTTTTTGCAATAAATCTTATCGAAAATTAATCTGCGATGCTTGGACCATACAATACACCTTCTTCTTGCTCATACTCCTCCTCTTCTAAAGATGTTTGCTCCCTTCGAGCAGTTCTGGCCTCTTTAGATGCCTCAGTCGAGTGTTTTTCCGCCTGGTTAATTCTTGCAGCATCTCTATGCTCTGCATGTTCCAGCGCACATTGGCCAATTGTAATTCCCATGACTTGCACTATTTTCAAGATAGCCATAAATCCTTCATTAAATGTACATACAGAAATATTTGCAGCCATATTTAGTACGTTTTTCCCACAAAAAGTATGTTTGGGGGCCAAATTTCAAACACAAGAATTATAGCTTTCGTTATTATTCTGCGCAAAATTGCCCAAGCAACGCTTTAATAAATCTTCTGATGATAAGTCATCATAAATAGGCTTTAAAATTTCTTGTACCTCATCATCTAAAGGTGGAGGATGCTTGAAATTGTTTAATGCATTATCACCCGCTGCCTCCGCCTTGCGCCAGTTACACCAAGTCGTTTCTCCAACAGGACAATAACAGTGTTGAGGGTTCTCATCAGTTGAAATTGTGTGGTAATATGCTGCCCAAATTTCCTTGCGCATATTTTCAACTGAATCAGGATTTCGTCGTATTGTTAAGCCATAATGCGTGGCTAAATTTTTCATTAATTTTAGTGTCAGGTGAACTTTTTTCGGACCTTTTTTTGGAGATTCTACACTTTTTTTAGAAACATCTTTTACCGCTATTTTTTTATTTTTTTTTGCCAAGGCAAGCTTATTTTTTGCTTCTTTTAAAGGAGATGACTCATTTATCTTTGTCTACACTTTGGCTTAAGTCGATGTAGCGATATAGCGAAGTGAACGAAAATCATAGAAAAAATGATCTTGGGGCGCTTCGCTATATATACTCATAAAATTTTTTTGTTTTAGAATTTCAATTTTATATTATTAAAATCATGTTTTAAAACCTTCATTCTAACATATTCAATCAAAAAACAAAAATCGATTTTTTAAAAATTTGGAGGTGCTAGGTTGCCTTAAAAGAAAAAAAAGGTCTTTAAAATAAAATAATGTAGCACGTGCAAGCACACGTGTGCCAAGCAATTAACCACAGGCACTTCGTTTTTGTCTACATAAAATATAACTTGCAATTTTTTTTTTTTCATCGGACCCAATATCAGAGTCCTCCTACGAATCCCGTTCGAAGGACACTTTCATCTTCCCGAAAAACCTTCGCCTGTTCCTGATTTTAAAGGTAGATTCTTTTCTGAGCTATTTCATAACCCAAAAGCTTTGCAAGTGCCACAATTTAACCGATACCGAAATTAGAATCCTCTTCCAAGCTCTCGAAGATCAAAGCCTCGTGAAAAAATCCTAGAAGTCGGAAAAAAATTACGAGAGCTTAGAAAAATTCAGGGGGATCAAGAAAAAAAAATCTTCAGAGTCTAGAAAAAAATAGTGGAAGGTTAGGAAAAATCAGGAAACTGTAGAAAAAACTGTGGGAGCTTAGAAAAAAATCTAGAAAAAGTTGTCGGGAGTAAAGTAGTAAATCATGAGATTAAGGGGGGGTTGTTGCTTTATGTTGAAAAAAACTCGAGAAAGAACAGTTTATTGGAGTTTGCAAAAATCAAAATACTCTAGATAAATCCTAGGTGTCTGGGAATAGAAAATTTCTTCCTGCAATGCTCGTAAACGTTCCACCTAGAAAAGGTTTGCTTGAGGCTAACGGAATTCTTCCTAAACTCTTCGTATCTTGGATTGTATTGATTCTTTGTTTTGTGCACTTCTGGATCTTTCATTTTTTTTAAGTTCATCTATACATTTTTGTTAGTTTCTTCTTTGTATATCTAGACTTTTTTATCGATCCGTTGATGTTTTGACTAAAGTTAAGTAATCCCGCGACAGCCCTCGTACGGGTCTAGGGGTTGAGCTGGTTGGTAGAGAGCTTCATCACAATTTTTTCAATCAATTTAAATACGAGTGTGGAGTGATTAATTCCACCACTCACTTTACCCCTGGTTTGAATCAGTGCTAGGTGAACTCAAAGCTTGCTGCGCGGACCCTCGTCCTAACCTAGATTCGAACCAGGGACTCCACACGCAAGAATCCAGTGCTCTACCCACTAGGCTACTCAAGCTTCTAATTTAAATATTCTTAATTTTGTTGTTTTAGTTGCTTGAATTTTTCGCGTAAAACTATCACCTTAGTCTCCTAAGAATCAGATCTTCATCCCTTGAAATCTACGTTTCGGTTTCAAAAATCTATATCCTACTTTACTTCTATACATTTGAAGCCAAATTTCAAAGTAAATATGTAGACATTTTCTGTAACTTTATTTCAAAAATTTAATTTTAAATTTTTGACAGCTGTCAAAAATTTATTGTCATGTGAAATGGTAAAATTTTGACGCCAAAATTGAAATCAATGTTCATTTTCGGTGCTCTTAATGCACCTTTGAATTTTCCAAGTAGGTTTAACTTTTTTTTTGATAATTTTCGAAACTATTTAAATCAAATGAAATGCTTGTTGAATTGTTTCAAATCTTCACACAATTAAAACAATAAATTTCGCACAATTTTCCACGTAAAAATTGAAAATTGAAGTTGTTTTATTGTTGGGGAATATATTAGATATTTACTTTAGACTTTTCTCTTCGTTTCTTAAGGATGTTTTTTATTAATAATTATCAATGTTTGGCTGAGTTTTAGATTTCCTTTGAAACTTTCGAATTTATTTTTTCAAATTTAAGGGAAGATTTCCAGTCAACTATAAACCACATCCCAACCGCTCTCGAATTTATTTTTTTATTACTAGATTTTCCTTTATTTCTCGATTTTTTCCTTTGATATTTTCCTGTGTTCGCATCGAAATTTAATTTAAATAGTAGATTTTCCCTCTACTAAATGAGTTAGAAGATCCCCTGTAAAAAGTATGTTGTCTCCTTTTGGGGATGGAGCATATCAGGATTTAATTGTTATTCATCTGGCATCGTTTCTACTTTCCAGATATAAAAAAAAACCAACCCATCGATTGCCCTTAAAGCATTTATATAGCGTGTCTTTAGAAGTTCTGCAGGAATCCCATCGATACCCTGTGCTTTGTTGGATTTTATTTAATCTAGAGGGCTGCAACGAGGTGATGTCATTTTATGACTTGATTGATGGGAATTCGAAATGTGTGGGAACATTTCCGTTTAGTAGGACCTATATTTCTCCTTTGCCGGATTTTAGCCCTTTGCTTCCATAATAAGAATTTTAAAAAATCTTTAAACAGATACAAAAAATCATGGAGGCTTGGGAAAAATCAAGCAAGCATAAAGCTCAGAAAAAATCATGTACTTCCAGGAAAAAGTCACTAGAAAGTAACAAACAATCATGTGAATTCCGGCAAGTTAAGAAAAAATCCTGGTCTTTTACGAAAAAATCACTATATAGTAATGAGAAATCATAGAGATTTGGGAAAAATCAGGCAAGCGTAAAAAATTCTTGCCAGTTCTAAAAAATCATGGACTCCTAGGAAAAAAACCCTAGATAGAAAAAAAAAATTTTCGGAGGCTTGGGAAAAATAGGATCTGCCTAGAAAATCCTGGTATGTTCAGAAAAAAATGTGGGCTTTAAGGGAAAAATCACTAGATAGTAATGAAAAATCATGGAGGCTTGAGAAAAATCGGGCAGGCCTAGAAAATCCTGGCAAGTTCAGAAAAAATCATGTACTTCCAGGAAAAAATCACTAGAAAGTAACAAATAATCATGTAAATTCCGGCAAGTTAAGAAAAAATCCTGGTCTTTTACGAAAAAATCACTATATAGTAATGAGAAATCATAGAGACTTGGGAAAAATCAGGCAAGCGTAGCAAATTCTCGCAAGTTCTAAAAAATCATGAACTCCTAGGAAAAAATCACTAGATAGAAAAAAAAATATCTTGGAGGCCTGGGAAAAATCGGGGAGGCCTAGAAAATCCTGGCATGTCCAGAAAAGATCATGGACATCAAGGAAAAAATCACTGGATCGTAAGAGAAAATCATGGAGGCTTGGGAAAAATCAGGCAGGCCTGGAAAATCCTGGTAAGTTCAGAAAAAATTATGGACTTCTAGGGAAGCATCGATGCGCAGTCTTCGTAGGTTGAATCCCATTAAATAGAAGTACTTGCCCAATTTTTTACCACTTCAAGAATTTTATCAAACCGCTAATAGAAATTGGACATCCCATGTAGATATAAGGTGAAACTCATGATGCAAAACAACGTTGTTAAGGCCAAACTGTTCAATGAGCGATTATAACCGGAGAAGTAAATTACACTGATTTGCATTAAAATGAAAGAGACGAGTCCAGTTTAGGATCGGAAAACTAATTTTATTCAGAGTTGAATTGCCCGTGCGAATTCAAAAATTAATAAAGAGTTAAATGTGATCATATAAAATACTAAACTTAAAACTAGAAAAGACTCAATGAAATATAAGTGTCCTAAAATAAGACTAGTCTTCGAAAAAAATAGATGCAAATCGATCTCCAAATAACGCTGTATAAATACATTATAAAATCTAAAAATTTTAAGTTAGACCCGGACACAATACCGTATTAACTTCAAACCTCAAGCCAATCTTCCTAGTTAACTGAATGATAGAAGACTAGCAGGTTCAGGTTCTTGGGAGATAATCGGTTTCTCTTCGTGCAATTCACACTACCTGCGTGGGAGAAAAGGTGGTCTGAAGTGACCATAAGAGGCAGATAGAGTCGAGCCGATAATTCATTGAGCTGTTCATGCCCAATTCTCCTAAACGTCCCATATCTCCATAGAATCTAGGTTTGTGCGCCTCTCCACAACGGCGAGGTATGCCTTTAGCTGCGGCGGAATGGTGCCTGCAGAGCTTCGGCGCAGGAGACTGTCTACCGCTGACCAGATCCCTAAGGAGGAGTCTTTGCCCTTGACGTCAGGCGCAACGTCCAGGGCCACAGCACAGGTAGATTCACGGATCATTCCGTTTCAGCCCGCAGCTCCAGGAACTTTTTAGCCATCGCTTTGGTACAAGTAGGCTCAGACGGCAGGTAGTACAAGGGCTGCATTGCCTTGCAAAATGCCTTGAAGTCCTCTTATTCCGGCATCTTTAACAGCTTGTCGTCACATGCAATCATGAACAGTAAGGCGATGGTGACTTGTTTTACCAGTGATCACTTAAAGAGCGAAATTCAATCACTTTAACAGAAACCATCAGATAAGGGGTTTTAGAAGAAAACCCCTATCGCGTAAGGCATCTTTAGAAACCGACGGATAAGAGCGTTGCTATCGTATGAACACAAACGGGTACTTACTTGAAAAGGATATAGTGCTAGCGAGACACTTGTTCTTCGGCTCCCAGCATCATCGTATTGATCATTGGTACGCGTGCGTTACGAATATGTATACCAAGGGAACGTTTCACGAGGATACAACAGCGTTAAGTGTAAAGTTAAGCAAGATGAGTTCTATTCCCTGTGCAGGCGGGTCATCAGTATCCTCGTCGTTACTTGTACCTAATGCTTGCTTAGGAGTGGAAATAAACTGTACCTGCGCTAGATGGTAGCGCATGGTGCTCTTCAACGGATTTGAAAACTTCCTTGCCGGATTTCGAACACTCGATTGTTTTGCCATCACTGATCCTCTTAAGGAGACCCCACTCGCTACGCGGCGCCATTTCGTTTATGGTCCGATAATAGCGAACGAGAACTTCACATACTACTAATTTAAAATAGCAATTCACACGTTGACGTCTGCCTACCACAGCGGAGAGGGAGAACAAGAGCGCAGTAGCAGCGCGCTACCATCGAAAATGGAGCAAATCGAGGCGAGTCGCAATAGCGAGAGAGAAAGTGAGTGAGCCAGCGGGGAAAAATGGTGACGCAGCGCACGGCGACAGCACAGCGAACGCAGCCATTTCTTTCTTGATTTTTCACCGATTTCTTGTCAATTCATCTCGAGTATAGTCAAGTGCAGTGGCGTGCATAAGAGGGAGGGGTCAAAGAGTTGTAGATATCCCCTTTATTGCATGGCTACTCTTTCTAAATCCACATCTTTCTAAATTTCTTGTTCTTGTTTCGCTAGTCAAGCAGGTCCGCAGGCCAAGCAGGTCAAGTAGGTCTTGTTTTGCTGGTCAAGCAGGTCAAGTAGGTCTTGTTTTGCTGGTCAAGCAGGTCCGCAGGTCAAGCAGGTCAAAGGGTTGCATTGCTGCTCTTTCTAAATCCAAATCTTTCTAAATTTCTTGTTCTTCTTTCGCTGTCATTTCGCACTAATTCACTGAAAATCAAGTTAAATGCGTGCCTGATTTTGGATTGGATTGGAGAAGGGGCCCTTCTATTTCAAAGTCCTGTGGACGCTTATGGTCAAGAGGTTAGAGTCTAGATTACATGCTTGCCTGTTCAGTGCACGTGGCTTCTTCATTCATCTTGACTTTTTTGTCGGTTTTTTTTTGGAGCTTGCCTAGCCTAGGGAGTAGAGCACTAGCTTCTTGTATGTGGCGTCCCTGGTTCGAATCCAAGTTCGGACCAGAGGCCGCGAACCGAACTTTGCGTTCATCTAGCTCTGAATAGGTACCTGATTTAAGTCAGGAGTAAAGTAGGTTGTCGAACTAATCACTCCACACCATTGATTGTAAATTTATAAATGTAGCTCTCCACCAGCTTCAACTCATATTCATATTCATTTATTAAATTGCAGACTATACACATACAATAAAAATTAATTATTCTTATACAGAATTCGTTTAAGTGATGCTGTAGATAAATGAAAATCAAACTTATAATAAGCTTCGTTAAAGCATCTACTTATTGCAGTGACTGGTTCATTGCAACCATAATTGGTCCGATGTTGAGGGATCGACGAAAAGTTAACCCGCCTGACACGTTTGTTATTAGTGTTAAAATTAAGTTGGCTTAATAAGTAGTTTGAGTCAATGGTGCCTTCCAAAATTTTCGCGGCAAATAAGATTTTGGAATTTTGACGTCGAGAGTCCAATGTATCCATTCGCAAAAGATTTAAGCGGTCTTGATAAGGAGGTAGATGTAAAGGGTCATACCACGGAAGACCGCGGAGGCAGAAACGTAAGAACGTCTTTTGAATGGACTCAATTTGGTCTATGTAGACTTTTTGATATGGTGCCCATACAATGCATATTCGACAATATGTCTTACTAAGCTGCAAAAGAGGGTCTTAGTTAGAAAAATGTCGTTGAATTCCCTCGAACTTCTTCTGACAAAACCTAAGGCATTGCTAGCTTTCACAACGATCAAATCGATGTGATCGTCAAATGTGAAGGATTGATTCAGCAATACTCCTAAATCGAGTACTTTCGCTGATCTATTTAAAGATATACTCAAAAGTGAGTATTCATAGATTACAGGATTATTTTTGCGTGTGTAAGATATAATCGTACACTTGTCAGGATTAATTAAGAGATTGTTATCGGAACACCAGTTGGCAAATCTGTTTAGATCCTGCTGCAAATCATTGCAATCGTTAAGGTTTCTCACAACTTTGAAAATTTTAGCGTCATCGGCATAAAGAAGAACAGAAGATGACTGTAGAATGGAACCTACGTCATTAATAAATAAGGCGAACAGTAAAGGGCCTAGATGACTACCTTGTGGAACACCAGACGTGTTTCTGATTTCAGATGACAAGGCACCGCGAAAAGACTGACAAAAGCTTATCATTGGATTATTTGATTTTACTTTGGGGACAAGTCAAAAGGACTCAACGAATGTCACGATAAGAGTTTGGAAGTGGCATTACACAAAGATTCCAACAAAGTGTGTCAGGGTTTTAAAGAAGAGATACTGTGCAATAAGACGGCCATGTCAATCAAGAACTTATGTAAGGATATACATAGTGAAGTCCAAGGGCGGAAATCGGATTAGTGGACAGTCTTGATTCAAAGGCAATTGATCCTTGGTGCTTACGCTGTGACTTTAATTGCTTTGTCAACCTAAAAAAACACAATTTAAACAGACAAAGGCTTATCATTCTGGAACATAACATACCAATAAAAAAAGGCTTTCTTCTTTCATACAATCAACGTTCGTCTTCTTCTTTTTCACGTTGAAATATTGAATAACTTCACTTTCCTCTCTCCCACAAATCATCATTATGGCAAAAATATAAAACACCATATATCCAGAACGTGATCCAGAATACGGCCTTGCTGTTTGTAAATTACGTCATTCAACACCAGTGGCCAATTGAAAATTTTTATGTAGATCGAAATCAGCTTAGTAACATGGAGAAAGGGAAAGCATATTGATTGCGTCAGTAACGATTGGGAGATCCATTTCGTTGCGAAACCAACTCAAAACAAGCATCGTCCACGTAATCCCACGCAAGGTTCCCCAGATTTATATCTTTTAAAACATCAAACTATGTATATGACATATGATTCATGTTGGAACGCTGCCGAAGTTCTCAATTATAAATCTCATAAAGTCTCGAGCGTCTCGTTACAACATGCCCCAGTCGTCCTCAAAACATAGCCTATACACACAAGCGTATTTTGTCAATGGATAATTGTTGGGCAGTGGATGTGTAAAATAAGTTCTACATCTGGTCGAAGAAAATAAATTCTAACTAAATTGAAATGTATGTATGGATGATATGCATAACATATGTGCCTTCGGTTTTTTCTCCCTCTTGTTGGTTAGTAGTGGGTGTCCGGTAAAAACTCTGGCCTTGTGCCGAGCCCCAGTATAGTATAGTTGCCGACTTGAATTTCTCTAAGTTCCAAGAAATGTTCTGCAAAGACGAACGCTGTTTTGATGTAAACTGTTGTTTTGTTTAAATCGAGATTTGAACATTAATGCCTCACCTGTGCGCCTAGCGAAACGTGAATCTAGATAATTTTAGAAATTATTCCGTCAAGTTTAAGTATATTTTGTCTAAGGAAAACAACAACTAGCCGTTCGAATGTATGACAGACACTCCCAGTCACGCTTCTAAGAAGCTAAAAATAGCACATCTTGGAAGACCAGAGTATCCTGTCTATGAGCGTGGTGTTACATAGGAATTCGATTTTTATAGCATAAGCGTGTGATCCCGTGTTTGTTTTATTATTGTTACTTTGTGCGAAACGACTATGAATTCAGCTTCATACAATGTATGGAAGTACCATTTAGCCGGCAACAAATCGAAATGTGATGATAGTATGTTTGGCAGTATAAACTAGCGGGTTCGGTTGAATCGAACTTGTTTGCGTAGTGCATGCAGACGCTAGAAATTTAAGTTTCACTTATCCAATTACCAAAGATTTGTTGATATCGAGAAAATGCCCGTACGTGCCAAGTATGAAAATTCAATTGTCGCGAATCTGCAGCAAATGTACGCTGAACCGAATTACATGTCCATTAAAATTAACCAAAAACGCTTGCCAGCTTTCAATTTCATTCATAAGAATAGGTTGAACATTCTTCTCTCAGTGCCCCGCAATGCGACTCAAAATTCCACCTTGGCTTGTGATATTGGAGCGTATTTCGTGGGAGTAGTCTGGTGTAGCCTTGAACATTTACCTGATATCATATTACCTAGTTTCACTAGACACTGACTAAATGCGGTAAACACATAATTTTATTTGGATCTGAAAGATCAGCTTTACATTTGATTTCACATCTTTGAGACTGAGACTCGTTCAATTAAATTCCGTTCTTAGAGTAGACGATCGAAAAAAAAGTCGAAATTACAATATGATTCACATACAGCTGCAACCGATTCTTGATTCAATTTTAGACCATGATGATCTTATTCAAATATGGAAGATAGTATCGTAGATATGAAATGTGTAAACATCCGACGTAGATAAGAAATGTGTGTAAACATCTGTAATTTGGTCTGGACTATTTTTGTAAGACAGCAGGCGAGCAAGCAAACAAGCAGGCAGACAGGCAACATTTATTTACATTGGAAATCGTTAGTCTGAAAATAAATTTGCTTCTCCATTAAAAGCAAGTTTAAAATAGAATGCAGAGAAATCAAAACCGAACGAAATGATGCAATAAGAAGTTGGTGTCGATTTCAACGGCGGTTTAACAAGATCAAGATATTCCAGTCGAGAAAGAGTAGGTACCCTGAAAATAATTCCAAATAGCGCAGGATATGTGATCACATGCATTATATACTGAGCTATAAAATATAGCTTTCAGCGTCATAATATCGCAATCAACATAGCACATGCTTCAATGTAGCATAGCGCATAAGTATGAGGGGCGGCTGCAGGATAAAAATTCGGAAAAAATTACTTAGCAGCATAGTCCCAATTAAGTGCAATACATTTCTTACAGCGTTCATACAGAGCTTGTAACTCGTTTAACCCTCCGAGAACACACCTATTTTTTCGATCATCCAGAACAATTGGGGTCAAATTGACCCCAACCACTTTTGAACGTTTATAGAATTGCCGCCACTGAAGATTTTCATTTGAAAAAAAATGTAGGTATAGATTGAGACCTCTTTTAGTAGTTCTCATGCATGAAAAGTGCCCTAAATGTCCTTAACGTACCTAAAAAAAACTCGCGAAAAAAACAGTTTTATAGAAAATCAGCTTTTTTACAAAAAAATCGTAACTTTGTCAATTTTCAATATTTTTGGCTAAACATTTAGGGGGATACACTCAAGGTATGACAAAATCATAAAAAAAATTTGCCCTATAGTGACCCTTGAAAAAAAAGTATTTATTTTGCATATTTACGGTGGCGATTGTGAGGATTTTAAAATTTGCACATTTAAAAAAAATCATAACGTCAGTTTTTAATATTTTGAGCTAAAAATGTATATGGATACTCTCAAGACATAGTAGAATAATAAAAAAAATTAGCCCTATATAAAGACTTGCAAAAAAAGGTATAATCTTCTGAATAATAAGATTCTGATTGCTCCGAGACATTGTCGTCTTCGTCACTGTCGTCAAAATTGTTATTATAGGTTTTCAGCTAACAAATTATTGCGTACACTAGAGCGAAGATTATACGTCATATTGCTAAAAACAAAAAATAAAAGCACTTGCAAACTTATTTTTTGGCTTTTTTAAATTAATCTATCGATTTATTAAGTAAAAAAAATTGAATTTTTACCTCAAAATTGACGTCGAGTACATATGGGGTCTATTTGACCCCTTAATCTGCTTCAAAGGCTTCTCACCGACGACTGACGACTTGGGACTGTATGCGAACGGTGTAAACTGATAGTCAAGACACAGAAATACACTTAGGAGCCTATAGTACCCCCCTTTTCCCGCAGACCTAAGCGCTGCGATCGGCCAAAAAGGTCACTGGGGTCAATTTGACCCCCTGTGTTCTCGGAGGGTTAAAAATATTTTCCGTCTTTGCCTTCAAAATGCTCGCTAACGGCCGCCGTCAGCTCGTCTTCATCTTCAAATCTTCGCAAACGCAAGTCCTTTTTCAAATTGCTAAAGAGAAAGTAGTCGCTGGAAGCCAGGTCTAGGCTTAAATGGTGGGTGATTAATTTCTCTCAGTCTCTCTTAAGGCCAGCCCTCGATAGCCGCGCTGTCTGAACAGTGTGTTGTCTTGGCGAAACAAGTTTGTCTCGTCTTTTCTCTACAGCCCATTCGTCGTCGTAGCACTACAGCCCCTCTCGGGCCTTGGCTTCTCGCAGGTGACGCCTCCAGTTGTCTTCGGTCCAATAACCGCGTCCTCCAATTTCGAAAGCCGAGCAGCTTTGCACAGTCTTCGTCGACAGAGTCAGACCAGCGTTTTCTGGGTTTTCCCACTGGTCTTCGACCCTCGGTCCTTCCGTCGAATACCTTCTTTGGTACTCGATGCTCGTCCATTCGTTGCAAGTGACCAGCCCATTGCAGTTTCCGCAGTTTCACTATTGTAGCAACCTCTGGCTCGTGAAAAACCTCGTACAACTCGTGGTTGTACCTTATCCGCCATTGGCCGCACTCTTGTTTAGCTCCAATTATACGCCTGAGGACCCGTCTTTCGAAGGCGTTCAACATATTTGCGGATGCTTGGGTAAGGGTCCAAGTTTCACATCCGTAGCACAACACAGGTCTGATTATTGATTTGTAAACTTGGAGCTTCGTCTTCCTGTGAATGCAGCTGGTCTTCAGTAGGGCCAGAACGGAGTAGAAAGTTTTATTAGCGAGCTGTATTTTCCGTTTAATTTCATCAGTTTCACTGCCTTTCGTTGTCAATTTCGAGCCTAAGTATATAAATTCTCTAAATTATATTCGTCCAAAATTATATTTTGTCTAATGGAGGTCTTCTTTCTTGTTTGCGTCATGATTTTTGTTTTCGTCTGATTGATCTTCAGGCCTACTTCTTTGGCTTCCTGATCAAGTTTCAACAGGAGTTCTTTGGCGAATGTGAAGGAACGGGACAAGATGTTAATGTCATCCGCGTAGGCCACTAACTGGTTCGACTTACACAGAAGCGTATCCCCTGTGTCGACAGGAATCTTCCTTATCACGTACTCAAGTGCTAGGTTGAACAGCAGAGGGGCCAACCCATTGCCTTGCTTTAGTCCGACATTTGTGTCAAAGGCGTCAGTCAGACCGTTGTTGATTCTGACTTGTGATGCTGTCGACGTCATCGTCATTTTGGTCAGCCGGACTAGTTTTGCCCGGATGCCGAAGTATAGCATTATTTTGTACAGTATGTTTCGGTCAATACTGTCATATGCTTGTTTAAAATCAGCATTTTTCAAGCACTTGTTTGACTGTGAAGAGCTGATCCGTAGTGTATCTACCAGACCTAAAGCCTCCTTGGTACTCCTCAAAGACCTTTTCTGCGTATACATTTATTTTATCTTTTAATATTTTCGTCAGTATCTTATAGGGTGTACAAAGTAGCGATATGCCTCTGTAGTTTTCGCACCGAAGTTTGTCTCCTTTTTTGTGGATAGGGCATATGATGGATTTGCACCACTCCTGCGGTATTTTTTCTTGACCCCAGATGTTCTTGATCAATTCGTGGCTGGTTTTTTTCAGCCCATTGGGGTATTTTAATTTTATCAAAAGTCCAGCGTAGTATTCGGCGTTCATTATACAATTTTTTTCGGAATGTAATCATAAATTTTAAATTCATTCAAAGTCCCAAAAAAATTGTGACTATTAATTTGGTAGCCAACATATCCACTTTAAACTTCTTTGGCGGCGTTTCTCGATTGTTTCGATTCAGGATCACACTGTTGAGTTCACGTTTCGTTCACATTCACAATGCGGGTACAATTTTCTTCCACATTGTCGTTACAGAGTTCTAAAAACTCCTGTGAAGATTGAACTCACCGCTGCTTGTCGTGGTTAAGCATGTTGCCTATGAAGCTACCAGGTATATTTAAGCAGCTTTTTTTCACAGAAGATTAATCAGAAGATTCCTACTTTCGTTGGTGCTCAGTGATATAGTCATGGTTTTTTTGTTACCCATTTCTTCATTTGTTTTTCACTTTCAGTTTTCTTGTAGCTTTCGAAATTTTTTATTTTTTTAAATAAATCGGAAACCTTTTTTCTAATCTTCCAATTTTTTTTTTTGTTTCTTCCATAATTTTATAATATTCTTCTTCATTCCCATAATTTTTTCCAGACCCCCTTGTTTTTTTCTTAGACCAGCCAAATTTTTTTGTTTTTTAATTTCCATGAATTTTTTCCTAGATACCTGGATATTTTTTGAGACTTCCATGGTTTTAGTTTTTTATATTCCATGAAATTTTTCTTCACTCTCATAATTTTTCCCAGCCACCCATCATATTTTCTCAACTTGCACTATTTGTTGATCTATGCGTCCTGGATTTTGTCTAGATTCAGTGATTATTTTTACGGTTTCCGCGATATTTTTCTAGGGCCCCTAGTTTTTTCCCCTTCCTTTATTTTAGGGTTCCAGGTTTTTCCTCAACTTAAGCCTTCCGTGACTTATTTTTTAGATTCTCATAATTTTTTTCTCTCAACTACGATATTTTTTTTCTAGACTCGTATTAACATCACCTTTATATATAGTGATCCCGTTATAAAATCGTAAAACATTGGAAATGAAAGAGAAGTAAAAATATTTGAAAATTTTTAGTACCTTGTTCTTCGTGGTGCTGGATAATTGACGATTTTCGATACGGAAACTGCCAGCATGTATAGTATATCAAATCACTCAAAATTTTTTTTTGGAACCTGCTTAATTTTCTTTCATTTTTTCACAATTTTCATGAATCATTTTCTCGTATTTCCGCAGCGTTGACAGAATGAGTCAGCCAATGAATGGAGGAGCTCCTCATAATCAGCTCTAATTTCTCAATCATTTTTCTTAATACCCAGGCTAAAACGATTACAGATAAATCGCTTCTTCTAATGCTAGACAAAGAGTTATGATATCTAATGACTACAGGATAATTTTTACTAAAAAGATCACGCCTACGATACGGAAATAAGCCTCTGATTTTTTTCTTGAAAATTAAAAAAAAAATTAAAAGTGCTTCTTCCGAAATTTAGAATTTTGTGTCCCCCCCCCCCCCTTTAACCACTTTTTACCTGTACTTTTACCCCTTTTCACCTCTATTTTTACCCCTTTTTGCCTCTATTTTTACCCCTTTTTACCTCTATTTTTACTCCTTTTTACCTCTATTTTTACTCCTTTTTACCTCTGATTTTACCCCTTTTTTACTCTCTTTCTCAACCCTTTTTTTACTCCTTTTTACCTCTGATTTTACCCTTTTTTTACCCTCTTTCTCACCACTCTTTTACTCCTTTTTTACCCTCTTTCTCACCACTCTTTTACTCCTTTTTTACCCTCTCTTTTACCCTCATCTTTAACCGTTTTCACCTCTATTTTTATCCCTTTTTTAGCCCCTTTTTAAGCCCCATTTTTATACCATTTTTCAACCCTATTTTAACCCCCATTTGAGCCCCATTTCAACCCCTTTTTTCGCTAACCATTTATTTATTTATTTCGATTTTTCCTGTTTTTGGCCTGATATCTTCACGTAGCGCTAGTATGAATGAACGCACGACATGTTTGAACGGATTTATCCATATTTATTAAATCATTACACAATACCTAGGTATCGCGTCTTGTCATTCTACATGAAGAAGCTGAAGATGGAAATGCTATGCCGGATCTTAGTCGACCCGTTCAGGCCGTATCGTTGGCTGTAACGAATTTAGTTAAGGTCGGCAAGGAAACGATAAACAGTTCGGATGATAAAATCCTTAAGCAAGATATGCCGTCAGCTTTGACACGTGTCGAGGAGGCATCGCAATTATTAGAGGAAGCATCGGCCATGCTGCGTGCGGATCCGTATTCGGGATCGGCACGTAAGAAATTGATCGAAGGTAGTCGTGGCATTTTACAAGGTACATCGTCACTGTTGCTCTGCTTCGATGAATCCGAAGTTCGAAAAATTATACAGGAATGTAAACGAGTTCTAGACTACTTGGCCATTGCCGAAGTGATTGATACAATGGAAGATTTGATACAGTTCCTGAAGGATTTAAGTCCGTGTTTGAGTAAAGTGTCGCGAGAAGTGGGAGCACGCGAAAAAGAATTGACGCACCAGGTTCATAGCGAGATTTTGGTACGATGTCTGGAACAGGTTAAAATCCTGGCACCGATACTTTTGTGCAGTATGAAGGTTTACATTCATATCGTGGAGCAAGGCGGAAAAGGCGCTGAAGAGGCAGCGGAAAATCGAAATTATCTCGCGTCGCGGATGAGCGATGAAATTCACGAGATCATCCGAGTCCTGCAACTGACCACCTACGACGAAGACACAAGCGAATTGGACAATTTGACGGTTTTGAAGAAGATCCAGAATGCGATTCGAAACAAAATGGAGTCTGCCAACGACTGGCTTGCCAATCCGTACGCTCTACGTGGAGGAGTCGGAGAGAAGGCTCTTCGTCAAATAATAGAAAATGCGCACAAGATAGCGGACCGTTGCTTGCCCGCGGATGCACAGCCTATTCGCAAAATGGCCGACGACATCACGACTTTAACGAATGCTCTGTGCGAGTTACGCCATGATGGAAAGGGTTCCACACCCCAAGCCGAAGCATTAGCCAGACAGCTTCGTGAAAAGCTCGGCAGCTTGGAGCAGGCCGTGCAAACTGCTGTCAAGGGCGTCGACAAGGCTGGATTGCAGCAAACCGCTCACACTGTGCAAGGAAGATTGGAACAGGCATGTCGATGGTTGCAAAACCCCGGACTGGATGATAAGGGTCTGGGGCAGAGAGCGATCGCATTAATTGTCGATGAGGGGAAAAAGGTTGCCGAGGGTTGCTCCGGCCACGAAAAAAGCGAACTTCTACAGCTTTGTGACGAAGTTGAAGCTCTCTCGAACCAATATTCGAAACTTTGTGCTGCCGGTCTGGGTGCTTCGCCCGAAGGACAAGAGGTTGCACGCCAGCTCAACCAGAAACTGCACGAACTCAAGCAACGCATTCAAAATGCACTGGTGAATCGTGTGGTCGAGGACTTCATGGACGTTTCGACGCCTCTTAAACAATTCTCTGAAGCTGTTAATGTGCCAGAAGGCACACCAGGACGTGAACAGAACTTCAACCAGAAATCGAATAATTTGCAGGCGTTCAGCAATCGTGCATCGAAAACTAGCCGAATGGTTGCTGCTGGCGGCTCAGGTGGCAACAAGAAGATCGCTGAAGTCTTACTCTCATCTGCAGCGCAAATCGACAGTTTAACGCCTCAGCTGATTTCAGCTGGAAAAATTCGCCTAAACTACCCCGCAAGCAAAGCTGCCGAAGAGCATCTGAACAACCTGAAGCAACAGTATGCCGACACTGTGCTGCGAATGCGAACGCTTTGCGACCAGGCCACCGATCCTTCGGACTTCATCAAGACGTCCGAGGAGCAAATGCAAAAGTATACGTACCTGTGCGAAGACGCGATTGGAACGAAGCAACCACAGAAAATGGTCAACAACACTTCAAACATTGCGCGTTTAGTGAATCGAATACTGCTCGTCGCGAAACAAGAGGCTGATAACTCAGAAGATCCTGAATTCACAGCAAAACTCAACGCAGCAGCCAATCGTCTCGAAAAGGCTCTGCCGGGAATGGTGCAGGACGCAAAGATGGTTGCAACAAATATTGCTGACCCAGCTGTTGCTTCCGCCTGGCGCGAATCAAACAAAAACGTAGGCAACATCTCGGTTGTTTTCTGGTCGGGCTTAATTGATTTTTCCTATTTTTAGCTCCTCGCGGCCGTCCGGGATGTCCGAGGTGCCATTGTCCAAACTCCAGCCGTTCCTTCGCCACCCGACCTATCAGCTTTGCGTCTGAATGACGGTAGTGTTCAAATACGATTCGTTCAAATCAAGGAATCGTATCTGATCTGAGTCCTTATTTTTACAGAACGTGCCCCGCCACGACCGCCGCTGCCTAGGGAAGGAATCCCACCCGTACGACCACCACCTCCAGAAACCGATGACGAAGACGAAGTTTTCCGTGCCATGCCCCATGCAAATCAACCGATTTTGGTAAGGATGAAATAATTGTGGCATCGTGCGGCCTATTCCTAACGCAATTATCCCGCTTCGATTTAGATTGCAGCTCGTGGTCTTCATCAAGAGGTGCGTCAATGGTCATCGAAGGATAACGAAATCATTGCAGCTGCCAAACGTATGGCAATACTAATGGCACGTCTCTCCGAACTGGTTCGAGCCGACTCGAAAGGTAGCAAACGCGAACTGATTGCAACAGCGAAACAAATAGCTGAAGCATCGGAAGATGTAACTCGTTTGGCCAAAGAACTGGCACGACAATGTACAGATCGTCGAATTCGTACCAATTTATTGCAAGTTTGCGAACGTATTCCCACAATCGGTACACAATTGAAGATACTATCGACTGTTAAGGCTACAATGCTGGGCGCCCAAGGATCCGATGAGGATCGTGAAGCGACCGAGATGCTTGTCGGCAATGCACAGAATTTGATGCAAAGTGTAAGTATAAGAGTTGATTGGCGATTTATGGCTATGTGTTAAAATATAAATAATAATAGTAATAATAATAATGAATATTAATAAAGGTAAGTAGAGCTTAAAGCATCCTGAATGGACTAAATGAATTATTAGGACCATAAAGAATTTTGTGAATTAATTTTTTTTCATTTCTAATTTTTTCAGGTCAAAGAAACTGTTCGGGCAGCAGAAGGTGCTAGTATTAAAATCCGTTCAGATCAAACGAACCATAGACTGCGATGGGTCCGTCGCCAACCTTGGTATCAATATTGAAAATTGCCAACCATACAATGAATCAGCTGAATAGTCAAATCGGTATTTATTTCATTTTTCTATTGTTTTTTGTTTTAGTCGAAAGAGAGAGAGAGAAGCAAGAATGTTTTTCTCTCCCTCTCTCTCTCTCTGTCTTTCTACTAAATAAAACAATGGAAAAATGAAATTATATTTATTATTATTCAGCTGATTTACATGATCTATAAAACTCCGACGAGTTGAAAGTGTAAACTTAGAAACAATTATAATGTGGTACCTGTTTTGAACATTTAACAACCACTTTCAAATTTTCTTCTATCTTGTTGCTTCTTTTGAAATGTGCAAAAAAACAAAAACAAACAAAAAAAATTTCGTGCAATATAAAACTTCTATCGACTTAACTACAAGCCAACTTCCTATAAATTGTTCATGTTTCTATAAAAAAATATGCGTCTTCCAACTAATCATCTTCTTTTAAAAAGAAAAAGATAAAACAAATCAATTTTTCGACTTGTAACTGCAAATACAATTTCAGAACGAATAATGGATGATTAATTTTTAGTAACACTGTTGTATCCTCATTGAATATCAAACTATAATTTGTATTAATTAGTAAATTGTTTTTATTTACACGCGAATTAGCTCTATTTGAAAATAAAAATGTTTGAATAAAATCGATTTAACATCAAAGTATGATTTGGTTTGGATTTAGCTAAGAGATTTGGAAATTTTGAATAGTTGAAAACTATCAAAAAGGGGCAGATCAACAAAAAAACAAGGAAAAGTGCCCCGGGAGCAGGGTGCCCTAGAAATGGCCGTGAAGGCCCCTTTGTCCGCATTAGCGGAGCACCCTTTAGTCCAACCCCGACGGATGCTGGTGTACCGCTTTGCTAGCTCTACGCGGCTGTGGTGGGTCACTGGAAAATGGGGATGAACTTACTCTCAGAAAAAAGGGGACGCTACGTATATTTCATCTGTCTTGAAAATATATTAGCCGCACTTAAAAGGGGAAGCGGCTTTTGTCCGTGAAGGACCAGAAGCAGCTCTCAGGCATGATCTGTCAGCCAGACCCAGCCGGGACGTGAAAAAGCACGATGCTTGGCTATCTGTATTAAAAAGGGACGAAATAACGCGAGAAAATGTAAAAGGGGGAAATTGACTCTTTTAGTAGACCCAAGGAAAACCAGACAGCCTCAGGCCCCGGATGTTGGTGGCGTCATGGCTCCAGATGTTGCGGGGTCATTCCGTTCTCTGACCTTGGCCGAAAACAAAACAACAGCAACAAAGAACTAAATGGTCAAGGTCCTTCCGTTTTTAATTTTCTCGCGTTGTTTCGGCCCCTTTTCAACTGGTATCTAGCAACGTACTTGGTGTTGAACTTGTGGCTCTTTCTTTGAGCGGTGTACAGATAGCGTATAGTTTTGGAGTCCGATTTGAGCGCTTGTTTGATTTGGGCCAAGATTTGGGCGCTTGTTTGAGTCCATTTTCAGCTTGCAGACTTGTCCAGGTTTCCGGTCGAATCCGGGAGGGATTTTCATGAATATCGCATTATTTCTCAAACAGAAATGTATTCTTCACGCTCAACTGCCTGATGTCCTCTTGATTGATCAATAAAAGAAGTACCCTGAGTGTTGTAAGACCCGGCGACAGGAGCTTATGTCTCCTCGTAGTCGAATCCATATGATTGGACACAGCCTTTGATGACAAGCCTGGCCTTGTGGCGCTCAACGTTTCCATTTACTCCTCGCTTTATTTTGAAAATCCATTTGCAGTCGATTGTTCGTTTTCTAGGGGGCAGATTGACAATTTTCCAGGTTTCGTTGTCAATTATCGATTGAATCTTCTCCTTTACTGTATATTTCCAGTCGAGTTTTTCCGTTGCGTTTACAGCAATAATGTTTTGTCGGATAACTTACTCCTTTATTTGATATCATTTCCGGTGAAATTTTTCTATGAGCTATTTTCGTTCTACACATTGGACTCTGTAAATAATCTGTTTCAGTAATATCTGTTCCTTTAAAACACTATTCAAAATAAATTCCAATCAAATTTGCGGCTAAACTCGTTTGCCGTTTGACAATTTTACCGATTATGTTTATTTTATTTTGTGTGTTGATTTTTGAGGATGTTTTTTGTTTGTTTGTTTGTTTATCCTCAGTGTGTTGTCTATTCGTGTATATTTTTGTACGTTGTACTAGTTATTCTTCGAGTTTTTACCCCTCCTACCACCAGAGAACGAGCAGGGATGAAAAATTGAAGAATAACTATTTTACAAAAAATACACGAGAAGACAACACACTGAAGATAAACCAACCAACAAAAAAAACCTGCAAAAACAAAGACGCAAACACAAAAAAAAAATATAATTCGTAAAGTTGTCTAACGGCTAACGTAGTCGAGCTTTACCAAATTTGTTTTGACTTTCAGGAGAAAATGAACGAAAATTTACGGGGAACACTTCCACGGCCTATTGATTTGAACTGTAGCAACTACACACTTCGAGCCTTATCACAGGCAAAACCCGAAAAATATTTAATGCCTGTTGAATCGGAACAAAAAAAAATCTAGGCTAATTGCAGCGAGTCAAAGATCTGCACATTTGAAATTGCATCCTTTTACCGTCACCGCTGTGCGCGTCGCTCGTGTCGATTAGGTTACTCAGCAAAAGCTCGATCTCGGCATTGTGCAGTGCAATCCGTCTCCACGTTCAGGTGTGTTATTGTTTTGCTCGTTGAAATTATATAATATTAAGTTCAATTTAAATTGTTCAGAACGGAGTTTGTGCTAGTGTTTTCGGGAAACTTTTCCTCTGTGGATTTGGTGGGCGGACCACCGAACTATGCATCAAATCGTAAGTTATATAATATATTAGGCATGTGTTTTTGCTCCCCCGATCTATAACAGTACAATGCTTTCCAGTCTATACGCATTGGAAACAACAACAACAACTCCCCGATGCATGTACTGTTAGCATTGTACTGTTATGGATAGGGGGAGCAAAAAAACACGCCTATTATATATTTTCGTCGGACAACTTGATAGATTTCCTGATGTCATTTTCGGTAAAAACAATTTCTTGTTCCAGCTTATTTTGCAAGATTATCTTATTGGGACAGCGGTAAATTGTGTGCAGGCAAGTGTCATGAGCACAGGTATGTACCTGTGCTGGCTACAACAAATTGTGAATCAAGTGTATGTATTAAATATTTAGTTTTTCCTATACTAAATCCCGTTTGACGAGGATTGGGTTGAATTTTGACGATGCGTATCAGCCATCGGGATTCGATACGACCTTGGTGTAAGTTTGGCCTTATTTAATAATCTTAATACTAGTAACAATACAACTTAGTGATTAATTATAGCATAACATTACGAACAATATCAAGCAATCGACTTATTAACTAGTAGTCAAAATGCCAATGAGTTTAACAAAACTAAATTTCAGTGAAGTACAGTACTACCTCACAGATAAAGTCGATAAAATGTGTTGAGCATATTTGAGGGCCGATAACCCAGAAAATAAAGGTTACCCGAATTCTTTTTGTTACAATATTGTTCTTTATTATCTATACTAATAATAAAGAACAATATTGTAAGAAAAAGAATTTGAGTAACTGTTTTATTTTGAAAGATATCGGCCGTCAAATGTGCTCACCACATTTTACTGACTTTATCTGTGAGGTACTGTACATGAAATCTTAAAGCATTTTTAATTTTTCCCTTTTAACTTAAGAAACTATCTTATCCGTCAAACTATTTACATTTTAATTATTGATCTTAATGCTATATTAGAATTTTGATTACAAACAGTGAACTTATTAAATTGCTTATTGAACTTATATATATATATATCTATTTTTTGCTATATCTAGAAAACTAGCTAATTCAGTGACGTGTCCTTTAATGTGTGTGACCAAAATTGATTCTACTGATCCTATAATGATTGAAAATTTGAAACTTATTTCTCGTATTGGTATATATCTGACAGAAAAATATTTGATGATCTATTATCAGGTGCGTTTTTTTTTTGCACACCCCCGAGCAGATCAAATTTTGTTAAGTATAGTGAATTCAACAACAAAATCCTGAACATATGCAGGATTTTGTTGTTGTATTCAATATACTCAACAAACTTTCATTTGAATTTCAAAATTCGATCTGCTCGGGTGTGCAAAAAAACGCACCTATCATCTACATCGTTGCAAAAATTACATTTGAAACAATTTATTAGTTTCATGTTATTAATGCATTTGTTTGCAAAGAAATTATTAAAGCATTTGTTTGCAAAGAGTCTATGTAATTGTTTTTATTTAATTGAAATTAAAATTCTTAAACCACAGCTTCTCATTGCAGCCTAGAAACGGAGCTTTGTTTGAGTTTGATTAACTCCTTTCTATGTTATTCTCTCCATTGAGAGAGAAGATCATTGAGAGAATTCCTAGAGTTGCTTCATCATATTCATATTTTGTAAGATACACCGCACCGTCAAAGGCCTCTTTTTTAGCATTTGTATTTACATTTCGCTTATATTCTTATGACCCGGCATCCAAACAACCTTAATGCTAGCTTGATAAGAAGATACGCTGACTTTGTAGATCTCATTAACAACAGCTTTATATTTTGGATTGTAACTGAATTCAATACATGCTTGATTAGAGTCAGTGAGTACAGTAGTCCTCTGCTGCTGTATTGTAATCGCTGTGGAAATTGCCAGGAGTATTCCCACCAATTCCGCATTCAGAGTATGAATTACCGAATCATAATTTCCAAGCCTTTTTTTCCCTCCTACCTTCCACTCTCTCCATCACTCAATCAGTATGCACGATCCGTGTGCATCAATATATTATCAAACATATCGTCTTAGTACTTCCCAGACAATTGAAAATTGGTATAAGGGAAGATACAATTGTTATTAATTTTGATTACATATCATATTTTACGTTATATTTTTGTCCTCATTGACATGTGCCCAGAGAAAAGTCTACAAAAAACTCTGGTATCTTCTTCATTAAGGATTTGTGTTTTTGATGTGAGTTTTCAAGTATGTCTTGAATTCTATTATATTTTTTGTTAGCTTTACCGAGTTCGACAATGAATTGTAGTATGTGATAGCCTGTTGTACTGGATCCATCCTTAATCTATCCGTCCTTGGAATTGCAAGAGATAGATTTCTAGCAGTTCTGGTTTCTCGGTTAGTTATTTCTAACACAGTGCGGGGGGTGTTAAACCACTTCAGATTGTTGTTCAGGATGTTAAATTAATTTTAATTTTATTTGATTGATTCAGCTTTTTCTAAACGAATTCCGTTTATCTGAATAAAGGGGTTTATAGGATATTTATTTTTTTGCTGGAAAATGATGTACTTGGTTTTGTTAACGTTTATAAGCAGTTTTCTGTGCCTAAGCCACACTTGATATGCTTCTAAATCTCTGTTAATTTTATACTCAAGAGATTGTTCATCCTTTTCAGAATATAAAAAAAAGTGTTTCATCAGCAAAAAGGACTAATTTGCCAGACAGCTGGAAATGTTGAATGCAATTCACATATAGAATGAATAATACTGGTCCAAGAATTGATCCCTGTGGTATGCCTATATTTATGAAACGTTCTTGACTGATGCATTGTATTTGTTTTATCACAATCCGCTTATCCAATAAATAATCTTTTATTATCGAGTTAAACTTCTTACTAATGCCAAATTTTTCGAGACGTAGAAGCAAAATTTTGTGGTCAATAGTGTCAAAGGCCTTCTTGAGATCAACAAAAATGGCTATTACATAGTTACCTTTATCTAATGAGCTGTTAGTGAATTAGACCGCATCTAATGTGGCCGCTATTGTATTGCTGTGTCCTTGGAAACCGTACTGAATTGGAGCCAAAATTGCTGCTTCATTGATATGTTGCACTATACGCGAATTTAAGATTCTCTCAAATATTTTGGTCATTACACTGATAACAGCAACTGGGCGATAATTAGAAGGATCCGAAGGATCACCTCCTTTAAAAATTGGTGTAATTCGTGCCAACTTAAGGCAAGTAGGAAAAGAATCCGTCTTTAAATGACTATTAATAATTTTTGATAGAATCTCCGCTATTTCATTTTTAAGCATTTTGACGTCTTCGGATGTTAAATTGTCGATACCTGGAGAAACTTTGGTTTTTAATTTATCTATAGTTTCTATTACTTCACTTTGTACTGTAGGTCTTAAATGGATACTGGCATAGGTTTCAGGAATTGTATTATCTTGCTGTGAAGTATTGTTGAATTGTTGGTTGATATTATTTCCAATCATTGCAAAATAACTATTCAATTCCTCTGCGATAAATTCAGGATTTGAGATCAACAATCCATTTATGGATAATTCATTAGTACATGTTGATTGTTGGTTTACATTTTTATCTGTTTGCATTAATTCGTTGATAACTCTCCAGCATTTTGAACTATTTCCAGCCGATGCTTCGAACTTTTTGAGTAAAATTCTCGTTTAGCTTCCTTTATAAGTCGATTCGACTCCCTTTTTAAGACTGTGTAATTTTGCTTCTTAATTGCGCAATTTATATCTGCCATGTATATTTTATAAGCTTTGCGCTTTTTTTTCGAGACATCTATAATTTTTTTGGTGATCCATGATTCTTGGCCTTTTCTTATATGTTTTGTAGTTGTTGCTTTGTTCTTGGCTTGAGTTAGTATGCCAATCAGTTCTTCAAAATTTGTAACTATTTTGTTACGTAAATCATCGATTACATATTTTTTAAATTTGAATTTGCATGTATTATTAATGGCTATTTTTTTTTGGAGGCGGTTTTACTTTAACATAACTCTTTATTGCCAAATTTATTATTCTATGATCTAAGTCTGGCCATTCATCATCTTCATATGTGAAAGCATATCCAACACCCAGACATGATTTAGCTCCATCTGAACAGTAGATAATCCGATTCATGTTAAATTCCTCTGAACACAGCTTATGATAGGTCTCTAGGATTTCTGAAGTCTCCATGTTCCCAACCTTCCCAAAAATTCCTATACTTTTCTCCATTATGGTTAAGTTGTTTGATTTACGCATAAATGCAGGAACCTCCACTCTGTCAAATATGCTTTCATATCTATTATAGATAATGGAGTATTTGGACTCATTTTTGTTGACAGTAACCATACTAAACAGGACCTGATTAGACACTTTAACTTTCATAAGTTCTTTTGCTAGCATGAAACTAGTCCTAAAGCTGGTCGGTGGTAGTTCGTTAAACGGCCCACAGACGAGAGATCTCGTCGACAAATCTGCAATATGCGATATCTGCAACGAAATTCTCTGTCTGTGGGCTAGTCTCAGGTTGCATTTTTAGTCTCTGCAACGGTTGCAGTAAATATCAAAATTTTTTGATATTTGGTGGGCGGAGCTACTGGTCGACGACCACGTTGCTGTGTTTGTGGTTATTTTGAGACTAGAATCGAGATCTCATTTGAATTTAGTGTAACGTAATGGTAACATAATTCGAAATCATTGGTTTAACGGACTGAATTATGTATGAATACGCTCAACAAGAGTCAGTTAGCATACCTCATGATCTCGTTAATGTTTTATATATTTCAGGATATATTAATGAACGAAAAGAATAGATGTGGAACAAAAATATCTTTAAACATTTAATATCTTAAACAGGTACCTCTACAATTCTATAGAAAAAATATTTGGAAAAAAAACCATGTATTTTGAAAAAAAAACCATGTACAAGTGCTGCCTGCGCATGATGTCCGCCAATTATCGGCGGTTATATAATTAAAATTCAATTCAAAAATATTTAGAGGGCTACATGTGCCTGAACCAGAAAATACCTAGATTTCCGTTCATACCTGTTCGAAATATAGTGGCTCACAGCTTATTTCAACCAGCACGCAAAAAAAAACTTTAACTTCCTATAAAACCTAAACGAAATAAGTTATCAACATTATTTAAACGCAGATTATTAGAATAGTGTTGACAATTACCATTTATTCAGTTTATTATTGTTTTTATTTGATTTCAATAGGTCATAACAATTAATGACGAAAAAAGTAACTGAAAACAATGTCACAGCTTATTTCAACCAAGTAACAGAATCAATGTTTAAATTAAGTTGCAAGGCACAAAAAATATTTTAATATTTAGTATGACCACCTTTCTGGTCAGCAACCATTTTTAGCCTCTTAGGTATTGAATCGGTCAGCTTTTGTGTCACTTGTGGGGTAATTTTGGTCCATTCCTCGACTAATGCAGTTTTGAGATCGCTTTTGTTTGATATCTTCCGTTTTCGGATGTATGTATCCTAAATGGTCCACAAATTTTCGACGACTTTAATATCGGGTGACTTAGCCGGTAGTTGCATAGCATACAGACAATTCCAAACCAGCCATGTCTGTACAATACCCGACTTATACTTCGGGTCATTGTCTTGATGAAATCTGAAGCCATCGCGAATGCCCAGTTTCTCTGAACTTTCAATCAAATTGGACTTCAAAATTTCGAGATAATGAGACTTATCCATTGTAGTCTCAACAAATTGCAAGTTTCCAACTCCCGCTGCGGACATTGAGGCCCAAACTATAACGCTGCCACCTTCGTGTTTGACTGTAGCTTCCAAATTTTTGTTTTGCAATTCTGTATTTGCCTTACGCCAAACATATGAGCCTCCATCAGAGCCAAAAATATTAAATTTCGACGCATCAGCGAATATAACGGTATTCCAAAATCCAAAATCCTTATGCAAATGTTCCTTGGCATATTTTAAACGGCACTTCTGATTTTTGGCACTTATAAATGGTTTCTTACGCGCTATTCTACCATTGAATTCATGCTCTTGCAGCACACGACGAATAGTTTCCGGGTGGCAGGACTTGCCCAACTCAGCTTCCACTTCACTAAAAATTTTCGGAGCCGATAGCCTTGGGTTTTCCTGGATTTTCCGAACAATAAAGCGCTCGTCCGTTTGACTGAAAATTTTGTTGGGGCCATTTCTCCCTTTATCAAGCGTTCTATTTTCGTGGACAAATCGGTATATGATGCTCTGAACTGTAGAATCACTTAGTCCAACCATCTCACCAATTTTCCTGCGCGAATGGCCACTTTTAAAATTACAGAGAACAAGTTCTCGCTGATCAATTGTCGTACGTGGTCCCATTTCGAAAAACTAATTTTTCTGCACAATCTTTTCAAAGAATTCAGCAAAACTGAACTTGAACACATTACAAATATAATGATTAAAGCATTGACAAAGAAATAATTGCTGCATTGCAAGATAACGGATAATTGCACACCTACAAAGTATTTGGTTGAAATAAGCTGTGGCATTGTTTTTAGTTGCGTTTTTCGTTGTTTTAGAATACTAAACAAATAAAAATAAATAAAAGAAGTCATATTTGATTAGTTTAAACATTAGACTAATAACCTGCCTTTAAATAATGTTGATATCTTCTTTAGTTTAGTTTTTATAGGAAGTTAAAAAAAATTTTACGTGCTGGTTGAAATAAGCTGTGAGCCACTGTAACTTTACGTAAAACATAATTTTAAACCCTATTAAGGCACAATTGCTGCCAGATTTAGAATATTCTTCGAAAATCAGTTAATACGCCCCTAATACGAACAATTACTGCCTGGTTATGATGACCGCCAATTATAAATTATTTAGAGGGATCTATGACTAGGCTACAGATGCCTGAAGCAGAAAGTACAAATACCTCATGTATCCGAGTATATGTACCTGTTCGAAATTACTTGACGTAAAACATCATTTGCTATCAATGCTTACAATGTATGTCCTCCGTTTTCTTACAACGAAAATCACCTGAAAACACCCATTCCAAAGCCTGTGTTGCCTCAACGAAAACAACGTTCGAATGAGATTGCAATTCAAGTTGCGATTACATTCTGTGTCTGTGGCAAATCAATTGAGATCCAGTCGACAACCAGATCTCCGTGTCTGTGTGCCGTTTTAGTCATATCAAATATCAGGCATCTTTTCAAAACTTTAGCCTTCACGCCATCAAAGTTTCTAGTCAGATATGCTGGAGCTTTAACGTACGTGGACACATGACTCTCAATTTTGAACCTGACAAAAGATTTATGGAACATTATACCCTTATCCGGTGATAGACCACTATTATAATTTTGTATCTACTGTTACTTATAATACTGCTAAAACAATTCCAATCTATTCTGTCTCCAATATTTGTAAGTGTCAAGTCAGGTACAGATTTCCCCTCTATCATCCTAATATTGCTTTGATATGTGAACATACCATTATTCAAAATTCTTATATCAAAATCTTTAATTATATTCAAAAGTCTCCTTCCTCTGCCATTTTGTACATGGTCTCCCCATTCTTTGTTTCTTGCATTCCAGTCTCCTCCTATTATGAAATCCTCATTTCCATATGGACTACTTAAAAATCTTCAAAATTCATTATTAAAAACGTTATCACAATGCAGAGGTACATAAATAGAACCTATGATTAGGTTTTTACTAAGATTGATTGTCCTTATAAGAACAAATTCTAAATCATACTCAGCTTTCAATTCTACAAAATTAATTCCGTTTCTAATAAAAATTGCAACTCCTCCAATTCTATTTTCTCTATTTTTAAAAATTCCTTTATAATCATTGATTAAATTAACTTTCTTAAACTCGTGAGGCAAAAAGGTTTCTGATACTAATGCTATATCAAATATAGTACATATTGGCATAAGCTAGACCAAAAGAGGCTATGGCCAATATGTGTACACTCCCTTGGTGCGAGCTGGGCTGATGTTGGGCTCGTTTCCAGCCTGAGTGGATTTTTGGCCAATATGGTGGGCTAACAGTTGGGCCAATATGTATTTGAAGCATGACGCGCAAGTCTGTTTTGAAGAGATCCAATTTTGGATCTTTTTTTTATCACCTGTACGCCCTCTAAAATTTTCTGGCTGAGTACCATCAAGTGGAATTTCACCGCATTCTCATAGCAAAAGTAGCTTTTTCACGTGAAAAAACTCCCTGTCACAATGTTAAATCTGAAGCTAAATTTTAACCGAAACGAATTTCGTGTGAAACTGAAGTCATTACTAAGCTTAGTTCCTTAAATTTTCATAGAAAAGTTGAGAATTTTTCCTCGATCTGCTACGATCTTCTGGGCCTCCTTGATTTATGTAAGACCCCCACGGTTTTCATCTACGAATTGGTCGTATTTTCCTAGAAGTCGATGATTTCTTATGGAATTCTGTCGGGGTTTTCTTAGGATCCCTGATTTGATTTTTTCTAGATCTTTCGGGGTGTTCTGATTTATTCCCGGACTCCCGGACCCCGTGATTTTCTACAACGATAAGAAAATATCCCGGGAACAATCAATGATTTTTCTGGACCTGCTGGAATTTCATGTCTCTTCGATCGTTTAAGGCTTCGTTGGTTTTCATTTATGATCTTGTGATATTATCTAAGAAATGCAGGATTTTTTGGACCTAGCGGGGGTTTCATTAGCGTTATATTGGTTTATCCCCAAGCCCCCATAACTTTCTTTTACGATCTTGTGATTCAATCCTAGAATTAAATGATAATTCAAGCCTTCCTCATTTTTCACAAGCCGTCAGGATATTGAAGCGTTGCTGGAAAAATCCCACTCCGTCACTGTTCTATCTCTTGCAATTTTTCTTTTCGCAAATTCTAAAACCCTTATAATTTCCTTGGTGACCAATATATATTCCATATATTCAAGCTATACGTCTTACAGAACTTTTCTTTGTTGTAAATTTTCATTTCTCACATCAGTATAATGTCACAGGAATAAAAAAAAAAAATACAAATATATTATTCGCATTCATACATTTTACTAGTTTGTATCTTTTTCATTCTATGAGATATTTTATTCAATTATAATCCAATTATTTTGGCTTCAGACTAAAATATTAAGCACATTTCATTTCATACTCTTTTCACTGACTGTTCTATGTTTTGTACAAAAGGCACTGATAAGTTGAAAGCAGAATTTCGTCACATTGAAAATATTGGTGGATCTGTTTTTTAAAAAAAAACAAAAAGTTTAAAGGTTATGGTATGTTTTTTTTTTGTTTTGTTTCAGACTGTAGATAATGTCTAGTTTATTTTGGTATGAATATCATTTTGTAATAGAACAATATTTCATGATTTATGTGCCGTAGTATAAACAGTCTGAAGCATGCGAAGGTTTTCTACTTTCATCTTCAAGTTTTTGGCTTTCCATTTACATTTACAATCGATATAAAATATAAGAATATGTTGGTTTTATTTTGTTTTATACAATTCATTAAGCCCATAATATACAATCAGTTCAACTTGCAACGGTATTTACAGAAAAAAAAAAATTAAAAATAAAACGATTTGTCTTAGAATAATATTGAGAATTTTAACAGCAAGCATAATCAAATTTACATCATGATCATATCGATCATGAGCTGATTTTCGTATACTACGTATAAATAATCTCAGGTGTCCTTCAGTATAGTTTTTAAGTCGTCTGGTAACGTTTGTGTCATGCTTTCTAAATGCTGCATTAATTGTTTTCGCGTAGAATTCTTCAGTTCATGATTCGATGACAGCAAATCGTCCATGATATGCTTGTTCGGATCCTTACAGCCACCTCCAGTCGATCGACAACTACTGCTACAACTAAATCCACTTTCATCCGTACTATCCAAATTACTGTACAACGTGAGCTTTTGCTTTAGCTTCAGAATCATGTCAACGATCTCAACTTCATGCTTGCCTTGAGCCCATTGATTGAGATCCTGTTTAAATAGAAATACCATATCAAAAATCCAAATTAGCAATTCAAAATGAGACGCAGTACTTACCGCATCCGACAGTGCCTGCAGCTGTAACGCTTGAAGTGTCTGACGTAGTTCGTTTTCGCGCATTTCATACCAACCTTTGAAATTTGGCGAACGGAAGAAACGCTTGTACAAGCCCTCCCAGTCGCCTTTTAGCGGCGACGTTAAATGCGGCCCGGCTTGATCGAGTTTGGCGAGGAAGTCGTCTTGCTTGAACTGATTGAGATTGGGAGCCGCCTTGAACGGACTTATATCCTTCTGCAATGGCATCAGTGATGCCATGTACCGTTCCAGTGGTATCATGAAGCTATGGGTCAGCTCTAAGAAGTAGCGTCGTAGCAATGCGGACTGTACGGATGCCGGCCGTTTTGTCTTGACGCCATGCAAAATTTTTTTTATAACGGACTTGTCCTTTTGCAGAAACGGTTTGTACTTGGTATACACGCCAGGCGAGCTTTCGAGGGATTTCGAGCCACTGAAGGATTTAATTTTCCGTAGCTTTGATCCGTTTGCTGTGTACTTGGCTGTGGATGGGTTGCCGCCATACGATATATTGCCACCGTCGACGACGCTGCTCAGTGCACTTGTGATGAGATTGACCGGAGACGACGATTGCTGCAACTGCTGTCCATACAGTCGAATAATGTGTGGCCAATTCTGTAGAGGTTTATTGAAAAACGGATTTGTTACGCCGATTATTATTGGCGGTGGACCTTCCGGGCGCTGTGTGAATTCTTTGAATTCACTATCGTGTATCGTGAAGTAGGGTCGAGATTCGGCATAATATGCGAGCGGCGCTATTAAAGAAATAAGCGATTGAACCATGTGCGAGCAGTCATCCGGCGAGGTGCCCATCACGACAATCGGCTCTCCGACCAACACCAGTTCCCAGAGTAGATGTATTTGCGTTATTACACTGAACAGGCTACGAAATATATCAATCTCGTGAACGGAGGTTAGTACCTGGGGCGGCAACAGTGGTCCATGCATGCCCAGGACCGGCTCTTCAGTCTCTCTGTTCTGGTTTTCGTTCGGCGATGGGTCAAGAGCGCTGGTGCTATCGCTACTTATATCCTCTTTCGATGAGCTCTTACTACTATTGGACAGGTGGGTTGTGTTATGAAACTTACTGCTGTTTTTCGGCAGGACAGTTTGAAAGGTGGTCTCGAGGAGCGGCAACGTCAATGATTGTCCAGCCCGTAGCGGTGGCCACTCACAAATTTGACTACAAACGTTCTCAATCACTGAAAACCCATTTTGGAAGTACTTTGGAGCAACCAGTGAGCATATTTCGTAGAGAAGATTAAAAAATGGAAGCCTAGTTATTACTATAAAACTCTGAAATACACAAATAAATTTGCTAAGTCCTTGACATACGTAATAAGATCGGAATTTCACCTTTTGGAAGTAGCCTCGCGGAAGCGACGTATCCTTAGTTTGTCGAAAATATACGAATCCCCAATAATGGCCGCAATCGGCTCGCTGCACGGGAATGCATTGAGTATTAAATTGGCGATATGTAGAGCTAAGTAGAGTATCGTTTGTACACGGAGTGACACGCAGCCTCACGTGAAACTGAGTGTCACCCATACATCCGGAATTGGAGTCGGGAAAAGCTAAATAGCATATATTTGTTTTCTCTTGTTCCGATAGGCTGACGTGCTCGGGGTACACAAGCTAAAAATAAAACAAAATACCGACAGCTTGTTGCCAACATACTCGAGATCAAAATAGTCCATCATAACCTTACCTCCATAACCTGCCCTAACTCAAGATCGAACGTGACAACACACATACAATGTAACCATTCATTAAAACGCTTCCATTTCGGATCAATTTCATCGCGGCTCATCTGTGGTATGTTTCGATTATCGTCGAGGTTACTGGCAGAGGCTGGGGACTCATTCTCCAGGAGACAATTCTGTACCGAATCATCTCCATTTTCGACACCCGTTCTACATGTTGTATCGGGTTGAATTAAAGCCTTGTTCTTGCCGGACGTCGCCATCGGCTCACTGATGCCTCTTTCGCCACAGTTAAAAGACGCAATTACCAATTTTCGATTAATTTAACGACATCACAACAAAACGAACAAATTCGATGCACAAAAACCTTGATTTGATGATAACACGCATTTGCCATTCAACACATTTCACCAAAGTGCATTGTGGAGAAAGTACGAACTTTCTCACACTAACAATTCCACACGAAATATAATACTTGAAAGTTTATTTACGATAGCTGATTGTTGTGTTTGGATTATTAATTTGCATTGCGAATTCGAGATGGGTCATATGGTGTCCTTTGTCAAAACAAACAACGTTCAGTGTAAAATTGCATCTGGTAGCTTTCGTAGAACTGTCATTTGAATGAACTGAATTTGATGGGTGCTGAATTGGAAGAGTTGGGTGGCTACAGTCGCTATTACAATTCCGGATTGAAATAGCATTGAGATCGAAGGAAATGAGTACAATGGGACTGCTTAAATTTTATCCAGTCAACTGTATGAATTCGGTATTGTACATACCGCTTATATAAATGGTTTACGATTCTGATTATGGTGCTCATGTTTCGAAAAAAATATGAAGTGCTAAATTTTAGGCTCTTTTTTTCACACATGAGTCCTTATGTCCATATGATCAAACCGGTTTTCTAGAAGTCGGGTGTGAGGTGGAAGTATAAATCAACGTACTTCTTCCTCTTCATTCCATTGCTGTCTTCTAAAATAAAACCGATTTGATCGCAGGGGCGCATGTATAAACACCTCGTAATGGTACCGAAATCCCTTCATTTTTCGTGTAAATTCTAGCCAGGTGAGTAGGTGGCGCTCAGAGCAAGCAGAAAGTTAAATCGGTCCGTTTTATTCTGGACACATTTCCTATCCCAGACACACTAGGTCTGTTCGCGTACTGCAGCAGCAACAGATTTTTCCAGCTGGCTTCTTTTTTGTGGGAAAATTTGGCTTGCACTAAGAGTACAAAAACGATTTGCTGCGAATCTATTTCAATCTATTATAATAGATTCGTGAACGGACCTATTGTGGATTCTTTTGGGACACTGACATACCCACTGAAGCTTTGCTTACAATACCCAAATACAAACAGGATTGAAATTGAAAGAGTCCGTGTAGAAACGTTCTATTATTCGACTATTTGCGGATATATTTATCTTTCCTACATCCAATTCGTTGGAAAATGCCGAAATTCATTCATTTTTCATTGACTATTACGGTTATAATCATAGCGAGCAAAAATCGACTCAATTGTCCTGAACTAGTTCGATTTGGGATATTTTGGGACAAAGTGTCAAATGAATTGTCACGATAGATAAATGTCAATGTCTGTTGTGCGGCGGTGTTTTGTGTTTTCGTTAGATACGATATAGGTGTACTTTGTGAAATGTTGTGAATTTTATTAACTAGCAACTGCTTGAATCTTTAGAACTGTTATCCAAGCTAACAGTTAAACGCGGTAGTTTAGAACAATGTTGCCGGCCAGCAATATATTTCATGCGGCCGTGGAGGATATGAAAATATGTTCGTTCCCGAGCTGGTATCCATCTTTTGAGAAAATCGCCATACGGGGAGTTTGCCTGCCAATTCCAAACGATGTCGTCGAATATCTTCGCGATGAAATAGTGATTTTGCCTAAGGAATGCTACGCTTACGAAAATAATCGCAGTGACGCGCGCATTGAATTTTCCACAGACGCTGTTGGTTCCGAACCCGAATCGTATGATTCGGAGGACGAGGAAATTTTACAACCCGAATTTCCAGAATTCAGTCAGCTTATTTCGAAAACAATCGAAGAACTCAAAGGCCAGGCAGCATTTTTGAAAACCAAATGGCATTCGCCAAAAGACTCGTTCTGGATTACAGCGGGACAAACTTTGCGAGTCAAGGACATGACTGATGTGTATCAGTTGCTGAAAGCATCCAGTATTGTTAAGCAGGACTTAAACTATATGGGTTTGCCCGAATACTACCAGAAATTAATAGATTCTAAGGAGTTTAATTTAAGTTGCGCCACAACAACAGATGATCATTTTCTCGTGTTAAAGGAATGGCATGATATTCATCCAGGCAGCGAGTTTCGCTGCTTCGTGCGTCAGCGGAACCTTATCGCGATTTCTCCGCGGGACTGGCCGGCGTATCATCAGCATATTGTTCAGCAGAGGCATGAAATTTGCAACGACATTGTGTCTGTGTTCAAAGAGATTATAAAGAAAAAGTTTCCATTAGACAATTGTAAGTGAAAAACATGAGAATTTGTCAAATACCGGCTAAGTGATTCTGTCTTTTTAGTTGTATTCGATGTCGTTCGTTTAATGAAAGATCAGGTTATGCTGGTCGATTTCGCTCCATTCAATTCCAAAACAACCGAATCGTATGCTTTCGACTGGTGCGAATTAGTTGATGACAGCAATTTTTGCGAGGTAAATTGGCTATTGCCATATGTACATTCAATTCAGGCAGACATTCTGTTTGTAAGTTGAGTGTTGGATTTAATGCATTCATTCCGAACAGGAGGATGATCCCGAATTCCGCTATTTACCCAACGATTGCGGCATACAACCTGCTAAACGTAACAACTATGGTGTCCCATTCGATATAGTTAACATGTTCAGGCATACAAATTGCGAAGAAGGTACAAGCGATGTGACGGTTTTGTTACTTGATCAGCTGAAAAATGTAATGAATTTAACTTAGACATTTGAATATAGTGGATTCTCATGTTAATAACTGTTACAGGAACTTGAAACAGCAGGATGACGAAGACCTTAAAGAACTTCATACATCCGCATGACTTACTCTTGGAATACTTTAGTTTTAAAGAAAAAAGTTGATTTGTCGGAACATGTTTTATAAAAACAATAAAATAAGTGCTTATTTGAATTACTGAAGTGATTTGTATTTGCATATTTCGTAAGGAATTTAACAGTTGCATATTCTTCGTATTGAACGTACTCTTGGAAGGGTAATTATTTTTGTAATAAAGTTGATGCAAAATAGGCTGCATTCGGCGTTACTCTGCTCGCTCATGAAAATTATGAAAATCGCTTCCCCGGCCTTTTTTTGTTTATTAGCACCAAGTGGATGAAAATTTCCCAACACTTCTCCGTCCTTTCAATTCGATCCGTAGCAACTACACACTTCAGGCCTTAGCACAGGCAAAAACCGAAAAAATATTCAATGGCTGTCGAATCGGAACAAAAAAAAATCTAGGCTAATTGCAGGGAGGCGAAGATCTGCACATTTGAAATTGCATCCTTTAACCGTCACCGCTGGCCGCGTCGCTCGTGTCGATTAGGATACTCTGCAAAAGCTCGATCTTTTTGTCTTCATATTGTGCAATTCGTCTTGTCATTCAGGTGTGTTCTCGTTTTGCTCGTGGTTTATTTTTCTGTAATTATTTATTTCTCCGTTATATTCGAGTTATTTGTTGTGCTATTTCAATTGTTAATGTTGTTCTACATATGTAGTTGAATTTCAATTGTTCATAACGGAGTTTGTGCTTGTGTTTTCGGTCAACTTTTTCTTCGTTGACTTGGGGGACCGCCGAGCCTATCCATCGAACCGTAAGTTTTCACAAATCTTTCCAACTAGACTAATTAGGCCCATACATATTTTCACTTGTGTCCGCCATATTGGACCGTAGCAAATAAATTAGTTTTCATTCAAATTACTAGGTGAAATTATTTCTTCTATCATTTTACACAAAAAAAGTGATCGCAGTTGAAAAATGACTTAGAGAAAATCGGGAAAAAGTGAACGCAATAATTTCATCGGGCGACTTGATGCATTTCTGGTAAATCTATTTTCTTCGACTATTCCTTGAAAACTCTGCGATAAATTAAACAATGCTGATTTTTCCCGATACTTCACATTTATTAAACACACGCTTCGATTTTCAATTGCAAATTGAATCCTTGATCGTCCTTGCTCGGCTTTTCAGTTTTCTTTATCTGTTTGGCTGCCGGTTTATGCATGCAAACAGATACTCTATGAAAAAAATATTTAAAAAAATTTCTAAATATAAATTTGTACATACCTGATATATGTTTTCTGTTTTTTCTTTTAGATTGTTCGTTCGATTTCCTCTTTCTGTAACATCGAATTATTACAAGGAATTTGTGAAGTCGCGGACATCAGGTCATACGGACATCCTATCCAGAATCATTCATGTTGCCGTGAAAGAACTAAGCTAAGTGGAATTTTGATTACAAATTGAATTTTGAAAATGCAACGAAAAATATTATTTTAATTTAAAGATCAATTTTTTATTATACGTATATATATATATATATATATATATATATATATATATATATATATATATATATATATATATATATATATATATATGTATATATATATATATATGTATATATATACATATATATATATATATATATATATATATATATATATATATATATATATATGTATATATAAAATATATATATATATATATATATATAAATATATATATATATATATATATATATAAATATATATATATATATATATATATATATGTATATATAAAATATATATATATATATATACATATATATATATATATATATATATATATATATATATATATATATATATATATATATATATATATATATATATATATATATATATATATATATATATATATATATATATATAATTTCAATTTTCGATCGATTTTCTTATTGGAAAGTCATTTGCACTGCTCAATTTTCAAATTCAAACACTAAATGTCACTTTATAGCTCGAAAGAATGAACTGCACAAACTAAATTGGTGTGAAATGATTGACAACATATTTTAGTGCCTGTTAACTCAGGCGTTTCTGAGATATTCTTTTGCTGGTGTTGGAGAGCGTCGACCGGTTACGCAAAAATCATCAGCACTTGAACTGATAATTTTCTCGTGGTTGAATTGCTAGCACTTGAACTAGCAATTCTAGTTACCGGTACCTAAGCGGTCCAACCAAGAACAAGTATAAGTTACAGGCACTTAAACCTGTAACTTGTATCGTAGCAAGCCAATAATAAAAACAGCAGAATAAGTATAAGTTATTTGGATTTCAACCTGTAACTTCACTTGCCTAAAATTCGGGATGAAATGAAACTCGACTTTGTCGTTGAATTGACGGAGAGCGACTGACTTGTTCGTCCTCCTTTTATTAGAATTTATTACGCTTATTCTAACAAAATGATTTCTCATGCAACTGAATTAAAAATCTACATTTGATCGTGCATCGTAGTCATAACAAAATTCTGACTCGACATTTGATATGCATTGCATTGAAAACAATTGCGCGACAACGTTTATGATGTGCAATTGGATCACACATCATCAAGTTGTTTGCACAGCACATGCATAGCATATCGCAATGTGTACATGCAAAACAAAAATATTTTAAGCAAATTATGCATAATGATTATACAAAGTCTAAACAGTGCCATCTATGTTTTCGAAGCGAAAGCAACTTTTCATGCTAAGAACACAGTACCAAACTTGCTTATTTTCAAGCTAAATTTTCGCCGAAACAGATTTCACGTGAAATTTTGTATGAAAATTTCACGTGAAATCGAACTCAGTACTATGTTTTAGGACGACTTCACTTTACCGCTATAGACTAACATGAGTGCTCTATCTGAATTTATAACATTTACCTTTCGTTTGATTGTTGTTGCGATAACACGCGTTTTCTTCAAGGGTGATTTAAAAGCAAATTTTATGCTATATGGAGACCAATTCCAATCAACAAATTTCATTTTGTTGATTTAAAACCAATTTAAAAGCAAGGAGCTGCAGAAAAGCGAAAAAGAACTCTTCCAGACATTGTGTACATACCATCTCGGTATATATGTATATATATATATATATATATGTTAGGCGGGCATCGGACCCAGTGATGGGCATTTACTACATTTGTAGTAGATCTGCTACTTTTTCTGCCTTTTTCGGAATATACAACTCTACTACGTAGCAAATGATATCTACTACTTTTCCCAAGGAACTACTTTTTAGTGAAGATGGCACTGATGAAACTTCGGTGAACTATTAAGCATTAACTGAAGCACATCTGGGACAAAAAAACGCCGAGCGTGTCTACTGTAAAAATACTGAGCAGTGTTTTTGCTGTTCGTCTGGCTAAGTTCTTAGAATTCAGAAAAAGTAGTTGTTCTCTTTTTTTTATACACTATATATGTATATGTCTAATTTCTACTACTTTTTTTCTGAATCTGCTACTTTTTTTAACAATATCTGCTACACATTTATTCATCCCAATGCCCATCACTGCGGACCCCGCCCAATTTGCACATGACCGGATATCAATATCTTTATCTGGGGTGTGTTCAATGTGCATGCTATAGCTGCTCCAAAAGCATAGCATAGCATCACTTTAGCAAGTGTCAAAATTCGCAGTAGCTAGGTGAAGCAGCTATGGATATTGGACAGCCAAGAGCTGCTATGTAGCAGCTCTTGTCTGTTACGTAGGTCGGTTTTTAAACAGTACAACTCAATAACAAATCTTTTCAGTTTTTGTTTAACTTGAATCTTTTTAATAATAAAAATAAAAATCCGTAGTTTCTCCTACTACAAAATTATTTATTTGCGTAGATACGTATTTCGGGAGCTATTTACTCCCTTCTTCAGTACTTTAGCTACTAAATCATTTGCAAGGTCACATGGGCTTAAATACAAAATCGGTACAAAGATACAGGTAAAAATTATAAAAGTTACATTAAAAGTGGGAAGATACGTAACTCTGGTAAAAGTAATTAGAAAAATATTAAAAGTAGTTAGTGCAACACGCCCATTAAAAAGTAATTAGTGTAAAATGCTCATTAAAAAGTAATTAGTGTGACACGCGATTTGTCCATCTTTTGGCGAGCAGTTTTATTAATTTGGATGAATAAAGTTCGACCTATAGAAAACAAATGGTGGAAGTTCGAAATTTATAAATCTAAAACAAAACCATTGGAGCCTAGGAAAAATATGGAAGTCTTGAATTAAATGACAGGAGTCGAGAACAATCATGATAATCTACCAAAAAAAAATTCAGTCTTGAAAACATATGAGGTTCTTAAAAATATCGTGAAGCCTAAATGAAAATCGTGGGGATCAACAAAAATAATATGCTGCTTTGCTCTCTCGATTCTTGAAAGATTTCCATGCCTTTTTCTAGGCCCTCACGATTTTTTAAAGACTTTTTAGAGATTTTTTAAAGTATTTTTAATAATAATCATAAACTACTTTAATATGTGTATGTGTGTTTGCAAATCGTCATAAAACTGCCGGGATTGCGACTGGTTTCTACGATCACAGTCGTTTGACAATTGCTTGACTTATATTATTCTTTGTTATCATATTACAGGATGTATGTGTGCGTGAGTCGCCAGAAAAGGATGAAAATGTCGTTGCTTTTTGTCAATTATATGTAGAGTTCATGAAAAACAAAACCGATCTGAATCGAAAATCAAAAAGTTTTCGTGACAATGAGCGTCCCTCAATTTGTTTTTGGCATATTTATTATTGTTTCAAAAGTCAAAAAATAAAAAAAAATAAAAAAATAAAAACGCAAACAAAGTCTACGACGACTTCAACGAGTGACTCCTCTTTTCTTACTCGCTTGTTTTTTACTTTATGAACATAAAATGAAATCGGAAAATTTCAAGTGAAATAGAAATTAAACACGTCCCTTATTCGATATACTAATTTTCACACATTCGTTGTTGTACACAGCAATGCCCATTTTCTCGACATCATCGGGCCCGGTAATGCCCAGTGTCTTATAAGCCGTTCACACTACACTCTAAATCAAGTAGATTTAGAAGCTGTCAAAGTTAATCAGGTAAGCGTTCACACTACCCGACGTGATTTAGAATGGGGAGATTTAGAGAGAGAAATGTCATTCGAATTTATGTGTAGAATTTTTTTTGCGTGAAAGTTGTTGAAAATGGTGCAGGAACATGCAAGAACATTTTCTTTTCACTTTGTACGACAGGCAGACCGTGACAATCCCAGCCGAACCTGCGTTCCACGTAGTAGCCCTGTTGGTAAGCGTACCGAGTCACAATGTCCTTAATCGTCCCGGCTAGAATGTGCCCATAATGTGGCAAGCCTGTCGCGAACGGAGGTCCATCGTAAAACGTATAACTGAAAGTTTAATGCAATGTATAAATATCGTAGCCTCTTATCACTAAAGACAAGCTCAAAACCAACCGTGGCTTGCCCTTTGCCAATTTCGCACAATTCTCGAATATTTGCTCAGCATTCCAATACGACAAAACGTGTTCCTCTTCACCCGGAAAACTTATTGTCTCCGGCACACGGCTCAGGTCATCTTTCGTCAATTGCGTTATCATTATCGCGACAAGTCCATTTAAAACGGTTTCACAATTTCGATAATTAACTGATTTTAAATCGACAATATTAATTTAAATAACTGCTGAAGCAGTTTGAAGAACTAGCTGACGTGACCGATACAACAACTTTAGCATAGTACTGAGTTCGATTTCACGTGAAATTTTCATACAAAATTTCACGTGAAATGTGTTTCGGCGAAAATTTAGCTTGAAAATAAGCAAGTTTGGTACTGTGTTCTTAGCATGAAAAGTTGCTTTGAAGTTGCTTTCGCTTCGAAAACATAGATGGCACTGAAACATGTTGTCAATCATTTCACGCCAATTTAGTTTGTGCAGTTCATTCTTTCGAGCGGAAAAGTGACATTTGGTGTTTCAATTTGAAAATGGAGCAGTGAAAATGTCTTTCCAATAAGAAAATCAATCGAAAAGTGAAGTTCATGACATTTTATCCTTCAGAAATGAGCATTGTCTCTGCTTTTCTCAATTGTCAAAATTTTCGCTCGAAAGAATGACCAGATAATGGAAACATGTCAAAATTTCACGTGAACTCGAACTCAGTACCAGCCTTTTCATGTGAAAGCCGCAGAGCATGTGTTCGTTTGTCATCAATACGTCAAATGCGGAGGGTTTCAATTTTCAATCGGTTTCAATTCCATTTGTTTCGAATACGTTTACACGCTCGGCGGAAACATGCATGATGGATGAGAATGGTAGCGTATATACCGCACGTTTAGTCCGCGGACTAAAGCTAGAGTTACAATCAATGCAACCAACATTTGTTGCACAACAAAATGAGTTTGAACCCATGAGAACGTATGACAGCAGTTACAATGATGCAACACAACTTTGTTGCGCAGCAGAGTTTGCTCATATCTCAAACTTAGCATGGCAACAACATTTTTGAAAATATCCAATTCCACCTGTTCCTATGAGAGTCCGGGAAATCGGAACTGTCATATGTAAATGACAATCAGAAATTGTATTTTTTTGTCTCATTTTTGCTTTATTACACAACAGTTAATAATAAAAATAAAAATCCGTAGTTTCTCCTACTACAAAATTGTTTATTTGCGTAGATACGTATTTCGGGAGCTATTTACTCCCTTCTTCAGTACTTCAGCTACTAAATCATTTGCAAGGTAACATGGGCTTAAATACAAAATCGGTACAAAGATACAGGTAAAAATTATAAAAGTTACATTAAAAGTGGGAAGATACGTAACTCTAGTAAAAGTAATTAGAGAAATATTAAAAGTAGTTAGTGTAATACGCCCATTAAAAAGTAATTAGTGTAAAATGCTCATTAAAAAGTAATTAGTGTGACACGCGATTTGTCCATCTTTTGGCGAGCAGTTTTATTAATTTGGATGAACAATTTCCTTCGTCTGTGTTCATCAACTTTTCCGCATCCTTCCGCAATATTTCTAAACTCTCCCAGGCGTCCAAAGTATAGGGTTTGTTTACGTGTCGTAACAATTCCAGGTTTTCTTTCGTCACAGAATGTCCTTCTTCGATAATATGCATTGCCACCGCTGATCGAACCGAATTAATTCCTCGTCTTTCCCCGCTTGCTACTTCCTTTATGTGCTCTTGGAACCTCGTCGTGATGAGCCGTTTCGTCTGGCCAATGTAATATTTATCGCAATCACCGCAGCTTATTTGATATATACCGCTTTTTTCTCCGTCCGTTAGTGGGTCATTCTCGCTTCCTAATCGTCTTTTCAGCGTAGCGTCTCTACTGGATCCGACAACTTTGATGTTGAACTTTTCGAAAAATGATTTGATTTTGTAGAAATTACTGGACATCGGTATACTAATCCATTTTGTTTCTTCTCTGGCGTTGGCTTGTTCGAATAATGTTGTATGCTGGTTTTTCCATATTTGGTCTTCTTTCTTCCTCATTAGTTTTTTAATTGCTTCGATGCAGTACCCGTTCTTTGTTGCTGTATCGAGGATGTATGCCCTTTCTTTTTGAAACCCTGCTTTTGTTAAGGGGTATGTGAACAGCCGATGTACCATTGAGTTATATGCCGCCATTTTTTGTGTTGTGGTATGTGATGAGGTTTGAACTATCGTCCTCTGAGTCGCAGTTGGTTTTCGGTATACTTCATATTCGAGCTTCCCGCTGTTGTTTATTATCCGCAGATCTAAGAATGGTAGTGAGTGCTCTTTTTCCATTTCCATTGTAAATTGGATGTTCGGGTGAATGTTGTTAATCTCTTTCAGGATATTCTCGGCCTTATCCTTTTGAACTATGGCGAAGACATCGTCGACATACCTTAGCCATACTCTCGGCATTACTCCTTTTTCCTCAATGATTGTTTCAATGTAGGCCATGAACATTTCGGTTACCAGTGGTGACATTGGGTTGCCCATCGAAACTCCTGATGTCGTTTTGTAAAATTTTCCGCGGGACGTAAAGTAGCCTTCGCTCATACAAAGTGACGATAGATTTATATAGGCTCTCACCTTCTTCCTCCATTCTGGCATGTTTTCAAATTTGTTGAGCCAAACTTCTAGTTGGTAAATGGCTTGTTTGACAGGTGTGTTGGGGAATAATGTCTTAACGTCGAAGGATATAAGTACCTCGTTGTCGTTGATATTTCCGCTGTTCTGTAATTTGTTGATAAGTTCGCTCGTGTTCCTAACCGCGTGTTTTCCGTATGTGTCTCCAAGGGCCGCAAATTCTTGAATTAACCATTTCGCGATGTTATATGTTGGGGAATTGGAATCAGCGATTATCTCTCTCATTTCATTCCCCTCCTTATGTATTTTCGGCTGACATCTAATCCTTGGTAGCGATGGGTTCGGCATTCTTAGTTTTGTGATTTCCTTGAAGATGGTACTGGCTCGTAGTTAGTTTTGTGATTTCCGTGACGATGGTACTGGCTTGAAGATGGTAAACGGCTCATCACGACGAGGTTCCAAGAGCACATAAAGGAAGTAGCAAGCGGGGAAAGACGAGGAATTAATTCGGTTCGATCAGCGGTGGCAATGCATATTATCGAAGAAGGACATTCTGTGACGAAAGAAAACCTGGAATTGTTACGACACGTAAACAAACCCTATACTTTGGACGCCTGGGAGAGTTTAGAAATATTGCGGAAGGATACGGAAAAGTTGATGAACACAGACGAAGGAAATTGTTCATCCAAATTAATAAAACTGCTCGCCAAAAGATGGACAAATCGCGTGTCACACTAATTACTTTTTAATGAGCATTTTACACTAATTACTTTTTAATGGGCGTGTTACACTAACTACTTGTAATATTTTTCTAATTACTTTTACCAGAGTTACGTATCTTTCACGGAAAAGAAAATTACAGCGATGTTTAATATGGTCCTGTAGTCTGCCGCACAACCAATTAAAAATTTTCAATAAGTATATTATGGAGAAAATTTCCACCTACAATTTATTAAAGTTTGAGCACCAGAATGTGGCATTAACTTCGCGTCCCAAGAATATGCGCCGTACATCAACAGCAAACTCACGAAACCACTACCCATTATTCTGTTTGCTGAAAATTCAAAATACAAGTGCCAAACATCTACACAATTAACTGTCACTTTGTAATATTCTACACTTCTCTACACGAAAATTTTTCCGTGTAGAAATAAATAGCACAACCGAGTGTCCGGAATTCAGGCTCGCCAGCGTACTAACCTTTAGCTACTTTCTTGCTATCCTCCAAACTGCGAGCAACAAATAGCTGCTACCTTAGCAGCTATTCCGGAATCTTGGACAGCCCGACTGTCAAATAGCAAGCATAAGAAAGTAGCTATTTCGTGACATTGGACAGCCAGAGCTGCTAAAATAGCAGCTAATAGCTGCTATAGCATGCACATTGAACACACCCCTGTTAGGTAGATTGCCAGCAAATTCATTCGGGAAGTTTCGACTCCCAGAGATTTTATTCTATCCTGTATTATTTGCAGTGCGCGGTTGAATAACTATTTTTCTATCAACTCTAACACAGCTTGCTCCCAAATATTAAATCTAATTTTGCGTATCGGGGATTATTTAGATTTAGATTTATTTATTCAACCATACATTAAATATACTACAATTTGTACAAAATATTCCAGTAGGTGAATCGAGCTTTGGCTCTTGCAATCCTAAACAACTGTATTAACATGCATCTTAGCAGAATGAATTTTTGTGTAATTACATTGGATATGTAAAAGGAAACGGGGAAAACCTTTTATTTGAATGAATTGTAATATAAAACTTACTTTAATATCTTAGTGCTAACTACATACTAACTTAAGCAAAGAAACAAAAGAGCAGCATTGTTGCTGATTTAAGTTTGTCGGATTTAAATGAGAGTCATTTATAATGTGGATGCTCTTAAAGTTGAAGTTGATTACCCTAGAGCTCGAACCATAGGATTGTTTGATGCAACACAAGTGTTTAAAAATTTGGTATTAATGCGGTTAATGCTGCTTGAAATAAGGGACTGCTTTGAAACCGAATGTAAAGAGTTGGTCGAATAGAAAAACGGGAGATTCAGGAGCATTTTCAGAATTTTGTTCTGTTTAATTTGTAACTTTTGGATGTGAGTAGCAGCACAGCGCCCCGAAACCGGAGCACCCTGTTTTGAGAAGGAATATTTTCGTCATATGTTATACATGAAAATTGATCCCACAAATTCGTGTGAAATAAAAATATATAAGAATGTTTTCAACTTTGCTATTTGTGTATTGAATTTTGTAAATATTTTGTTGTTATGCCTCCCGACGAATAAAATAAAAAAACTCTAGCACATAGGAACCGCCAGAAAGACTGATTTTGGAAGAAAAACAGAGTAAATGTGTAGATTTCGCTTCATATTGAATATAATTGAAATCTTTACTAAATCAATTTCTTGTACTCAAAATTGGATCATCGCACGAAATATATAGCATACTAAAATTTAATGATAACATTTCTCAGTAAATAAAGGGCCCAATTTTTGTTGATGATTATTGGATCGGAAGCTGTAAGGGTACAAAAATTTTGAGAGTACCGCCCACAAACATTTCAATACTTTAGGAATTCAACAATGTTGTTTCCATCATACGGTGCTGTCGTATGAAAAAATAGTATCTCTTGGTACAATAGCGACAAACTAACCTAGTTCAGCAGTCTTTTGCTAGCAAATCTACTTCTTTTTGCAGCCAGCTTACTCTGCGAACTTCGTTTTGATACAATTACTGAATCGGAAACTTTCGGTGTGAAAAGTATGAGGGTTTCCGCCCAAAAAGGTTCAAAATGGAAGAACAGTGAACTCTTCTTGCTTATTTTTCCCAGGAATTCCCAGTACTGGAATCTTTCTAGTTATCCGAAACACTTTAAAGGAAGATTTTTTTCCAGATGACCTGGATTTTGGAAATCAAGAACTAGCAGGGGAGGTGCCATATCTGAAGCTGAAGACAACATTTAAGTTAATGCTACCGAAGAATTTGTAAATAATCCCGAAGATGGACTAATGCATGTACCTTGCTCCTTAAAAGGAAACGTTCAAGGGCTGACTTCTGAAAACATGTTTCTTCAATCGATACAAAAGTTTTCCCCCATTTTAAAATTGGCTGCAGTAAAGGTGGAACGAAGTTTTAAGAGAAGAAGCCACTCTTCAATTTTACACCGTGGTTAAAAGAAACTATTCACTTCAAATTCAAATTCACTTTATTTCATGTTGGTATTAGGTACATTTCATTAGAATATCTTAGGTTAGAGATATAGACTATTCTTGTCTTTACAACTATAATACATATTTTCAGCAGTTGCTACAGTATATGTGGAATCCAACTAGTAGAATTATTTACAAGGAAAAGTAGACAAAAACCTTGTATTTGACTAACTTAAAGCTACTTATACCTACCTTACTCTAGACTTAAACTCCACTTAACTCTAATGGTAAGCTCAAGCTTATAAGTTTTAGCTAATATATTATAGAAAAGCTAGATATCCCTCAGGATTGATACAATAAGAGGGTTGTCACAATTGCCGCATTTAGTTAGAAAACTACGTTTCTGCTTTTCTGCTAGTTGTTCGATTGTTCTGATGTTAGTTATTCTATGAAGACGTTTTGTCGAAAAGTAGAAGGGTTTATTAAGCATCATTTTTAGGGTTTTGTTTTGATATGTTTGGAGTTTGGCTTTGTGACACTTAGCACACGAGCCCCAAACAGGTGCTCCATATAGTATGATAGGCTGTATGACTTGCTTATAGATCATAATCTTATTTGGGATTGAGAGCTTTGAATTGCGATTAATAAGTGGGTACAGTGAATGACAGCACTTCATTACTTTTGATTGGATATTATTGGTGTGATTTTTGAATGTTAGTTTTTTATCAAGAGTTATACCAAGATACGAAATTTCGTCTTTCCATTCTACTGCTTGGCCAAGTAAATTTAATTGTTGAGAAGGGAGATATCGTCTCTTTCTTCTTTTCGAGAAATAAATTGCTTTGGTTTTATCTGCGTTGATTTTTATTTTCCATCTGTAAAAGTACTGGTATAGCTGCTCGAACTGTCTCTCTAGGTTTAGAGTTATTATCGAAGGGTCTACTCCAGAGAAGTAAAAACAAGTGTCATCTGCAAAACAGGCCATATTGCAATCAGATCCCACAGGTATATCCGCTGTGTAGATATTAAAGAGGATAGGGCTTAAGCAAGACCCTTGAGGGACTCCGGCAACTAGTGGGCGTCGAGATGAGTAGACACCATTCGTTTTAACTGTAAACTTACGATCACTTAGGAAAGATTGTATTATCTTCGTAAGATACAATGGAAATTCCATCAATGATAATTTGTAAAGGAGACCTTCATGCCAAATATTGTCAAACGCTTTTTCTATATCTAAGATGATCATACCTGTAGATTTCTTTGCAGCAAATGATTTTTCTAAGTCTTTAGTTACCCTAAATAGCTGATGGTTAGTGGAGTATCTCTCCCTGAATCCAAATTGGAATGACGGCAGTAGATTGCTACTTTGAGTAAAATAGTTGATGCGTTTTAAGATAATTTTTTCAAAGATTTTACCCAGCGAGCATAACAGACTAACCGGTCTATAGCTGCTTGGTTTGTTTGGATTTTTACCAGGTTTATGAATCGGTATGATTGTGGCATCTTTCCAAGCTGTCGGAAAGTAAGAAATTTGAAGACACGCATTATAAATGAAATTCAGTTGAACCGTCGCTTTCGTTGGTAACCTTTTCAGCACTTTATTCGATACTTCATCTATGCCGGGTGCTTTCTTATGCTTTAAGCTCCGAATAATCCCAGTAATTTCTCTTGGTTTGCAAAGGGCATTGGCGGGAAGCGTGGATCTTGCAGATAAGAAATCGATAGCCTCTTGTACGGTAGTCTTTGTAACGTGGTTGCTCATGCTGGCTGTTATTCGATGATTTGCCTCGAATGTGTCCGCTAACAAATTTGCTTTCTCTTCCTCAGAGTACACGACCTTGTCATTACTGTCTAGAAGATAGATGATCTGATTCCGGCGACCTCTTCGGAAGAATTTATTGAGTCTCCAAACCTGTTGAGAGCCACGTTCCAGGCTGTTTAAGAATTTATTCCATCGCCTATTGCGCAGCCTGATAATCTGTTTCTGAATATTTTTTGTCAAAAGATTGATCATAGGCTTTAATTCAGGATTTCTGTTCCGCTGCCAAGTGCGCCTCATTGCATTTCGGAGTTGAATAAATCGACGTATATCGTCATTGAGCACCACTGTGTGGTTTGAGGGATTTATTTTTGGTGTGCTAAACTCCACAGCATCTTTAATGATTTGTGTGAACTGGGCGATGAGTGTATCGATCTGTTGGCGGTTTACTATTTGCGACAGGTTCTGTCCACCAAGAGAAATATTCGAATTGATGAAGCTTCTAAAGTCGCACCAATTGGCCTGCTTGTAGCAATAAATTTCTGGTGGTGACCGATTTACATAAGCTGTTTGCAAGTCTATGATTAGGCATACTGGTAAATGCGGAGAGGGGAGCGCCTGAAGAGTGAATGGAGATTCCACATTCAGGATACCATCACTAATGGCAAAGTCAAGTACCGATCCCGTGCCTCTCGGAGAATAGAATGTCGGATCGGCTGGGGAGTGAACAGAAAGGTTTCTTTCATGGACGTAATCGTATAACAGTCGCCCACTGGCATTAGATGCTATGCAATTCCAATGCCTATGACGAGCATTGAAATCGCCACACAATAGATATCTCCGGTTTTTTGCCGTGAATAGGGCAAGATCTGCCTTGAACAACTTTAATTTTTCTCTAGACATCCTCGTTCCAGGAAAATAACAGACGTAGATTTTTAAGTTTGAATTTTCGATTGTGACACCTAGCGATTCAATAACTTTTGTGCCTGGACTGGCCAAAAGTTTATGGCTGATTGTATTGCGAATGGCAATCGCGACACCACCTCCGGTTCCATCAATCCTGTCCCCTCTATAAATTTTGTAAAGTGGATGTGACATTTTGTCTTTTGCTGTTAGCCACGTTTCAGTAATTAATAATATGTCTGCTTTTTGACTGACAGCAAAATCTAAAGTCTCAGCAACCTTATTTCGGATACTTTGTGCATTCCATACAACTAATTTTAGCTTATGGTTCATAGATAAATTTACAAGTTAATTTTACTAGTACATTAAACTGGTCTTGTCTTGTTTTGCACGCCGCTAAACTAAGATACAACTCTTGCGCCAGCTTGAGCATTGTATCAGGCGCGAATAATTCAGTCTGCTGATTGTTCATACCATCTGATGTTCCTACGTTAATCGTTCGTTGTAACGATGATGTGCTTTGTCTGGTCACAGCACTGTACGATCTTCTCGTTTGCTGCTGTGTCACTATCGGATTATTTGAATTCGGAAGCACAGGAAACTCGTTTTCGATGTTACGCAGTGAAAAATGTTCGCTTGTTCTATTTGCAGGGTTTAGTTAAAAGAAACTAAAAGCAAATTGTGTGATGACAACGAAGATTATGATCTTTTCGATGTTGAAATGTGTGCTATCTGTAATGAATATGGAACCAATGAACTTGTACAGATGTCCGGCATGTGGAAAATGGGTGCATTTCGAATGCAGCGGGGCGGAAAAACCCGAAAATTAAATTTTTGATTTTTGCACTCTGTAGCATATTAGGCCTAAGTCAGTTTGCATTTCATTCATACAAAATAAAAATGTTATATCTTCTGTGATCTTTTTTGTCGATTTGTCGAGTCAAAATAGAACAAGTTTATAACTATATGTTGAATTTTTGATATTTTATTTTTCCTTCTTGGTCTATATGTATTTGAATTGACTGGCGTCATTAACCCGAGCCCAGGCGGTTTTACCCCGGGTAATCCCACCATAGTGTAGATGTTCAGAAATTAATTTTTTTAATAAAACATGTTTTTGATTAGATAAAAATATTAAAGTTCCTTAAGGTGGCGGCATTCTCCCTGTCTACCCTATTCACATACATAGAACTATTCGTCGTTTACCTTTTGGCATATCTTCAGCTTCTTCCATATTTTAATGCATATTGGATTGAATCTTAAAAAAAGGTAAAGGGTGTAAAAAATGTGTAATTTAGTTATGTACCCATAGGACGAACGGATATGGAGGACTGTAAGATCAAATTATTTTAGGCAAATCACAAAAAATATATTTTTAGCTTGAATCTGCATCTGAATTCCGAAAGCAACTTTTCACGCAACGAAGCAAATATCACTTTTGTTCAATTTTCACTCAGTAAATACCACCCTTGCTAGATTTTCGCCGAAGCGAATTTCACGTGAAATGGTATATGAAAATTTCACGGCAAATCTAAGACAATAAAGCTTAGGTTAGTACCAACCTTACGCTTACATAAACACTCAACAAAATTAAGGAAATATAAATTGCAAACTTTTTAGAACTATAAATTTTTCGTTGATCTAAATTTTCTTCCGTTTGTAACATAGCTGTACATGTTCTCTTTGCATCCAATTAAAACTTACGTCAAATGGAATAAAATCCATAATAGATCCGATGAAATGCACTCGAGTTTCTCAGTTTGATTAAAATTTTAAAAAAATACACATAATTTACGACACTTTTCTGCAGATCACGTTACTTCGGTACGTGTTTAAATTATGCCACAAACAGAATTTATTATCAATTGGGCGACAAACTCTGTTTTGAAATAACTTGTGTCCGTAGAGGGGGAAACTAACTAAATCGAACTGGTTTTTCTGGATAATCTCATATACATGTGTGTGTGTGTGTGTGAGTTGGGGGAGAGGCGCATTGGCGCCTCTAAGCACTCAGGCCAAAGGACCCATTGTACTCATTTCCCCCTGCCTACCATAGTTTCCCAGACCTCTTGATAAAGTCTAGGATCACTGATAGGGGAAAAGAGGCTATCGTCTGCATGCGTGCAACATCCCAGCCAAAGCATTAATATCTGAGACGCGCAAACGCTGGGCATTCACAGAGGAAATGCTCCGCAGAGTCAGCCTCTTCTAGACAGGATGAACAGAGGTCATCCTGTGCAACACCTATTCGGTACATATGTCCTCCTAGGCAGTTGTGTCCAGTCAGAATACCCACCATGGCCCTGCAAACTTTCCTGCTCTTATTGAGCAAGAATCCCGCAGTCACATGGTTGGGTTCTGAAAGGAAGACCTTCGTGTGCCTGGCCACACCGGTAGCCGTCCATCTATCTTTGTGCGCATCATCTACCCACTTTCGAATAATGGCACGTGCAGATGCGGTCGGCACACCCAAGGCGAGTTCAGGGCCCCGTAGCGGAAGTTCCGAACCTTGCTTCGCAATGACGTCAGCAATTTCATTCCCCTCAACACCACAGTGCCCCGGTACCCAGAGCAGATGCACCCTATTGCATCTGGCAACAGAGTTCAATCGTGCTCTGCACTCTTGGACAATTTTCGAGTTTGTCAGGGGTCTACGCAGCGCCATCAGTGCAGCTTGACTGTCACTGCAAATAGCAATGCTCTTTCCCCTCCATCTTTCCTCAATTGCCCAACAGGCAGCTCTCAGGATAGCAAACATTTCTGCTTGAAAAACCGAAGCGTGCTCTCCAAGAGAGAAAGCCCATCTGCCATTCGATGAATGTAGATAGACACCAGCTCCAGATCTACTATCTGACCTCGAGCCGTCCGTGAAGAAGATCTCCGAATATCCCCTCGTACACAGATCCGGATCATCCCAGTTACTTCTGCTTAAGAGGATTACTTCGTACCTTCTTCTGAAGTCGAGGAAGGGCACCCGAGCGTCCGAAGGCATCGCGAGAATCGGAGAGATCTCACACATCGACCTCTTAATAGAGCAGTGCCCCACATCGTCTTCACCTACCCATAAGCCAAGCTGAGCTAGTCTATGGGCAGAGCTCATCGCCACACTCTGAACTTGAATGTCGAGAGGAGGCAGATTGAGAAGCGCATCAAGGGCCGCACCCGGAGTAGTGCTCATGGCACCACAGATACCCAGGCACACCGTCCTTTGCAGCGTGGCTAACTTTTTCCGAGCATACAATTGCCTCACGATAGTCCACCACACCACCGATGCGTACGTGAACATCGGCCTAATTATTGCTGTGTAGATCCACATCACTACACGAGGCTTTAGACCCCATGTGGTAGCAAAAGCTCTCTTGCACTGCCCGAAAGCTTTTATAGCACGAGTAAGCTTCACTTCCACATGTTTCTTCCAGAGAAGTTTTTTGTCCAAGATTACTCCAAGATATTTGACTTCATCTGAAAGTTGAAGTGTTACACCCTTCATGATTGGAAGCACTAGTCCTCTCAGTTTTCTTTTCTTGGTAAACAAAACAAGTTTTGTCTTACCAGGATTCACTGTTAAGCCGTGCCTCGAACACCAGCTGCCAATCAGATCCAATGCACGCTGTGTATTTCTACATACCACATTCAGATCTTTACCGACAGCCAGTGCGGCCACGTCATCAGCATAAGCTTGTGCGTGCAGCCTTTCTTGTTGCAGTTCGTTAAGCAGGGAGTCGACTAGCATACTCCACAGGAGCGGTGATAGGACGCCCCCTTGAGGGCATCCATTTGTCGCCTCTGTTCTTAAGTAGCAATCGGATCCAGCTTCCGCCAGCAACCATCTCTGCGTCAGCATGGCATGAATCCACCTAACTAAGACATCATCCACGCCATGAACTTTCGCAGCATCACATAGTTCCACGAAGGGCGCGCAATCAAAGGCCCCTTCAATGTCCACAAACACCCCCAACGCATACTCACCATTGGAGATCGCTCCCTCAACTCTGGCCACCAAAGAATGAAGGGCCGACTCGCATGATTTTCCTCGCTGGTACGCATGTTGCTCATCATTCAAAGGGTTAAACCTAAGCGCCGTAGTACGTATGTGTCGTTCGACAAGTCTCTCTAGGCATTTCAACATAAACGAAGTTAAGCTGATCGGTCTAAAGTTCCTTGGATCGGAATAGTCATCTCTCTCCGGTTTAGGTATAAAAACTACCTTAACCTCTCGCCAAGGTGATGGAACATACCCCAAGGAAAAGCATGCCCAGAAGATTTCTCTCAGGTCTGCCCCCAAGTGGTCAATTCCCTCCCTAAGCATAACCGGATAGATACCATCCAGGCCCGGCGATTTGAAATTTTCAAAAGACATGATTGCATCCCTGACCTTTTCACTAGTGACCACAGATCTAGTTGTGTACCAGCACTTCCTACTGCTGCGAAGAGCAGGGATTTCGGTCACAGGCGCATTTGCCTTCTGCGACTCAATCACCGGGGCTCCCGGGAAGTGAGTCCCAAGTAAAGTCTGCAAAGACTCCTTTTTGGACTTGGTAAAATCACCATCCGAGCGTTTTAGAGAGTCTAGCTTCGCTGATTGATCCTTCTCTAGGACTTTGCAAAGCCTAGACGTCTCCCGTGCGCCTTCCAGTCTTTCACAGTAAGATCTAAATGATTCCCTCTTAGAGGTCCTCACCAGCTTCTTATACGTTCTCTGCAAAGATCTGTAGGCGATCCAGTCATCCTCATTGTTGCTCTTACAAGCTCTGTTGAGAATTTTCCTGGTACTTTTCCTTAGCTTCTGTAGTTCCCGATTCCACCAGGGAACCGTCTTGCCACATCTGCTCTTACTGATCGGGCAGGCCTCTTCATAGCTACTCATTAGGTCTCTATTCAGAGTGCTCAACCGGGATTCTATTGACTTTGGCGATTTTATCCTACCACTAGGACGCGCTCTGTCTGCAAGAAGCCGATTGAACGTAGGCCAATCAGTGTTTCTTGGGTTTCTTCTTTCCACCACGGGTGTTAGATCCGTGGCTAAAGAGAACACCAAGTAGCGATGATCAGAGAGTGAATCCTCATCTGATACATTCCATCCAGTCATTGATCCAACTATTCCAGCTGAACATAGTGATACATCAATGACCGCCCTTCTGTTTGGGGTGACAAATGTGGGAGTAGTCCCAGTGTTTAAAATCATCAGCCCGGCAGAAGTTATAAAATCAAAGAGACTTTTACCCCTGGCGTTACATTTGTTGCTACCCCAGCTGGTATGCTGGGAGTTGGCATCGCAGCCCACCACAAGTTCAAGTCTCTCCGATTCAGCGTACAAAACCAGGTCCTTTAACTCCTGTATCGGCGGCGGGAGTAAGGAGTCAAAGGGAAAGTAAGCTGTGGCAACTATCGTGCGCTTAAGCCTACCATTTTCTCGGTGTTGTACGACGACCGCTGACAGGTCCGGGCTTGAAATCTGTCTGAGCATGGTGGCATCAAGCAGATTGGAAGCCAGAACACAAGTCCTCGGCCGTATTGACCTTTCATCATAAAAGATCTTGGCCCCCGTGGTTGGACTAAGTCCGTAGATCCTACCGCCTCGAACCCACGGTTCCTGTACAAGTGCAATGTAGGGGGAGGCTTGCAGTTTTGTCAATTTTTCGCTCAAAAGATAGGACGAAGCCTTGGCACGCCGCAAGTTGATCTGGACAAATCTTATACCTTCAGGCACAGAAACGTCCGGAGTTTAAATCTTTGGATCCCTTTGCAGGGACCCTTAGATAATGTCCGCGTGACCAGTGAAAGAAACTCTATGGGAGAGAATTTCCACTGGATCTCTGCGTTTTGCTCTGCCGATCTGTCTATAGACAGTCACAAAAGTTCGTGCCTCACCACTTCCTGATTTGGTTAAATTTAACCGCATACAAGAAGTAGCTCAGCACCATCCGGTGCCTGTCTCTTAGCATCGAGAAACTTCTCTGGTCAAGTACGATCACCAGGTTGAAACCATCTTCACCTGTGGTGGGATTCTTCCTGGGATTCATGTACTTGATGATCCAGTGTTTCGCATCGATGCCCGGATTCAGTTTGCCGAACATGCCAGTGATGTCACCTGCACTCTTGCGAGGACCAGGGATCCAAAAACTGACATAATAGGGTTTGGCCAGGTCGGAGTCCAAAATGGTAAATTTGGGCCGACTGCCAGTACCCAATTTAAGAAAAATCTGTGTGAGCCACTCCTTAGATGTTTGATTGGAGCAGGCGACTTGGAGGTGACCATCCACAAACTTCGCTTGCGTGAAGTTGTAAACTGGTCCCGACTCCGCTATCTCTCGCCACAGTTCGTTCTTAAGGATAGCGCACTGACCTTCGGTCAGTTTGCCACCCTTGCCAGACACACCTATCACAACAACCAGCGAAGAAGACGCAGCTTCTGCATACGTTCTCCTCCCTACCCTTGTGGAAGGTGTGTTTGTGCCAGAAGGGCCAGCCTCTGCAAGATCTCTCTCGCAGATTTTGACACCTTTCGGCACCTTGCGCTCAGAGGTGCAGGTATCCGCTTTCGCCTCAACCTTGCGTCTCTTTCGTGCGCTGCCGCTGGCAGATTTGGCCTCTGTGCTGGCCGGCTGGGAGATCTTCGGTGTGACCGGTCCCTCCTTACCTTTCAGCGTCGTCGCTGAATCCCGATTTGCATCAGGAATCATCGATTTCTTGAACAGAGTCCTCTTCTGTCGACGGCTAAGAGCTTTCCCTGGTTCACGAAGTCCAGTCGGCGTAGCTTTGCATCCAGGCGCCGGTCCAGAACATTTCTGCTCCGAACATGCGACCTTAGCATCACCAGCCAACCTTTCTTTCGCTACCCCGGGTCGGCTCAGAGGTTTCGCTGCCTGACGTCCAGTCTCCAGGGAAACACCTGCAGTTAATACTGCATTTGTCTCTCCGTCAGCCTTCGGCGGCAGCTTGCCCCTTTTGCGCAGTCTCTTACGTTGTCTGCGACTGAGAGCCTCCACAGGTTTCCAGAGTTCAGAGGAATGAGCACTCTTACTATCTGTACTTCCCGCGGGCGTCTCATTTGCACTAGTCGGAGTTACCTCCTCTAATGCATCCCTTCTCCTCTTATGTGAGGATTCGGGAAGAAACATCTTTACCCCTGGTACGGCCGTAGTCGGGCTTCCAGCTGGTGCTGTACTCGCCTTTCCGGAGCCTGTGATCAGGGGGGATGCTATCAGCAAGTCCGAAAACTTGCTGGCCATGGAGTCTTCCACGATGGTAACCTGTGAGCTTCCACTGCAACCAGGGTCCTCCATTGCAGTCATACATGAGGTTGGGGCCTGCAGAATCCGAGCCCCTGCCGTGCTGAGCACGGGTGGATTTCCAGACTCAGTCTGGCTGCCACCTGCAGAGATAAAATCCTTGGGATTCATCCTCATGCTTACTACAGCCATCAGGCTGCAAATATACACATTTTACTGAGGATAGAGTTACCTCGTTACCTCAAACCCTCCTCCTTTCTCCGGGCTTGGGACCGGCATATCACAAGTTAGACTTGTGAGCGGCGGAGTTCTCATATACATATATGCGCACGAATAATCCCTCGCATTACTGTACGCATTTACCGCACAACTCCGTCCGTTGTATGGTAAATGCGTTTACCGCACAACTGCTATCATTTTATCGATTCCAATGAGACTGTGCCAGGGGCAAAGTCACAGCGTAAAGAGTTAGTTCCTAACCAGCGTCACAGCGTAATAACAACCAGCGTACCAACTTATTCCACTTTCCCAAAAAAACACTTTGACCTTGAAATTACTCCTGCATTTACTCAATGCATTATCTGTCAAAGCAGCCTGAGATTATGTTGGTATATTTTGCGAGAGTGGGCCGTATGTGAGCAGCGAAAAATCTAGCTTGAGTATGTAGTTGCCGAATTGTATATTGCATCTCTTTCTGTTCCATGCGATTTCTTCCAACTTTCCAGGCTGACCAACAATACAGTCTCAGGTTAGATCACTGGATTTTTGGGCCGTATACATATACGGAGTTGGTACGCTGGTTAGGAACTACTCATTACGCTGTGCCTATGTTTGAAAAAATTGTCTACCAGAGACATACACGGCGACATGGTGGAAACATTAGGTAACTCTGCTCCTTCGCATTCCACCGTTTCACACTGACCCAAAAAGTAAACACCGCGAAGGACGTCCAACCACGTCCCTCACTGAAGACAATGTGCAAAAAAAATCAAAGATATCATGTTAGTAGATCAAAAAATGGCCATCAGTCAAGTAGCTGAGGTCCCAGGGATCTCGAATGGCAGTGTACAAAGAATCACTGCCCACGAATTACATATGAAGAAGGTCTTAACCAACTGGCAAAAGAAGAAACGAGTCGACATTTCGAGAGTGAATCTCGAGAGATAACCACCACGTTACTACATGTCTCAGGCCTGGAGCAAATTTAGACTTGAGCATTTCATAAAAATCTTTTAAGGCTTGTTGTCTTTAAGCGTAGCATGAGAAATGGCTATGCATTTTCAAAGCGAAATTCTCCAAATCAAATTTGCTCAAACCTTAAGCAATAGAAGAGGAACGAAGAGCAATAAGTTAACAAAGCCCCTGGCGCCGACGGCATACCAGCTGAGCTGATTAAATATGGATGGCCTTTATTAAACCAAGCAGTTGATGAAATTACACTGCACATATGGGAGCATGAAGAGATTCCAGAAGCCTGACGCAAAGGTATAATATGCCCCATACATAAGAAAGGAGATGTAACAATGTGCAGCAACTATAGGTATATTACATTGTTGAATACCTCTTATAAGATAATCTCCTCTATCCTGCAAGAACCATACGCTAAAGCCATCATCGGGCAATATCAATATGGCTTCATCTCAGGCAAATCAACATTTGACCAGATCTTTACTCTCAGGCAGACGATGGAAAAATCTCTGGAATTCACAATTCCACTGTGCCATCTATTTAAAGATTGTAAGGCCGCCTATAATAGCATAGCCAGGGTAAAATTGTATAAAGCCATGCGAGAATTTGGCATCCCAAACAAACTGACACGATTGTGTAGGCTGACCATGACCTATTTAACAAGCCAAGTTAAAATAGCCGGATTCAACATCTTTGATGGGCTACGACATGAGGATGGTCTGGCCTGTCTCCTCTTCAAACTGGAGTTGGAGTAAGCAATCCGAGACTCTGGCACGTCAACGAAAGGGACTATCGTCACCAAGTCCTGGCAGATACTTATTTATGCAGTTGATATAGACATAATTGGAAGCTCAGAACTAGTTGTACGAGAATCCTTCATCCAGATCGGGCGAGTGGCACAAAAACTGGAGTTGCACATAAATGATGGAAAGACTAAGTACATGATGGTAGCATTTGTAGGAAGGATACCTAGAGTCGGTCAAATTTTCAGGGTAGTTGAGCATGAATTTGAAGTAGTTTCATCTTGCAACTATCTTGGGTCAATCGTAGCAGCTGATAACAACATGTAGGAAGAAATATGCGAGTGGCCACTCAAATTCAACAAAACCTACTACAGTCTGTCAAGGATCTTCAAATCCCGAAATCCTACCCGATCATCAAACTCTCACTGTAGAGCCCCATGGTCCTGCCAGTACTCACGTTTGGATCCGAGACTTGGATACTCAGCATAAGGCACTCTTACCTCTTAGCCACATTCGAGAGAAAAGCCTTGCGGGGAATATTTGGCCCAAGAAGGGCGATTCCAGAGACGCTACAACCATGAGTTGTACGCTATTTACCTAGAAGCAGATATAATTACGAGGATAAAGCTCGGTAGACTCCGGTGGGCAGGATACCTTGCTCAAATGAGCGTGGAAGATCCTGCTCGGAAAACCCTTCGCGGCAGATTTTACGGTAGACGACAGCGTGAAAGACCTTGCCTGCGTTGGAGGGATGACGTTGAACAGGACGGTCGGAGTTTAGGAGTACCCAAATGGATGACATCGGATCGCGATCGGGAACGATGGAAAAATTATTTGACGGAGGCCAAGACCAGATCCCGGTTGTAGCGCGGATGATGACAATGAAAGCATATTTCACACTGTTGTGCAAAATATGAGCAAACCATCCCACTAGAATAATATTGTTATTATAGTTGTAGGGAAATTGGAACACTGAATTATGGTGTCGAAAATTCGCATTTGCATTTTCATGCTCAATAATTGGTAATATGTTTATTATCAATACTACGCTCCCTCAATCGTGTTAATAAATTATTATATATGAGAAATGTAGTTTCATTTGAGTTCTCATAAAATCAAATACGCATGTCTTAAGGTTAGTAGCTAGGCTGTAAAATCTTATCAACAGTGGAAACATTTTTATTGCACCGCGATTAGAACCATCTGTAGCAACACTATAAAACGTACCATTTTGAAGGACACAAATCGCCTCTTGAGTAGACACCAGACCTAAAATATTATGTGGAATTGCACTGGCCTTAGTTCTTTCAAGTGTTAAATGTTGAGTGATTTTCGAATCGCAAAACAAAACACTATCAGGCTAAGCTTCACAATCCTGAGAATTAAATGACAAATTGTGCTTGATGGAATGGTGTCGGCAAGTGTCAGGAGAAGAACGAGACAGCATGAACTAATGATATCTGTATCTCGACAATAGATACGCGCAAAGTTTAAAACTTTTATGCTGCCTATTTAGCCAGAGTTTGGTGACAAAATATGAAAATAACAAATCAAAAATATTTTTATGTAGTAACAGCTTACATATGAATTCGCTTTTCCTGTAAAAATTATTGATCGAGGGTGCTAATAACAAATTGGGACATTTGGCGTCCCGATCAAGAGTAAATCGGGACGTGTCACCAAACCCCTGAAAATCGGGACGTTTTTTTATAATTTTATAAACATACTTGTTCTGCTTGATAGATCGTGGCCTCCTTTGGGAGAGGGAAATACATTTTGCACTTGGGACCTACGATCCCTGCTCCTACTCCACAATCCATCTTTTGAACCATCCTTACACCACATTTGCGCTCCTTTGTACGAGGGAGGTGGTCCATCCTTCCATTTGCCACTTGATCGAATTGTCACCTTGAACCTCTTCTCGAATGCTGCCTCAGTTTTTATTTGGTCGCTGAGGTTTAACATTTCCATGATGGGCCTGACGTTCTTCAGGATTTTTATGTGGCCTTTAAGGTCCCCTGATTTATACCTGTCGGCCTGTTGCAGGCTAACATCCTGCAACTAGTAGGGACCGAAAGTCAATCAAATCAATATTTTTATTGAATCTTTTTGCTTTCACGGCAACAGCGTGTTTGAATTTTTTGAAAAGCCTCTTGTATCAGGATGGAAACATGGACGACAGCCTGTAAAACAACAAGTACTTTAGTACCAAGCATTATGAACTACGGGCTTACTAACGCAGATGCTTATATCAATAAACAATCCATATCAATATAAATACATATCAATATAAATACATATCAACATAAATACATGTCAATCTAAATACATATCAATATAAATACATATCAATATAAATACATATCACTATTAAAATACATCACTAAATACCAAATACCAATACCATACTAAAAACATCACTAAATACATATGACTATAATTTTGTACTACTTTTTGTACGCTACTTTACAAATTTTGTACTACTTGTACTACACGCTACTTTTTTCAAACATGAATATGTAAAATGATACACTTGAGAGACGAATGATATTTTGTTAATTTTTGAAAAAAAAAATACGTTCTTAATTCCTGTAATTGTTATACATTATGTTTATTGAATGTTGTTTATTTGACCATATATAAATGTAGACGAGCATATTTTTTTCTATTGTCTGGTGTTTTATATGTATGAAAACAATACAAAACATTTTCGGTTAGCTATGCAATTGATAAAAGGGTGGAAACAATAACATCACTTTGATTTTGAACATAAGGAAATTCGTAGGGAAAAATCATTCTAAGTGTAGGGTAAAATTGCATCTGGTGTAGGGAATTTTACAGCCAAACTTCTGGCAACACTGCTCAGCCGTATTGAACACAGCCAATTTAAACCGAACTTAACGAAAAACGGGTTTTCATTCAAGCGAGTTGAACGCCACTGCTGCAGAAACGTCTGCGTCTCAACTCAACGAACGCACACAATTTTTCGATCTCGTGCCGGTTTGTTGTGCGGCGAAGAGCTCAGTGAATTACAGTTAGTTTGTGCAGAGTATCCAGCAGGCTAGTTGGGAATTTCGTTTCGTTGTTTGTTAAATTCCATCAATTCTAGCGTGTGTCAGAGTTGGTGTTTTGACGCAATAGTGCAAGTTGACGTTTTAGAACTTTTCGGTCGTTAGTTTTCGAACAAGTTTTCGTTTGTTTGCGGTAATAATTTGTTGTATCGTACGTGAATCTTCGCGGAATTAGCTACAATAACGTGATGCCAGCTCGACGCAAACACGGAAAGCTCCGCCAGAAAGCACAGGATCGCGATACATTTGCGCCACGTGCTGCACCAAAACCGACGAGCGGGCCCGTGCAGGTGAGCGATAGTTTCGTTTTGTGAATTGCAGATGACTTGAATTTTTATGTTGAATTGTTCTTAGCTGCAGGATACGCTGCAACCATCGGTCCCAGAACTTTCGGTTGCTATTCCCGAAACCTCGCGTCAACCATGTACACAAAAAAAGCACCACGAGGCTCCCATCCAATTGCAAAAGGTGCTGATGCCCCGATCGATAACGCCATTACAGGTATGCTTCTTCATTAAGGATTTGTATTTTTGATGTGAGTTTTCAAGTATGTCTTCAACTCTATTATATTTTTTGTTAACTTGACCGAGTTCAGTAAAGAATTTTAGTCTGCGATAGCCTGCTGTACTGGATCCATTCTTAATCTATCCGTTATTGGAATTGCAAGAGATAGATTTCTAGCAGTTCTGGTTTCTCGGTTAGTTATTTCTAACACAGTGCGGGGGTGTTAAACCACTTCAGATTGTTGTTCAGGATGTTAAAAATTAATTTTCCCATTTCAAAATTAATTAGTTGTATATTTAGTAATCCTGTTCGAGTGTACACAGTAACTGTTGGTGTTACGAGTCGCCATTCTAAATATAATTTTAATTGCTTTCGAAATAAGTCTTCCAATTAACTCGATGTTTTGCTACGATGTCTGACTCCATAAAATAGTTCCGTATGTGATAGTTGAAAGTATATAAGCATTAAACATTATTAATTTTGTTCTAATTTCCAAGAACTCAAATTTTCTTAGGACTGCAATCATTGGTCCTACTTGATGTCTGATGTGGTTAATGTGTTGTAACCATGACATTTTCTTATCTAGGATTAAGCCAAGATATTTCATTGATTCAGCTTTTTCTACACGAATGCCGTTTATCTGAATAAAGGTGTCAATACACGGTTAGAAATTTTGGTATAAAATGTATACGATTTAGCATTCATACGAATCCTTCCTAAAATTCTTATGAGTTTTATACTATAGGAGCGGATAAGTTTGCTTAATATGAATCCATATAAAACCAATAAGAAAATAATATAAAATTATTTTATATGATTTTGGTATACCTTTTATGCATGTATATGATAATCGGATAAAATTTGGAAGATATTCTGATGCATGGAGATATCGGAGGTCGTATTCAATATTTCCTATTTGAGTATAGAAAGTGGCCTAGTTCCATGGGTTATAGGGCTAAATTACACCCAACACAACCAGCATTTATTCAAACTCCGCTATTTTAAAGCATTAAATAAAATAAACTTATTATAGTTGTAATATGTTTATTTGTTATTTTGTTTTATTGAAAACCAAAAAAATATTTTTAAAGAAAACTAAAACATACTCTTTGTTAACAAATATTGTTTTCCGTCATTTCGAGAGGAAATGCAGTCATAAACCTGCCATTTCTTAACCTTGTGGTAGAAAATTATTTCCATGTCAATTGGGTCATATTTTTCTATCAACAATTGTGTATGGATTGTGGAATTGATCAAAATCAATAGTTTCTTCTACACATAAAAGATTAAATTTGCCCTAAGTGTGAAATATATTGTTGACATTTAAACAGCGTCTAATTGGCATTACAGATTTTTTCGTAAAAAATTGACCATGGCGTAAATGAATAAATTCTTCTATCCAAGTACATGTACATCAATCGTTTTCTGTATCTAATTCATAAATATACCTGAGTAAAGTAGTGTTTGTTTCAATACGATATATGTTCACCGGGAAAAGTTTCGCATGTTTGAAAGTAACATTTAAATTATAATTTTGATAAATGATAATGCCGAATCGCTAGCGTTTTGGGTAAATTAATATAGTTTTGAAGATTACGACTAAGCTGTTCAAAATAACGATGTTTCGATTCAAACCTCATAGTGCTAAAGTGCGAAACAGGTCCCATTTTCGAGATAATACTTGGGTAATGTGAAAGCATATGATGTTTCGGCAATAAGCGTTTTTTAAATTTGTCGCTAATAAACGACAGATGCTTGGCAATTTTATTTCTTACATCATTGATTGAAATTTTATCTATGCTTTTAGAAAATATTATTACAACAATTTGCATAAGTGAGTGGAGAAATTCCCAATAGTCATTGTCCAAACCATTTACATCGCCAAAGATAAAGGGAATATGTAAAAGCAAACAAAAAGTTTCAGAAGCAGAAAGAGTCATGCTAGCTTTTGATATTGACGTATTCGGTAAATTTTTTCTGAATGAAAAACCAAAGTTGAACCTTGCTATCCTAAAACGGCTACTATTGCAGGAAAAATTCCCTCACTCATACACCTCCCGAAAAATGCCATGACATGCTCCGGAATGGCGTTCCAGATGCTTTTACACATCCGCCCCGTCATCCCATCACATCCAGGTGTCCTTCTCGGTCGTAGTCTACTTATGCTTTCTTCAACCTCCCACCTCTGAAGTTCCGGTATCACCGTCCCCCCATGGATGTCAGGCTGCGCATCTGTATCCCCCGCACGAGGAAAGAGTTCATTCAACAGGACATGCATAAAGAGCCGTCTTAGATCAATTTGGGGCCCTGGGCACTTTAAGATAAATGTGGCCAATATGACAGAGGGCTGTTAATAACAGGCAAAAGAGAAGATCAAGTACAGGTGTGCAAAATTCTAGATATATTTATCTGTTATTTTTATATATATTAAAAGTCACATTAAATTAATTGGTAATTATAATCCTGGAAAGTAACTCCTCGACCATTATACGCAGATTAGTAATTAACAAGTCTATATTGAATGAATGGTTACTTTGCTAGATTTTAGACAAACAAAATCATTAATCATTTCTTCAAAGTATCATTGAGCATATCACATTCTATGGACATTAGTGACAAACTGGTCAATCTTTCTTGAAGCATTGTACTTATTTTCGGTACATGTTTTATTTTGTTCAATTTTGAGAAGGAGCGTTCCTCACTGCAGTTAGTTACCATCATGCATAAAAAGATTCTTAATGCAATTTCTACATTTGGAAACGTGTCTTCAATTTTGTCTTCTTTCAAAAGATGATATATTTCTGAAATATAATCAGTTTCTTCATCTTGACTCCTTTGAACACTTTTCAAGTATTCTGGTAAATGCAGACATTCCATTTTTAACTCTTTCTTGCTAACATCGTTATGGTAGATTTTAGGGAATTCGGTGCGACTTTGACTCAATACCTTGGGACTCAAAATTTTTAAACGAGTTAAAAAATCGAACTGATGACTTATTTCCTTGTACGAATTCAATTGCTGTTTTAAATGAACACTCAGGGTATCAATTATGGGAATAAAAGTTTCTACTTTGAAACTAAAATTTCTCTTTCCCATTTAGTTAGACTGATGGCGCAGAATCATCAAATTATGTCTGACGTGAGCTTCTACCTCTTATTCTTTGAGATAGGTTCTTGTAGTCACGCTCCGGATTTTTCACTTTGGCGCACGATTCAAAGTCATCAAATTTATCCCTTGCATTAATAATAAAATCATCAAGTGAAGCTTACAAATTAGTTGCAACGTCCATTTTTATAGTTTTTTTCTGAAGATAAGTATTTGTTTTGTCTATTCTTTCAATATGGTGTTCCGAATTTCAGTCAGTAAGATAAGTTTCAAGTTTTAAATTTTTTTGGACAAACTGAGAGCTTCGCCTAGTTTCTTTTCTTGTCTGCTCTGCATCCTCTGCGATAGACGTCAAGGTTTCTATAATTTGTTTAAAACCTTGATGTAAGGCGCTTACTGCATCAGCTCGTGCAGATCATCTGGTTTGAGAAAACTTTTAAGAACTTTTTTTGGGCCTAAAAACTTAATCAATGTATTCCATCGGTGAGTAGAATCAAAAAAAAATGTACAATTTCTGAACCATTTGAATAAAACTTATTGCCTTTCGTACACAGCCAGCGGGATGAAGAACTACCAAGTTTAGAGAATGTCCCCGACATGATACAAAGGTAGCAAATTCACATTTCTCCTTGATTTTCGCTTGCAAACCAGCATACTTTCCTGACATATTTGATACTTTGTCGTAGCTTTGCCCGCTGCAATCTTTGATTTGTATGTCATGATTCTCTAAAAATTTCAGGATGGTTTCGGTTAATTATTCTGATTTGTGCTCTTTGACAGGTATACATTCCAAAAATCTTTCAATTGGAACACGGTCTTTTACGTATCAAATCATAAATTTTAAGTGGTCAGTATGAGACAAATCGGGCGTGTTGTCAACGTTAATCAAAAAATACTTAGCTAATTTATTTGCTTTATAGTTTTTTTAGGAACTGCTTTCCCATTACGTCAATAAACACATTACAAACATTCGCTTGATGAAATTCAAGATGATGATGAAATTCAAGATTTTTAGATGAAATTCAAGAAATTTATCAAGCTCACTTAATAACTTCACACATCCTAAATAATTTCCATTGTTGAGAGATCTAAGGATTTCACTGTCTGTTCGAAACGGAAGCCCTCTCAATGCCAAAAATTTTGCAACTGCCACAACCCGTTTAAGTACACTTTTCCAGTAATCTATTTCTTTTTGATATTGACAAAGCAAGTCTGTGTCTACTCTACCAACTTCTTTACTTGATGTAGAACTATGTGATTAATGTGTTTCTAATCATTACATCTACCCGGAGAGCATAGGTTTATATAAGAAAGGTTAAATAAGCAGCGAGAAAGACAAAGCGAATACAGGAACCAATATCTTTCAACACTTTCATTATTTTTTTATTTGCTGGATAATCCCGAATGGATCGGATAATCCCAAACAGAAATGCCGTCCCGACCGTGCGTTTCAAATAGGAACAGAAGGAATTAAAATGCCCTCCTCACACATTGAAGATCGATTTGTTTATGTTTATTCCAGTGATGCCCAAACTCACACAACCCAAAATGTGCATGTGTTAAAGCTGTACTGTTTCTACAATAATAACACATAAGATTGATAAGATACTCTTTAAAAGTGAGATCATATACATATATGAAAGCTTAAAAGCCCATTTACCCGCGAGTATAGGCTTGAGCATCACTGGTTTATTTATTCACAAATAATTTAAGGATATCACCTACTAGAAAGCAGATAGAGCTGCCAGTGTTGGCCCCCGGGTTCATGAGATTGCTATAAAAGCAGAGGGACAATTATTAAGTATAGTCAGATAATTTATTTTAATTTTCGCAAAATAAATATATTTATCGGTTGTGATCTGGAAATAAGGGGCCCTTTAGATGGCGGGGCCCTGGGCACTTGCCCAGTGTGCCCATGCGCAAAGACGGCCCTGCATGCATGCTCTCATTCCACGTCGTATTAAATGTACCTCCTACATTTATACACGACATGTCATGAGCCGAGTCATTTCTCCTGCACATCCTGTAGGCTTGCCCCCAGAGGCTCCTGTCGCAGTCACCAATGAATTTCTTCCAATTGTCCATTTTAGACTCAGTGATCATTCCCCGTTACTCATACACAGCACTTCTAAGTGCCAGTTTGAATGTCCGCAATGCTCCTCCATCCAAACTTTGTGCACGAGCACGCTCGAAATCTCGCCTAAGTCTCCTAACACTTCTTCTTTTTTCCGTTAAGGCACTGGACCACCACCTCACATGTTTCAAGTTTTCCCTCCTAATTCTTTGAAACATACTATCATTCACCAATTGCATCCACCTCGACATCATTTGGAGCTGCTCCTCTACATTTAACAGCATGAATTCCGTCGCAGGAACATGTAATGCACGTTCCTGAATCCGGGACTCATACTGCAGCCAGACGCACTCTTTAACAAACCAAGATTTATTCCTGAAATCAGTACTCACTCCCACAGCCCTGACTGACGGCATTGCCATCAACTCAATCAGGCTATGATCGCTCATACCCCATCCAGGAATAATTCTCCATGAAAATCCCATCCCAAACGCAGCCTCATTAACGCACGTTACGTCAATCTACCATCTTCTCCCTCTACCAGAATCAAAAGTGTAATGCTCACTCGGTTCATTTAAAATCTGAAGCCGATTTACCAGCACCCACTCTCATAATTCTACCCCTCTTGCAAGCGCAGGTTGCGAAGATCTTCTGAAAGAGATCTTACTGTGCCACAATGCCGAACAGGCATTCGCATCCATACCTATGATACACGCTCTGTTACCAATAACAATTGTTGACATCTTGAAGTTTCGGATTGCGGCCGAGTCCCGGGCAAGAATCTAAATCAAGATGTTAAAGGTTTAAATAGCTCAACCTTTTCGGCGGTCCTATCCCAGTTACCCAAAAGAACGTGCTTCTTGAGTTTCCTACGTATCCTGTGCTGCTTCCAGCAACCACCCTCTAGTCGAAGGTATTTTGTGCTGTATTTCAACCCAACCGATTTCACATACATCTCTATGTGTCGGATGATTTGTTGGTTGATGTCGTCGAGTTCTACGCCTCCCTCGAGTGGGTTGCCAGCTTCATCAACGTCCTGCTGATTCATTGAATCTATAATATTTTAATAAATAAATATACATAATATTTGCTATATAACTTTAATATTTTAACAAAAATATTAAGGGCCGGTTTCACGGTCATATATATATATATATATGTATATATTTAAGAAGACATTCAATCTCTTACCAATCTCGGAACTATTTGAGTGACATGGCCAACATCTCTTTGTGCACTAGGTGGTTCTCTAGCACCAAGAAATGTCACACGTTTTTCTTATATTATAGCCAATCTCGGAACAGCTCTCTTATCCGTTCCTATATTAAAAGATGTTCTATTTTGACGGTCATGCACGAGCACGCTCGAAATCTCGCCTAAGTCTCCTAACACTTCTTCTTTTTTCCGTTAAGGCACTGGACCACCACCTCACATGTTTCAAGTTTTCCCTCCTACTTCTTTGAAACGTACTATCATTCACCAATTGCATCCACCTCGACATCATTTGGAGCTGCTCCTCTACATTTAACAGCATGAATTCCGTCGCAGGAACATGTAATGCACGTTCCTGAATCCGGGACTCATACTGCAGCCAGACGCACTCTTTAACAAACCAAGATTTATTCCTGAAATCAGTACTCACTCCCACAGCCCTGACTGACGGCATTGCCATCAACTCAATCAGGCTATGATCGCTCATACCCCATCCAGGAATAATTCTCCATGAAAATCCCATCCCAAACGCAGCCTAATTAACGCACGTTACGTCAATCTACCATCTTCTCCCTCTACCAGAAACAAAAGTGTAATGCTCACTCGGTTCATTTAAAATCTGAAGCCGATTTACCAGCACCCACTCTCATAATTCTACCCCTCTTGCAAGCGCAGGTTGCGAAGATCTTCTGAAAGAGATCTTACTGTGCCACAATGCCGAACAGGCATTCGCATCCATACCTATGATACACGCTCTGTTACCAATAACAATTGTTGACATCTTGAAGTTTCGGATTGCGGCCGAGTCCCGGGCAAGAATCTAAATCAAGATGTTAAAGGTTTAAATAGCTCAACCTTTTCGGCGGTCCTATCCCAGTTACCCAAAAGAACGTGCTTCTTGAGTTTCTTACGTATCCTGTGCTGCTTCCAGCAACCACCCTCTAGTCGAAGGTATTTTGTGCTGTATTTCAACCCAACCGATTTCACATACATCTCTATGTGTCGGATGATTTGTTGGTTGATGTCGTCGAGTTCTACGCCTCCCTCGAGTGGGTTGCCAGCTTCATCAACGTCCTGCTGATTCATTGAATCTATAATATTTTAATAAATAAATATACATAAATAAATAAGTAAACAACGAGTAGTTAACATTGGTGTTCCTCAAGGGTCTATTCTAGGACCAACTTTATTTTTGCTCTATATTTATAATTTATATTTCTCTGGTCTGACTGGAAAATATATTATTTACGCTGATGATACCCTGTTGCTATACTCTGCTAACTCTGCTGAACTTCTGGAGCGACAAATAAATAATGATTTAATTGTTTATGGGTCCTGGCTTTTGGGAAACAGGCTTACAATCAATACCTGTAAAACTAGTTACATGGTATTCAAGCAGATTAATAAGAGTGACATTTGCCTTAACATTAGAATACATGGAGAGGAGATACAAAGAGTGGCTAGATCTAAATACTTAGGACTAATTATTGATGATAGATTATCTTGGTTCCCTCACATAAGTAATGTGAAATCTAAGTTAGTTTTCTGGGTTAGGCTGCTCAGAATGAAATATTACTTGGATTTAGAGCTAAAAAATATGATATACAACTCTTTTGTGCTGCCTAAGATTACCTATGGTATTTTGAATTGGAGTCAAACTTCAGAGATGAATATTGACTCAATTCATAGAATACTCAATAGGATAGTCAAGGCAGTGCATGGACTTGATAGAATGACTCCAAGTGATGTACTATACAGACAAACAGATAAATTCAATGTAAGGGATATTATATTTATGGAAAAAGCTAAGATAATATATAAAATACTCAATAATAATATAAAATCTTCGATGTGTCCAATAAAACACTGTGATTATCACAGCTATCACACAAGATTTAAAGATAATCTCAGGCTTGATATCGCTAGAACGAATAGAAAACATAAAGATCCTATTAGATTAGCTATGGAAATCTTTAATAATTTACCTAACTCTTTGAAGAATGCTAGGTCTTTTCCCGTCTTTAAAAGACTGCTGAAGAATCACATTAGAACCATGTAAAGTAAATTACGTACTATTTAATACTAATTTTTTTTTACTAATTGCTATTTTTCTTTTTTTTGCATCCCTCATACCAGCACTCTGTTGCTGACTGGGAAGCACTTTCTCTCGCTTTGTTTTCTAAAAAATCCTATAATTAATTTTTATTTATATTATGAAAGAGCTTCTTCTTCTTCTTTGCATGCTTTTTTTATTATCCATCTTTTACACTAACTTCCCATCAACTAACTCTATCTTCAATTTCGAATTCGTCGTCGACAATCAAACATATATATGTAAATGTATAAATACACATATATATCCGATTACGTGACACACTTCTTCAGCTCAGCAAACTAGCATTTACTGAGATGAAGAAAATTTCACCATTTCAACATACTCATGCATGAATGTTGAAAGAGGGCTCTGTTGAGAAAAAAATATATAACTTTGCATGCACTTTTTATCCACCACCAACTGTAAAAATGCCATTCCTATCAACTATAGACAAAGTGGGGTTAGTTTGAAATGCCGCTAATTTAGTAATAAATTGACCTAGTAGAGAATGAAGGATCTGCGGGAATGTCCGAAACCACACTCTCATCACAATTTTTTATTTCTTTAACAAAATAAGGGTACATTGGGAGTGACATAAATGGCTAATTAGTTGTGGTATGGCCATTAGTTTCTCAGTTGAATTCACCAACACCCATAGCAAAGTATTTTATATTGCATGCAATTGAATACCTTCATTTGTCACAAAACTTTCCCCTCAGGCAGTGTCAAACACTGGTATGAGAGAGGACAAGAATTAACAAATCAAACTATTCTTTATAAAACTGTTTTAATTGAATTTTCTGCTATTTCAATTTTTCAAAAACAAAAAAAAATAAATACTAGCATGTAAATTAGTAAGAATTAATATACAAATATGATAAGATTTAAAGTTAGATAATAAAAATAAAAAATAAAAAGATAAAAAAAGAATTTAAAGAAAAATATTTACATTAGCTTTTAAAATAGGTTTAGAACATACTGCTTCAGCTTCCTTTTGGTAACGAAGTACGATAGGTTGTTTTTTAAATCATCAGGCATATCATTATACAACGATATAGCTGAAAGAATCGGGTCATTAAGGGCTCTATTGGTTCTGACTGGAGGCAATCTATAAGAATTCGCAGATCTTGTTTCATAGCTATGCATTTCTCTGGTCATTGTCAAAGAAATAGAAGATTTATTCTTTCCGTGGACGATTTTCCATATTGTTATTAGTTTTTGAAATGCTAATAGTTGAAAAAAGGTCATTTTCCCAGTTATGAAAGGTAGCTGATTAGTGGGAGTCCGTGTACTCAGATTGTGAACTGCCTTAATTGCCTTATTCAGAGTTCTGCTCAGGATGGCCAGGTTTGTTGAAGAAGATTGGCTCCAGTTAAGCATAGCATAACTAATAGATGGAATTACAAAAGCATGATAAATCATGTTTTTTAAAACAATGTTCAAGTAGCAACGTCTTCTTAAGAAACCTACAATGGGACAAATCTTGGCTCTGATTTTTCTAATTTGATCCGACCATGACAATTTGTCATCAATTATTACTCCTAAATATTTAGTTTTTTCTAGTCTAACAATGGGTTGGTTGTTAATCGAGATGCTTAAAGATATGTCTTCCCTATTTTTCTATTTGAAAATCAAGTAATGCGTTTTATTAACATCTATTTTTAATTTATTAGTAACAAGCCAATTAAAATATCTACCTAAGTCATCATTGATCATCCGCTCTAGTTCGATAGGATCTCTATTTGAGTTTAATATAAGGGTGTCATCGGCATAAATAACATATTTAGAAACTAAATTAAGATTATTCAGACTCTGGACATAAAGCAAATAAAGAGTTGGTCCCAAAATGGATCCTTGAGGAATGCCTATATTTATCACTCTCCTATCACTAGTTTCACCTTTGCACTGAGTACTTATCGTCCTGTTGGATAAGTAATTTTTTATTAGTTCATTTCCCTTTCCTCGAACACCTAGTTCGTTTAAAATATGGCCTAAAATGGTATGATCAACTGTGTCGAATGCCTTTTTAAGGTCAACAAATATGGCTGAAACATATAAACCCTTGTCTAGTTGGCTGTTAATATAATGTTGCGCATCTATGAGGGCTGCACTTGTATTGCTGCCATTGAGGAAACCATATTGATTTATTGATTTATCTTACTTTCTTTATTCTCCATTTATCCTATTTATGTTTTCTTTTTTACTATTATATAATTTAATTACAAATTGAATGTGTCGAGAGTGTGGTTTGGGATTCCTTTCCTATCCTATTCCCTTTCGGGGGATGATGATAATATTAATTGCTTGTTTCTTGACTAAGTGGCTTACTGCTGCTAGGAAGAAGAGGCTCTGCAATGAAGCTGACCCCATTGTGTTATTGTTGTTACATAATATTTGCTATATAACTTTAATATTTTAATAAAAACATTAAGGGCCGGTTTCACGGTCATATATATATATATATATATATATACATATATATATATATACATATATATATATATATATATATATATATATATATATATATATATATATATATATATATATATATATATATATATATATATATATATATATATATATATATATATATATATATATATATGTATATGTATATATTTAAGAAGACATTCAATCTCTTACCAATCTCGGAACTATTTGAGTGACATGGCCAACATCTCTTTGTGCACTAGGTGGTTCTCTAGCACCAAGAAATGTCACACGTTTTTCTTATATTATAGCCAATCTCGGAACAGCTCTCTTATCCGTTCCTATATTAAAAGATGTTCTATTTTGAAGAAATATATTGAAAAAGTTTATTAGATATATTGTATTTCACATATAATGGCAAGGATCAATCTTTACAACGAAATAAAAATTACATTACTTAAATTATTAAAATGGAATGAAAATATAATATAGCATAATACTTACCAGAGCCCTGGTCCATATCGGGCCTAAATGGCCGCAAGATGGCTGCCGGGATCACTCGTGCCGGATCCTTTGGTCGTTGTTGTTGTTGTTGCTGCTGCTGCTGATGTTGTTGTTGTTGCTGCCGCTGATGTTGTTGTTGTTGCTGCCGCCGATGCCGCCGAGGCATATGAACTTGCAAATGCTGCTTTAAGTGACCAGCTCTGTAAAAAATTTTCCCGCAAGTAGCACAGCTAGATGCAGCATCATTAGTGTGTTTAACACTAATGTGTGCAATCTTATAGCAGCATTGTGCAAATTCATATGCGACTGCAGCTGTGCCTAGTAAGATAAAATCGTTAGCTCAATAAATTAACAACTTAACATCAACTTACATTTCGCGTCAAAATTTTTCCGCAGACAGGGCAAGGATGTTTTGCCATTTCTCCTGGAAAGAGTAAATAAGTACGCTTTATCATATGTTAAAATGTTATCTGTGTGACGGAACTAACACACGTTCATATAGCTAAAAACACATTTGTGGGTAAAAATAACAAAAAACTAAGAGGCCAAATCAATCTAACCAGTATATATTCTGATGCGCTAATTGAAGACGTTGTTGGCATTAAACTTTGAACAATTAAGTGAGTCGCTTGACACTGTCTTTGGGTTTGTTAAAATGTAAAAATCACATTTGTCAAAATTGAAAAAGAAACTATTTATTTTCCGTACGACTCAATCCTTGTTCTACAATTCTTTTCAACCTACAATTGTTTCTCTCTGACCTAAAATTTTTACTTCAACCGTCATCATTTTTTTCTAAAAAAAAGCTTGCTAAGAAAACGGCTAATGTCTAAATTTACAAGTTTTTAACATGAAGTTGGCTTGAAAATAAAAAATACATTTATTTGTTGTGCTCGAACATGCCGGCCCACTGTGCAACAATCGTTGTATACGAATCAACCATTTGCCATGGCTTTCATTGGGTTGGATGCGAATGCTGGAAGAGTAGGTTGAAGTCCTTTGCTTATGCTTGTTGGTCGTCTTCGGTACTTTGATTTTGGACAGGCAGCTTGCAAATCTTGGAAATTGATCGTTTATGAGTACCGCATTTCGTTCGCACAGTTACTACACGAACTAAACCATCATCGCCAGGATGAGTGTTAACTATGCGGGCTAATGTCCATTTGTTTGGTGGCAAACGATCGTCTTTTACTACTACCATGTCATTTGCCATCAAGTTTTCGTGCTGAGATGCCCATTTTGGTCTGGATTTCAAATGACTAAGCCAATCCGATGACCATTTGGACCAAAATTGTTGGATGATACGCTGAATGATGTAATGCTCTCTCGAAAGCAACGTAACTTTTAATTGCTTTTTAATTTTAGAGCTTGAGTATGACGAGAGACACACTAAGAATATGAACGAAAGGCCGAAAAGAAATAATTCTAAATTCAATTTTGAATTTAGTTTGCAGTCAACGTATCTAAGAAATATTTATAAGTATGTAAAACAGTAGAAATTGTTTGTTTCTTTTGTCAGACAGAGATGCTCATTGACAGGACCTTTTTGTTTTGAATTAAAGTGGCTTCCTCTTCAAACGTTTGAAATTATTACTAAATATTTCGAAATTTTACAAAAAAAATCTGTTACTTTCATTGTTTTTACTTGCTAATTTTGCTTCCACTTTTTGGAATGTTATATACATACCCTCGGCCGTTGTAGTTGCTTCTGCTGTTGTTATTGCTGCTGTTCCTGTACTTGTTGCTGGTGTAAATGGCCGGACGATGGCTACCGGGATCTGGGATCCCGGTAGCCTTCTGCATCTGCATCTGGGATCCGAGGCCGCCGAGGCTGCTGCTGCTGTTATTGTGGTTGTTGCTGCTGCTGCGGTTTTTGTTGTTGTTGTTGTTGCTGCTGCCGCGGTTGTTGTTGTTGTTGTGGCTGCTGCTGCTGTTGTTGTTGTTGTTGTTGTGGTTCCTGCTGCTGCTGTTCTCCTTGTTGGCCGCCGCTGCTGTTGTTGTTGACGGGTATGAGTCTGCACATGTTGCTCCAAATGTGAGGCTCTGTAAAAACTTTTTCCGCAGGTGGCACAGCTTAGCGGAGCATCAGTAGTGTGTTTAACTCTAATGTGTGCAATCTTATAGCAGCATTGTGCAAATTCATATGCGACTGCAGCTGTGCCTAGTAAGATAAAATCGTTAGCTCAATAAATTAACAACTTAACTTCAACTTACATTTCGCGTCAAAATTTTTCCGCAAACAGGGCAAGGATATTTTGCCATTTCTCCTGGAAAGAGTAAATAAGTACGCTTTATCATACGTTAAAATGTTATCTGTGTGACGGAACAGCCCCGCCGCTAACACACGTTCATATGGCTAAAGAGTACTAAACACATTTGTGTGGGTAAAAATAACAAAAACTAAAAGGCCAAATCAATCTGACCAGTATATATTCTGATGCGCTAATTGAAGGCGTTGGCATTAAACTTTAATTCAAATATTACGAATTTTTTTCCTTCTAATTGTGAAAAATATTTTCACATTGACACTCACTAAAGCAGTTAAATATTAAAAATATCAAAAAATAAAAAACATGAGGGCTTAACCATTGGATCCACTTTAGGGCAGGGCTGAATACGTCAGTCGGCGACGACCGAGCAATAAGGGCAAGTCCTTACTACTCAGTCTACCAGTTCGTGCTGGGGAGCAGGCCCAGACACCATACTGGCAAATGCGAGGCCTATCCAATCCTCTTCCACACTGTAGGGTCCGGCATCTGGCCTGAAACGCGGCCCCACGTCACTTCTGGAGGATTAAGCTCCAGAGGCTAACACTTAAGATTTGCGTTTTAATATTTCTTAAAAAAAAAATATTGTAACGATTAAAACACGGGTTTATTATAATATATAATCTGATATATAATCTTTATTCCCCGGTAATGATTCAGTCGAGTTGACTTGCTTAAGTCTAACTTAGAACTAACTACAAGTTTGTTGCTAATTGAAAATGAAACTTCAGTTTGCCGTGGGAATTGCAACCGTCGCGACATGAATTTGTAATTGGAGCAAAGTACTCCAATGCAGTACTCCTTTGGAATTTAGATAAGTTAAATGTAGACAAATTGTTTCTAGCGGATGCGCGTGTGCAACTTGATCTTCGTTGCACAATTCAGCGTTGCACAATTCAGGTGAATTGTGCACGTTAATGCAAGAATGTATTAATGATAGCCTTTGAAAATAATGCTATATGATCTGTTTGGAAGATCTTGTAACTCCCCCATCGTTAAACCGAAGCTCCTGCAAGGTAGTATTTACATTTGTGTTTACTTTGTTTTGAACAATTTTTAATTTTTCTTTTCTCTCTTTTTGATTCTTATAACAAATTTTCATACATAAGATTACTACTAAGAAAATAATTAACACTATGTTGATACTGTAGTTGCATATAATGTGTGTATGATTTGTATGTTTCAATTTATCGAAATATTTTCTGTTGTTAATGTTTTCCAATTTTAGATCATTAAGGGACAAGTTTTCGATGGTCATATGTTCTTTGATTTTTGTTAAAAAAATTCGGAAGTAAAATTTTATCATAAATTGTTTTTTCTACATTTGCGAAAGTAATATTATTGATTTCAATTACACATCCTTTAAATTTAATTAGACAATTTCCAACTACGTTAATATTTGTTTGACTAAAATTATGAGCAATGTACGTTTCGGGAAAATCTTTGATTAGGACGATGCCATCGGCTATTTGCTTCATTTCTTTTAAACTATTTGTTTTATTACAGAGCGCTTCTTTCGAATTCATTATATTAGCAATGCATTGATTTCTTTCAGTGATAAGGTTTTTCACTAAATTATCTTTTACCGGATATACGTAAACTGTATTGAATTTGTCGACAAGTATTTCGTTCTTGTCTAGGAGTAACGATTTCTTTCGAGGATCAGGTATTGATTCGATATGTACTTTAGAATAGTTTAGGCTAGATAAATTTGGGATAAAGAGAATAATGACGATGGTAGTTTTGTAAGACATTACTGAAGTTTTTATGTTTTGGTAGGTTTCTAAATTAGGAACAGATTTAAGCTCTTCAGTGCTAAGAATATTTTTTGATAATATGCCTAATTTACTGGTGAGGGGTACCTGCTCAATATCATCTATGTGATTTGATAACAATGTTATATGATTGTTCAACTGATAGGCATATTGCATAATTGTCATTTCTTCTTCTAGTGCTGTGATTCTATTCGAGAAATCAATTGCAAGATTGTCAATGTATTTTTTGATTGTTAGTTGATTGTTAATATGATTTGTAAGGTTCAATACCTGCGTATAAATTTTGTTGTTAATTACTACTTGATTATTGTTTTGCTCGGTTAGCTTATTCTCTTGATCATATAACTGTTCGAGTTTGGTTTTTATTTCTGCCTCATCGTCGTCATCCATGGTTCCTGCTATGAACTTTAGGCCTTTACCAATTACATTAGCAAGTCCTCGTTTACGCCTATAATGCGGCTTTATGTTTTCAATTTTTTCTTCCAAAATTTTTTGGCTCTGATTTAAGGTATTATAGATAGTATTATATAAATCGTTTTGACCTAATAGTTTAGATTTAGGATTAAGGGAAATCAAGTTGGATTTAATCAAATTTTTAGAATTTTCAAATTCAATTATGTTAATGACGTGCAATATTTTACTGTAATTTTCAATAAGGCGAATTTTTTCAAGTTCCATCGTTAAGTATCCGTTATTGCTATTAAGATTATGCACTTGTATTTCTTGATTGGATGTTTTCGTCGTCCTTGTGATCAGTATAATCATACATAGCAAGGAGTGTATCATTTTTATGTCCTGTAATATTTTACTATAGTTAATATTTATTTTTCTTTTTATATTAGTTTTTGATTGGAGATAGAACTAACGTATTA
>OX376376.1:7044058-7097845 GCA_947369275.1 Nemotelus nigrinus
CGAATCCCTCTACAGCCTTTAACCGCTTTCTTTGCATCTTAGAGCGTCACATTTCAAATTGCAGCCGTAGCAGTCGCTCTAATAAAATCTAAACCACTAAAGCCGTGGATGAATTGTATGCTTCTTAAGAAAATCAAGAAAAAAAACCTACTAAGCTCTCAAGTTAAAAAACACCCACAAGGCTTCAAATATATTATAAAAAACTTTGTCGCGAAATTAATCTTGATGTCGCTGCTTGTAAAACAAATTATTTCAACAGTAAACTTGCCTCAAATTTAGGGAATGTAAAAAAAAGAATCGGAAATCGTAAATGAAATTCTAAGTAAAAACAAAAAAGATAATATCTCCAGCATAACCGTTAATGATTCCATTGTTTCTGATCCTCTAGATGTTGCTAATTTATTTAATGATTACTTTTCGTCTGTTGCAAATAATTTCGATTTCGACAACTCTGAAGTTTTAAGTCCATCTTCTGTTAATGTTTTCGCCAGCCGGGAATTCTCCTCGTTGAGTAGCCTATTTTTTGAGGATTTTTTATCTCCGGAAATGTACAAAATTATTATGTCACTAAAGTCGATAGCTTCATCTTCTTATGATAGAATATCCAACAAAATTTTAAAACAATTTGTTTTTCAAATTTCCGACATTCTGTGCTTCTTATTTAATTTTAGTATCCAGAGGGGGATTTTACCAGACGCACTAATACTGGCGGTTGTAGTACCTATACATTAAAGAGGCGATAAAACTAGTTTAGGCAACTATAGACCCATATCTCTGCCATCTGTTTTTCAAAAATTATTGAAAAAGGTGTCAAACGCAGGATAGTGACGTTTTTAAATAAAATTAAGTTTTTTAACGACTGTCAGTTCTGTTTTACGTCAAGAAAATCCACAGAAGGTGCCTTACTTAAATTCTGTCACGAAATTTATAGCACAATAAACGAGTCCAAAATTACCGCGGCATTATTTATTGATATTACTAAAGCTTTCGATCTGGTCGATCATTCCATCCTACTGCAAAAACTTTATAGTGCAGGAATAAGGGATAATATGTTGGATTGGTTTCATTCCTTTCTTTGCGATCGTAAGCAGAAAGTTAAAATAAATGACATCTTGAATTCTGCAACGACTCTAAATATTGGTATATTATTTCTGATTTTTATAAATTCACTATTTTCTGAAAACTTTTATGGGAAAATTACAGCGATTGCAGATGACGCTGTCCTGTCCTACTCCAGTTTCAATTACTTTGAAACATATGTCAAAATGAGACACGACCTTGATATTTTAAGATATTGGTTCAGTATCCATAAACTAAGGCTGAGTGAAATCTAATTTTGTTTAAAAATAAAATGGAAATCAATAAAACGGTCATTCTTTTTATTATGTATTTATTATTATTTAAAGAACGAGAAACAGTTAACATAAATAAAATTTTCATTTAAAAAAAAAAATACATCGCCGCAGCGAAAAAAATTAAAGAGAGAAAGAAGTTAACAAAAATTACTATTTCGATTACATTTTTAAAACAAAAAAAAACCAAAATAAACAAAGTGTCGATCACTTTTAACGTCATTGAGACGATGATCAACATAATACCGAATATCGAGCTTGTTAAGTTTTCAAGGCAATATTAAAAGAGTATTAAATGTAACATGAGCGTACTCAGGACTTTTTGTGAAGGTATAGGAACGGTGTAGGTCTGCAATAATCAAAAAATTCAACGATAGTTATGCAACAGGAGGTATAATCCCTACTTGCTCCGAACTGTATACGTCACTGAAATGTGGTATATTCCACCGAATGTTTAATATATATGAATGCATTCAAATAATATGCTGCGTTTGATTTCGTGCGCAGTTTGATATATCACAAAAATTAGATTACGAGGCAAATATTCAATAAGCCGTAAAAATTATAAGCCGTAAAAATTATAAGCCGTAAAAAAGTCAGTTCTTCAAGACGCATTCGTACCTGAGAATTGCTTTCAAAAATATCGCAGCTTGGAATCGCTGGTTAGTTTTTCTTAAGGTATATTTTAGCGACTTTTGGGGAGAATCCCTTTTCGATAAATTCCTTTATCATTTTCGGATCATCTAAGACCAATATAGAATGGCCTAAACGATGCGCTGCTAAAATCTCCCTTTCTTCTTTATCTAGTGCCATTGTTGTATCACCAGTTCGCAGAAGTTTTTTGGCTGAAGGTCCTTGGAAATCGGGGATTTGATTCATACCGTAGATCTTGGATATATCGGACACGGGATGACTTCGACTTGGCACAGCAGGTTGCGCGATCTCATCACTTCCACAGATCGCTTCGGACGTGGAAAACATCGACATGTTTGCAGTGTCGCCTGGATTGCTGTACTTACCCTTTTCGTAAATCGAAAGCTTCTCATTAAAATCTGGCAAGTATTTAGCCGCCAATTTGCGCATAACCACACTCGCACTCCCGCCTAACTCCTCCACATCCATTTCGGCTACATTTTTCTTCTTAACCTCAGAGGACTGGTGCTTTTGTTGGTCGGAACTAGACGAAGCAACCAACATTTGACACGTGACTGGCTTAGGTACAGGTTGCGATCCAACAATTTCTTTCTTGCGAGCCTCCTCTAGATACGTCTGCAGTTCAAACATACAATGCAACTCATTCAGAGCGTTCGCTGCCATTTCATGCGTCATTTTTCGCAGTTCCATAATATCATCCTTAGCTTTGTAGTATCGTTGAACACTGCAAAAATAGATAACGTTATATAATGATAGTAACAAAATGTCAGGAAGTTATAAAAAAAAACTTACGTAGTAGGTTGCATGAGCATTCCACCACATCCACCCGAAATTCGCATTTGCTCCCTTGCCGTATCGCCTTGTGCGTCGTTCGAGGACGATTTACTGTCAGTCATAGTAACCTGTGTCCATTTGTCATGCGTGATGGGTCGTAATGTTTGGACGCCACAATCCATTGTCAATTTCTTGACTGTATAGTTCGAGCGAGAATGATCCGTAGCTTGATTCTGGACCAAGCGGACATACTCAAGATGTCGACGATACAATCTGTCAACATCATAATCATCCTCCGAAAAATTTTCTTTGTTCTCATCAAGACTATGTGACGAAGGAATCTTTTCATTGTCGACAATGACAAGAGTTGAAAGATCTGGAATGCTGGGACGGATAACTGGCGGCTGAAAAAAAAACTTCGATTAATTTATATTTTTGAAATATACTTCTACATAGTGCCTGTTTCGGCAGTAAATATTTTTGTTACATTATTTTCATTAACACACTCAAATAATCTTATGACAATCAGATATTTTGAATCAATAACGAATATTTTTAATTAAAAACCATGTTTTTCTTTAGAAACCAATTTGTTGATTGATATCGGTATTTTGAGGGCAATCTGCCTTTTTTTCTTCAGTGTCTACCAAGAAGAGAGCAGATTGTTCTCGAATGCCCTCGAGAGGGCATTAATTACTCTCTAAATATCGATATCTATCAATTTTTATGTTAGACTTAGGTAGTATTTCAGTCAGAATTACAATATCAAAAGTTACACATGTTACTCCAGCGGCACCGATATATTTTACATGGTTGGACTTCCCTGTAGCAACCTGCAGTCACAAGGAAGACTTCTGCACAACTAGAGAGGCCAGCTGGCGAAACAAAAGGATCTTGGCAACCAGAAGCGTCACCATGTTAGACATATTACAGAAAATAGCACGAAGGCTGAACAATAAGATCCCCAGCTGAAGAGAAAAACACTGAAATAAAATACCGCCACCTAAAAATATCCCCACCTATATGTAAATAAAGTTAAGAGACATGTACTTTTGTACTTACCGTCACCATGATCACCACCTGAAAACCCTAAGGGACAAACAACAGAAAACAAACATTGCAAGGTAGGAATACCTTGCAACATAGGAGCATTACCTTCAGCTATATGTCTTCGATGCAGATCGAAAGCGTCCCACACAAAGCGGTTCGAACAATCGAACCGCTCGCTATGGGATGAGCCCTCACGAACGTCATCCACACTATCCACACCCCGAAGTCTGTACACCGCCCGTAGCCTATCGTATGCAGGGCAGCAGAAAACGATGTGACTCCAATTCTCACTACTCGCGTCACACACAGGACACCTTGCGCTAGAGGACGGATCCCTGTGATGTAAATACTCATTCATGGCTCCGTGCTATGTGAGAAGATAACACATAGCAAGGCCAAAATTCAGCCCCGAGAGATCAACAACGGCAAGGACATTAGACAGAAAACTATACGTCACCATTCTCACAGACATTCCACCGTCGTTCCCATTCGGAGATCATCCAACCACGCAACAAGACACGCTGCTGCCCAACATTCTCACCACGGATAAAATCTGGCGGCATGAGCATCGATCTGCGCGACCTGTAGTAAAAGTCTCTAACGACAAACACCAGATTGCCGCCGCAGACACTAGGTGCGCTTTTTTGCAGCCTAGCAGAGCACGTTCACGTAGGGTTGCAAAAAAACGTAGGGTTGTACGATTGCACCGCTCAATTTTGACCACATCTGTTATTTCCTTTCCTTAATTAGCCGTTCGGACGGCTGGTGGATTGTCCACAATTGATAATTTCTTGATTTCGTATCAGCCGATTCCGGGAATTGAGTTACCATTAGCATTTCCAGACGCTCGTTCGGGTCCTCCGCCCTATCCCCGTATTTCCTACGTAGGTACGCCGGCAGTTACACTGATTCCGGTAGCTTCTACACTTCCTTCAATGTTCTCACAGAAATCCCTCGATGAGTCGCGTTCGGCCTGTTGAATCCTCTTTTTGAAGAGTGATAGCTCCTGCTTATATCGCTTCCAGTCTTCAGCTTGATTGGACCGCCTTGTGCTATTAAATGCTCTTCGTGTGCGGTCTATAGCCTCTATAAGCTTGCCGTTCCACCATAGGGTAGCGTTTCTCCTTACGGTTTTTTTGGGGAATACGACTTTGAAATCTGACACGTAGATTCCTATTAAACGGTGCACCTGCTCGCTAATTCGTCCTGGGCTCGTCTGATCCAAGTTGCTTAGTTTCTTGAGGAGTTTTTGCTTTTTCTATATTGGGCAAAATTTCAGAATAACCGATGTTCCAGCATAACTATTAATGGTCCGAGAGCGACTGCCAGCTGTGAACGATTCCCATTATACCTGGAGTAGCCAGGGAAATGTCAATTAACTCAGCCCAGTTCCTGGGGATAAATAAATAACCTGCAATGAGAAGATTGAAGCTATATAACTTGGTGAGCATTTGCGTCACAACCGATGTTAAAATCATCTTCTGTCATTCTTTTCAGTCGAAGGGTGATGAGGTTCGTGGCGTATAAAAGATAGACTGCAGGCAGTAGGCAACGTTGCATGATGCCACAGCTTAAGGAGTTAGTTCCTAACCAGTGTGTAAACTCCGTATATGTATACGGAAAATTATTCCAGCGATCTAGCCTGATTTAGTATGAGTAATGTTTGCTTAGCCCGCCATGTATTTAACTTTGCCGTCATACGAATACATTGTTAGGCTAGATTTTGTCTCTCGCACGTATGACTCAGCACAAACAAAAAGGGCATTATACACTCAGGCCAGATTGTTAGGTTTATATTGCTGAAGTTTACCCTTATCCGTATTTTAAATAGCGTTTTTTTCGAAGAAGTCCACCCCCTTATCTTCCATACATTTTGATGCTGCCGTCAGCAATCCCTATCTTCCCCGTCACATAGATGCGGAAATAAAACGACGTTTCATTCTTTTTCAGTCACTCGCGCCGAATTGCGTTCCTAGTTAAAAGCGGTTCTTGTATCAGCGCCATGTCATCATGCCCCGAATAAGGTGCCGAAGCAGATTGGCCCTTGCCACTCTGCTTTGGTGCAGATTTGCTAGAACCAACCGCACTTCAGCATACGTCAGTCGCCTTGTCCGCCCAACCTTATCGGTGATCATTTTCAGTACGAAGTGGGTAAACCCAAGGTTGGCCCGTAATTTATCCGCGGACTTCTGATTGATACCTAGCGCCAGCACTGTTTTAGCTGCACCGATAAGGTCAAGCTGCGCCGATTGAATAAGATCTACAGCCTAGAACAATCTACACTCTACCTTAAGACCTGGGTTCTCTCTCTTTAAGAGAGACAGCTCTTCAGAAGCGTTTGATTGGCGCAACGCCAACTTAGCTGTGATCAGCTTTAGCACCGGCGTATCTTCCACAAGGTCTTACCTCAGGTAATCTCCCGATATCCCCAAGAAGTTTGACCGAAGCCAATTCGCAGTGAAGACATCGCTACTGGTCACCAACGGCCAGCCTAAGGTAACCCGCAGCCACACCCCTGAATGAGCGGGCTTTCGTCTCCTGTCGCAGCCTCTTCATCCGCTTGTCTCTCGGGGAAGCTTTCTCCTCCGAGCGTTGATGCTCGCTCGGAGCCATTGAAATTGGTTTCAACGTGGTATGCTAGATTTCCCCCTGGACTTCGATGACAACATACTCATGGCCGTTCGCTTTGCCTCTCTCTTCCGCCTCCTCACTTTAGTAGTAGCCGCCGCTTCCATCGGAACCTTTCATCAATTTCACCCATTTTTCAAAAGCCCATGACTCGGCAACTAAACCTCATAGAAACCAAAAATTGTGTATCCACGTTCTTATCTTCTGGAAGTACCATTATGCGCAATATGAACTAAATCCACGTGAAATGCCCCGTAAAACAAATTAAATATTTAATAACGCAATATTTAAGTTTTTTGTATATATGTATATTATATTGACGAAGGAGAAAAGTTGCTAATGTTGTAATATATATTTAAATGATTAGGTATGAAAAGGCAAAGACTAGGAGCAATTTTATTCTCTGTATTATTTAATTGGTATAATGTCCATATATATAAAAAGGCTACGAATGTGTTTTTTAATAGAAACCTTTTGGAGCGAAGCAAATCAAATTCAGCAAATGTTCTTCGATTAATTTTCACATTTACATAGCTAATCATGAGACTCTCCATCAGTCATTTTAAATGAAGTACTAGTGAGTAGTGCATACGATTCGATTGAATATCTACTGAGTGCGGCGGCCATTGACTACTGTTGCAATATAAATAGGTGCATTATTTTTTTTTTGGTAAGTTACAGAAATAATGTGCTCCTAATTTCGAATTTTTCCAGCAAGCCTTTCATTGCCACCAGGTCAAGGATCCCTAACAAGATATTGCACCCCATACTATAATACTCCCTTTTGTTGTGTGGGACCCGTCTAGATTTCTGCCCGGCTGGTGTTCTTTAAGACTTTGAACCTCGCCGTCCTGGAAATTATCGCCAAATTCCAAACTGAGTCCCGCCCAATCAAATAGATCCTGCCAGACTAAGAATCATCGTTATCATCTCTATTACAAAACTCTTGTGCAAATTAGGCTTTGCTCTATCATTGATATTAATATAAATATAAAATTTAGCTTTTCTCCATACTATACAGACTACTTATCTCACATTCTTCTATTACTATAGATATACATTTACAAGAAAATAATTTCTTAAAAAAGAATGTATTTAGAAACATATTTGCACATTGTTTGCAAAAAACAAAATTACTGCACTAGACCCCTCACTTTATATCATAATTTACAAAAAATCTCATAAACGAGAGCGCACGAGTCAAACTAAATTTTTTATAAAAACCGAAACAAATCAGAAATGAAATAACGAAACTAAAAAATTTAAACGAAACTAAAAGACTCTTTACACTAGTTATTTATAAAAAGAAAACAATGCAGATTCCCGTCAGGAGCACATGCTAGCGCATATAAGTGTGAAACACACCTTTGATGCTCCGCTAAGCTGTGCCACCTGCGGGAAAAGTTTTTACAGAGCCTCACATTTGGAGCAGCATGTGCAGACTCATACCCGTCAACAACAACAGCAGCGGCGGCCAACAAGGAGAACAGCAGCAGCGGCAACCACAACAACAACAACAACAGCAGCAGCAGCCACAACAACAACAAAAACCGCAGCAGCCTCGGCGGCCTCGGATCCCAGATGCAGATGCAAAAGGCTACCGGGATCCCAGATCCCGGTAGCCATCGTCCGGCCATTTACACCAGCAACAAGTACAGGAACAGCAGCAATAACAACAGCAGAAGCAACTACAACGGCCGAGGGTATGTATATAACATTCCAAAAAGTGGAAGCAAAATTAGCAAGTAAAAACAATGCAGATTCCCGTCAGGAGCACATGCTAGCGCATATAAGTGTGAAACACACCTTTGATGCTCCGCTAAGCTGTGCCACCTGCGGGAAAAGTTTTTACAGAGCCTCACATTTGGAGCAACATGTGCAGACTCATACCCGTCAACAACAACAGCAGCGGCGGCCAACAAGGAGAACAGCAGCAGCGGCAACCACAACAACAACAACAACAGCAGCAGCCACAACAACAACAAAAACCGCAGCAGCAGCAGCAGCCTCGGCGGCCTCGGATCCCAGATGCAGATGCAGAAGGCTACCGGGATCCCAGATCCCGGTAGCCATCGTCCGGCCATTTACACCAGCAACAAGTACAAGAACAGCAGCAATAACAACAGCAGAAGCAACTACAACGGCCGAGGGTATGTATATAACATTCCAAAAAGTGGAAGCAAAATTAGCAAGTAAAACCAATGCAGATTCCCGTCAGGAGCACATGCTAGCGCATATAAGTGTGAAACACACCTTTGATGCTCCGCTAAGCTGTGCCACCTGCGGGAAAAGTTTTTACAGAGCCTCACATTTGGAGCAACATGTGCAGACTCATACCCGTCAACAACAACAGCAGCGGCGGCCAACAAGGAGAACAGCAGCAGCGGCAACCACAACAACAACAACTACAACAGCAGCAGCAGCCACAACAATAACAAAAACCGCAGCAGCAGCAACAACAACAATAACAGCAGCTGCAGCCTCGGCGGCCTCGGATCCCAGATGCAGATGCAGAAGGCTACCGGGATCCCAGATCCCGGTAGCCATCGTCCGGCCATTTACACCAGCAACAAGTACAGGAACAGCAGCAATTACAACAGCAGAAGCAACTACAACGGCCGAGGGTATGTATATAACATTCCAAAAAGTGGAAGCAAAATTAGCAAGTAAAACCAATGCAGATTCCCGTCAGAAGCACATGCTAGCGCATATAAGTGTGAAACACACCTTTGATGCTCCGCTAAGCTGTGCCACCTGCGGGAAAAGTTTTTACAGAGCCTCACATTTGGAGCAACATGTGCAGACTCATACCCGTCAACAACAACAGCAGCGGCGGCCAACAAGGAGAACAGCAGCAGCGGCAACCACAACAACAACAACAACAACAGCAGCAGCCACAACAACAACAAAAACCGCAGCAGCAGCAGCCTCGGCGGCCTCGGATCCCAGATGCAGATGCAGAAGGCTACCGGGATCTGGGATCCCGGTAGCCATCGTCCGGCCATTTACACCAGCAACAAGTACAGGAACAGCAGCAATAACAACAACAGAAGCAACTACAACGGCCGAGGGTATGTATATAACATTCTAAAAAGTGGAAGCAAAATTAGCAAGTAAAAACAATGCAGATTCCCGTCAGGAGCACATGCTAGCGCATATAAGTGTGAAACACACCTTTGATGCTCCGCTAAGCTGTGCCACCTGCGGGAAAAGTTTTTACAGAGCCTCACATTTGGAGCAGCATGTGCAGACTCATACCCGTCAACAACAACAGCAGCGGTGGCCAACAAGGAGAACAGCAGCAGCGGCAACCACAACAACAACAACTACAACAGCAGCAGCAGCCACAACAACAACAAAAACCGCAGCAGCAGCAACAACAACAATAACAGCAGCAGCAGCCTCGGCGGCCTCGGATCCCAGATGCAGATGCAGAAGGCTACCGGGATCCCAGATCCCGGTAGCCATCGTCCGGCCATTGACACCAGCAACAAGTACAGGAACAGCAGCAATTACAACAGCAGAAGCAACTACAACGGCCGAGGGTTTGTATATAACATTCCAAAAAGTGGAAGCAAAATTAGCAAGTAAAACCAATGCAGATTCCCGTCAGGAGCACATGCTAGCGCATATAAGTGCATATAATTAAAAAAAAACTCTAGCGCACCTGAACCGCTAGAAACACTAATGTTCGAAGAACAGTAGAAGAATCGTGCAGGTTTTGAGTGCATATTCCACCACATGTGCTGCTTATTACGACCAAATTGTTTCAAATGCCACGTTTTACTTTGGTCTCAAGAATGCATTATAACTCATATGGTGGAAGGTTTCAGATATTACCACTGGCATGAATTTCAACGTTTATGAGAGCAAAACACGGGTTAATTATATTCGTTATCAGTTGCTTATTTCACATAATTTTGAAAGCAGCATCTCATATAACATCAATGAAGAAAATGCTCAGTGCCTGCAGCACTGTAACTGAAGTTGTTGTTTGGGGCTGCGATCCGAAAAATTTGCAGAACTTTGCGAATTGCAACATTGATTATTTATTTTAATTGTAAATGTTTCCGGTATGAATACTAACTGTAAGCGTTTATTGATACAAAAGTAGCACAACCGACTCGTGCTGGCAACCTTCTGCCAGTATCAAAGCCAAGAATATATCACATCTGCTTCACGTTGTTATATAACATTCGAAGTTAAAGGAGTATAAAGAAATTTAGAGTTACCTGCAGCGAGTTTTTTCAAATAATCGAAAACTTAATATTTGCTGTTTATTGTCACTACAATATCATTACCATTTGAAAATTCTACGATAAAACCGCTTAATAAAGATATTGCAATTAAACACAAAACCAACAATAGCTGGCAACCCTATCGTGGCTTTTCAACCAAATTTGGCCTGAATAATGTTTATGACAGGTTTCATTAATTGCATGAAATTCGTATTGATTCCATGACTGCACTGGAAGTTATAGTGCAAAAAATTTTATTTTCCTGAGCGAATTTTCAAAACCAAAGACACAAAAATTACCATAGCTGGTAGCACCAATCAAATTTTTCAACCAAATTTCCATCAAACAGAGATTAGAGTTAGGTTTAGCTACTGTGCCAATTTCATGAAAATCTGGTAACTTATACACATTTCATAGGGCAAAAAGCATTTTTTTTTTCTTTGTAATTTTTCAAGATGGCACCACTGGCACAGAATTGCCCACAATTCAAAATCGCTTCTATCAGACCTGGTCCTACTTAAGTCCAATGCATTCTGTAAATTTCAATGGTATCTGATTATTGGTTCGTGAGTTTCCGTGAACAGAAGTTTTTGATGCTAAAAATATAGGTTAACTGGGAGAGGGTTACCGTTCTTGTCCGACATGAAATTTCCAAAGTTTTATTTTGAACGTGTAGATAAAACATAAGATTTGTATACAGATTGGTTTTATTGTAGGAAACGGACATTTTTTTGAATATTCGACGGTTTGAATGTTTTCACTTCCAAATTTTTTTTTTCAAAATGAAGACACCAAAATTATCATAGCTGGCAGCTCCAACCGAATTTTTCAACCAAATTTCTACCAAACGTGGCTTAAAATAAGTTCCAGCAATTGTGTGAGTTTCGTCAAAATCGAACGATTCAATCAGAATTTATAGGGCTAAAAACAGTTATCTTTTTTAGTGGTTTTTCAAGATGGCACCACTGGCACAGAATCGCCCGCATTTCAAAATCACTTCTATCAGACCTGGTCTTATTTAAGGCCAATACATTCTGTAAATTTCAATTAATTCTGCTCATCGGATCGTGAGTTTCCGTGAACAGAAGTTTTTGATGCTTAAAATATAGGTAAATTGGGCAAGGGTTACCAGGCGTGCCCGTTATACCATATCTTTTTTTTTTTTTTGGTTATGTAAACAAAGCACAAGATTTACATATGAGTGGCTTTTTTTTTGAAGAAACGGCATTTTTTCAAGAGAGACGATGATTTGGAGGTTTTCACTTTCAGTGCCCGCCCTAGCTACAGAGTTGCCAGCACGCTCATAAAAAGCTACACAAATCTACAACTAGATAATACCAATATGTCCTGTAAATTTCGTAATGATTGAATAGCTCTGTCAAAAGTTATCGCAATTTAAAAATTTTCAAATTTTCCCGTCCTCTTTTTAGGCACCCAGCGCACACATAGGGTTAAAAAATTCCAAAGCATTATCTGATTCATATGTAAAACACGTTTGAAATTTATTTCGTTAACTTTATTTTTGCGAAAATTATTTGTGCACGAAATAATAGGTATATTAAAAATATCACTTAAATGGCCGCCGGCGCCAAAAGGTTAACAATAACTGACATTTAAAGAGACGTGGACCTATTCTGCATATACACCAATGTATCCTGAAAGTTTCAGCTCAATCGGATGGCGCGTTCCCGAGATTATCTCACTGAAATTTTTTGATGATATATATATATATATAAAGAAATATGAATTTTTGGCCGAATCGATTTTAATACTAATGTTCTTCGAACATTAGTAACAAGTTAGGAAATAAACAATAGATGTTGCATTGAATAAATATAGTATTTTTTTTCATATTTTCTGCTCTTCCAATTTTTCCAGTAAGGTTTCAAAACTTCCAGTATGGTTTCCAATAAACGTGATTTCGGGGCTGCGGGACTCAACTGCAGTAGTTTTTTGGGATTCGGGCATCGGTGCCGATCGTGTTTTTGCATTTTTGATATTTTTAATATTTAACTGCTTTAGTGAGTCAATCTAAAAATATTTTTCACCAATAGAACGAAAAAAATTCGTAATATTTGAATGAAAGTTTAATGCCAACAACGTCTTCAATTAGCGCATCAGAATATATACTGGTTAGATTGATTTGGCCTCTTAGTTTTTTGTTATTTTTACCCACAAATGTGTTTTTAGCTATATGAACGTGTGTTAGTTCCATCACACAGATAAAATTTTAACATATGATAGAGCGTACTTATTTACTTTTTCCAGGAAAATGGCCAGATACCCGTGTGAAGTTTGCGGAAAAGTGTTGACGAGAAGAGTAAGTTGAAGTTAAGTTGTTAATTTATTGAGCTAACGATTTTATCTTACTAGGCACAGCTGCAGTCGCATATGAATTTGCACAATGCTGCTATAAGATTGCACACATTAGAGTTAAACACACTACTGATGCTCCGCTAAGCTGTGCCACCTGCGGAAAAAGTTTTTACAGAGCCTCACATTTGGAGCAACATGTGCAGACTCATACCCGTCAACAACAACAGCAGCGGCGGCCAACAAGGAGAACAGCAGCAGCAGGAACCACAACAACAACAACAACAGCAGCAGCAGCCACAACAACAACAACAACCGCGGCAGCAGCAACAACAACAACAAAAACCGCAGCAGCAGCAACAACCACAATAACAGCAGCAGCAGCCTCGGCGGCCTCGGATCCCAGATGCAGATGCAGAAGGCTACCGGGATCCCAGATCCCGGTAGCCATCGTCCGGCCATTTACACCAGCAACAAGTACAGGAACAGCAGCAATTACAACAGCAGAAGCAACTACAACGGCCGAGGGTATGTATATAACATTCCAAAAAGTGGAAGCAAAATTAGCAAGTAAAAACAATGAAAGTAACAGATTTTTTTTTGTAAAATTTCGAAATATTTAGTAATAATTTCAAACGTTTGAACAGGATGCCCAGTAGCCACTTTAATTCAAAACAAAAAAGGCCTGTCAATGAGCATCTCTGTCTTGACAAAAGAAACAAACGATTTCTACTGTTTTACATACTTATAAATATTTCTTAGATACGTTGACTGCAAACTAAATTCAAAATTGAATTTAGAATTATTTCTTTTCGGCCTTTCGTCCATATTCTTAGTGTGTCTCTCGTCATACTCAAGCTCTAAAATTAAAAAGCAATTAAAAGTTACGTTGCTTTCGAGAGAGCATTGCATCATTCAGCGTATCATCCAACAATTTTGGTCCAAATGGTCATCGGATTGGCTTAGTCATTTGAAATCCAGACCAAAATGGGCATCTCAGCACGAAAACTTGATGGCAAATGACATGGTAGTAGTAAAAGACGATCGTTTGCCACCAAACAAATGGACATTAGCCCGCATAGTTAACACTCATCCTGGCGATGATGGTTTAGTTCGTGTAGTAACTGTGCGAACGAAATGCGGTACTCATAAACGATCAATTTCCAAGATTTGCAAGCTGCCTGTCCAAAATCAAAGTACCGAAGACGACCAACAAGCATAAGCAAAGGACTTCAACCTACTCTTCCAGCATTCGCATCCAACCCAATGAAAGCCATGGCAAATGGTTGATTCGTATACAACGATTGTTGCACAGTGGGCCGGCATGTTCGAGCACAACAAATAAATGTATTTTTTATTTTCAAGCCAACTTCATGTTAAAAACTTGTAAATTTAGACATTAGCCGTTTTCTTAGCAAGCTTTTTTTTAGAAAAAAATGATGACGGTTGAAGTAAAAATTTTAGGTCAGAGAGAAACAATTGTAGGTTGAAAAGAATTGTAGAACAAGGATTGAGTCGTACGGAAAATAAATAGTTTCTTTTTCAATTTTGACAAATGTGATTTTTACATTTTAACAAACCCAAAGACAGTGTCAAGCGACTCACTTAATTGTTCAAAGTTTAATGCCAACAACGTCTTCAATTAGCGCATCAGAATATATACTGGTTAGATTGATTTGGCCTCTTAGTTTTTTGTTATTTTTACCCACAAATGTGTTTTTAGCTATATGAACGTGTGTTAGTTCCATCACACAGATAAAATTTTAACATATGATAGAGCGTACTTATTTACTTTTTCCAGGAAAATGGCCAGATACCCGTGTGAAGTTTGCGGAAAAGTGTTGACGAGAAGAGTAAGTTGAAGTTAAGTTGTTAATTTATTGAGCTAACGATTTTATCTTACTAGTCATGTACACGACAGCAAAGTCACATGAAAAGATGACACCTGACTCCGCCTGGGAAGACATTCGCATCTTCAATGCAAAATTCCATTCCCATGGAAACCCAGACGCGGAGTCAGCAAAAATAGACCACAAATAGTTGTGGGACACATGACTTCGCCCCCAGTTCCCAGACCGTTGTCGGATTGTTACCACATTGTGTAAAGAGCATAGTTTTCTAAACAGTTACGAATAAAGTTTCAATATATTGTTCATTGTGAAAAGTGGTGTTTTGGTGTTGTTTCTTAATACAATATATAAACATACAAATCTGGCGCAGTCGACGGTAGGATTGTTTTAAGTTTCGTTGCGAAGACAGACTTAATAACAATAATTTAGGAAATTGCTGTTTCGTCGCGAAGACAAACTGCAAAATAAAATAAAATAATAAAACAAAATATTAAACTGGTGTTAAAGTCGAGAAGACTGAATCGTTAAGCCTAGTGCTATTTAATATAATTGTGAACATTGTTAAGTAATCGATCCGAACGAATATTATTTGTTTTGGGTGGACATAAATTTTAATGTCCTTTTAAACACGTCAGCTGAGACTGGTTGGCGGCCCAAAACATAAGAAAGTGGCATCCGAAAGTGCATCCGAAAAGAGAAAACAAAGGAGGGAAAGGAGTTTTAATTTGAACAGACTTTTTTTCACTGGCATTTCAATGGAGCAGAAGGTGTTAGAACTCGAAAATCAGCTTCGAATGAGGGAGGCTGAAATCGATCGTTTGGCTACAGCGGTACACCAGCTGATGGCTAATCAAGTTCAGAGCGACCAATTCAGTCACTTAACAACGGCTATCCAACAACTGGCCAACGGACGTCTTGATCCAAAGGAGCGCATATGGAGTGAAGTCCGACAGATGACCAATTTCACAGGATCTGGTGATGTATCCATTAACTCGTTTATCTCCAACGTTGAGTTTTACTTAAATGGACTTACTGAAGAAACATCGAAAAAAATGGCCACCAGAGCCATCTTCTATGAAAAAATTCACGGCGAGGCCAAGGATGCGGTAATTAACGTGGCCGAATGCGATAACTGGAAGCTCATCAAGGAAACGCTGAAACTTCGATTTAGACCAGATACTGAACCAGCCGATATCTACAGGAAAATCAGCAGCATCCGAGTCAGCACAGTAAGTGAATTAGTTTTAGAAATACAGAAAATTAAAATTAAAAGCGATGAACTCATAATGTACTATAGTGATAATTTATTTATAAATTTGAGCAACGTCGATTCACTTTTAACTAATACTGTTAAAGAAATGACGCAAGGCGTCCTTTTAGATAAAATTTATGAGCTCCAAAATATATCCGATGTAATTTATGTTATGCGAAGTAGACGTTTTGAAAACACTTGTATTCGGCCTGAGTTCAAGAAACAAAATTCAGTAAGATATTTAGGAAGTAATAGATCTAAGAATAATACAAGACCGGAAAGAAAAAAAATGACTCGAACAAAACCGAAACGCGTCAAAATCGGGATAACAGACATGACAATTCTGACGACAAAGACTACTTAAACCAACACAGACGAAACAGCTACAGCAAACCTGGGTATAACAGACGACCAAATAACAACAATTCAAATCGATATAGAAAAAACCAATTTCATGATAGGAATGATAACTCTTACAATAACTATAACAACGGACAGGAACGTTACGATAACTTTAGACAGAGCTCCAACACTAGGAGACTGCAACAAGACGGAACCACCCCAATGGAAATAGATAACGTTCAGGCTTATACTAGAAATAGGTTTAGCTCTAAAAACAGTAAAAATCAATGTACAGACACTAGCATACAAAATGCCGGGCACTGTGAATCTAACAGTATCAATCATCCGATAGATGAACAAAGTTCTTCATTTTTTATCAATTAGCCTCGGATGAATTACCTCTAATAGAATTAACAATAAATCAATCTAAATATATCGCGTTAATCGACACCGGATCATCTTTTAGCATTATCGACGAAAATCTTGAAGATTTTCACAAAATCAATATAAAACCCTTATACTTTAGCACTATAACGGGGCGAGATAACGTATCTTGCGAAGTGCACACACGTGCACCGGAAGAGTTTAAAGCACCGCCAGAAGCTAAAATTAAATGGAAGGTTAGAGATTTACAGAGTAGAAAATATGACTTAATAGTGGGAGTAGATTTGTTAGACAAACTGGGGACAGTAATTGATCTCGAGAAGAGGACAGTTACTCTTAATGGCGAAAAAATATCCTTTCTAAACAATCCATATCAAATTCATGAGATGTGTGCATTGGAGCAAGTTAATGTTGACTGTTTTAAGAACTTAAAACTGGCGCATTTAAACTCGGAAGAGTATCAAGAGATTAAGAAAATAATAAATCGGTTTGAGACTATTTTTTATAAAAATGGGGACATACTTACGAGTACTTCAAGCATCGAACATGAAATCCCAACAACGACGGACCAACAAATCAACTCTAAACTCTACAGATACCCGCCAAAGCACGAAGAAGAGGTCCGGAAACAAATTTTCGATATGGAAAAACAAGGAATAATTCGGAAAAGCAACTCGAAATATTCAAGCCCATTGATAGTCATACCAAAGAAGCCTGATAACTCTGGCGATAGAAAATTCAGGTTGGTAGTAGACTATAGGAAATTAAATGAGGTCACTATTGATGACTAATTTCCACTACCCAACATTGATTCAATACTGGATAAACTGGGGCGGGCACAGTATTTCACAACCATTGATCTTGCTAAGGGCTACCACCAAATTTTGGTAAAAGAGGAAGATCGGAAGAAGACCGCATTTGTAACTCCCTACGGGCTTTATGAGTTTATTCGTATGCCGTTTGGGCTTAAAAATGCCCCAGCTACGTTTCAACGTTTAATGAATGAAATTTTGCGTGAATTCATTAACAAAACATGCGTCGTATACCTTGACGACATATTAATTTTTAGTACGTCCTTACAAGAACATATCAAGGCTATAAACGATATTTTTCAAACCCTAGAAAAACATAGGCTAAAAATTCAGGTAAATAAATGCAGTTTCATGCAAAAAGAAACTTCTTTTCTGGGACATATTGTTACCAAAGATGGCTTAATGCCAAACCCAGATAAAATTAAAGTAATTGAATCGCTCAAAATTCCGCAAACCGTGAGACAAATAAGGAGTTTCTTGGGGCTTACGGGATATTACCGTAAGTTTATCAGGGACTACGCGAAAGTGGCGCAGCCTTTAATTAAATATCTTAAGAAAGAAGCAAAAATTAACATCAAAGACCCAAATTACGTTGAAGCTGTAGAAAAACTTAACACTCTTATATGTTCACACCCAATTTTACGTTTTCCCAATTTTAATAAACCATTCCAGTTAACCACGGACGCCTCAAACTATGCGCTAGGCGACGTTCTATCTCAAAACGGTCATCCGATCTGTTTCGCATCTAGGACACTCAATACACACGAAAGAAACTATTCAGCTATTGATAAGGAGTTCTTAGCTATAATATGGTCGGTAAGTTATTTTCGCCCGTATTTGTACGGAAACAAATTCACAATATTTACAGACCACCAACCCATTAAATACTTAAACGCTAAATATCAAGATAAAGATATATCACCACGCCACCAGCGTTGGCTCTTCAAATTGGGGGCATATCAATATACAATAGAATACTTAAAAGGGAAAGAAAATCGTGTCGCCGATTTCTTGAGCAGGGTCGAACCACCCAATAATATAGAATCTCAACAAAACACATTCATAAACAAAACGCACTCTCATTCGGATTTGGATTACTCAATCTTAAGGAGGAAGATGCTACTATGGCCACAATACACTCTGCTGATGAGGAGTTATTGGACCACATACCGATTAAAGAAGAGATAGTAAACAAATATAGAACACAACTAATTTTAACCAATAACAAAACTAAAGAATTTGAGAGATGCCATAATAACAGAATCATTTACATTGCCGAACATGATTTCGAAAATTTGCAGGATATTTTGCGGAGATATGTAAAAAGAGGATACATTGGAATCTATACGGAGCTGGACGACCACAAATACAATGTGGTTCAACAAAAAATTAGACAGCTATTTTCAAATGATCACCAATTAAAATTCTTTAGATGTTCTTTACGTGCACGAGATATCAAAACTGAAACCGAGGCCGTCAAACAAATATCTTTGTATCATGTAAAAGAGAGTCTACATTCTGGGATACATGAGACATTCAATTCACTTCGCACTAAAATATATTATCCGAAACTTTTAGAGATAATACAAATGGTTATAAACCAATGTGAGGTTTGTCAAGCGGTCAAATATGATTGTCATCCAATAAAACCAAAAATCCACAATACAGAAACACCGTCAGATACGAACCAAATAATTCAAATTGATCTATACTTCATTATGAAACTCACATTTTTGACAGTTATCGACAGGTTTTCAAAATTTGCAGCTGTTTATAATTTACCAGACCGCAATCATTGAAATTTTAGAAGAACATTTCGCCAAAATAGGCAAACCTGAAAAGATAATTGCAGGGCATGAGTTCGATGGCATTCACATTAAGGAATTTCTCAAGTCTGAAAACATTATCTTCCATTTAACAAAACCCCATAGCCATACAGGACTGGCCGATATTGAAAGCTTACATAAAACTATTGCGGAAAAATTCAGGACGATAGCATATAGCACAACAAAATTTTCAGCAAAGCACACAATGCAAAGAGCAATAAGAAATTATAATGAAAGGTTCCATTCGTCTATTAAGGCTACTCGTAGGGATGTTCAAAACCGTTTAGTAGATTTCAATGAAATAAGGAACAATTTGGAAAAATTTAAGGAAAAATTCTTGGAAAAACGCAACCGAGACAGAGAAAGTTACGAAGAGACACGAAGTACTGACTTTATTAAATACTATAAAGCAACACGATTAAAACAGCTACCAAAATATCGCAAGGCAAAGTTGGAGAATGTACATCCCACAAATATCAAAAGAAAAAAGAAGTTCACGGATTGTAGTGACAACGTACCATTTTTATTAACTGAAGATGAAAAACAACTTATTGATAGAGCTTTAAATGGTGAAGAGGAAAATGAAACCCTAATTTCCAAATTCAACTTAACTATAACACGTCGTGATATAAACTCTCTTGCGAGTACGTCCTGGTTGAATGATAACATAATCAACTTTTACTTTAACCTCATAATGGAACGTAGTGAAAAATCACAGGGAGGATTACTTAAAGTTTTGACTATGAATACTTGCTTTATTCTCAGCCTCTTGCGTATGGGCTACCCCGCCGTACGTAGGTGGACCAAAAACACAGACATATTTGCATATGATATAATCATTATACCTGTACATGTACATAATAATCATTGGTGTGTATCAGTAATTAGTTTTAAAGATAAATCAATAAAGTATTATGATTCCTTAGGTGGTACAAATTTAGAGCTTTTAGATACACTAGAAAACTATTTGAAAGAAGAATATCTTGATAAAAAGAAACAAGCATTTGATTTAGGGGCATTTACTAAAGAAAATGTTGCTAACTGTCCAAAACAAATTAACGGGAATGATTGCGGAGTATTTTGTTGTATGATAGCGGAATACATCGCAAGAAACAAAAGCCCAACATTTACTCAAGAAACTATTCCTTTTTTTAGAAAAAAAATGATTCTCGAAATAGTTCAGGGTAAATTAGGCATACAAGTTTAAGAATTCAAATCATCTCAACTAAACTAACATCCAAAAGAAAATAAATATTCCTTTAGTTTTAACTGTATAAAACTAACATTAATATTTACTCTACGAATTCCTAACTTGCAGATCCTCACCGGATTATTAGTTATAGCTTATGTGATTTGGACTCCCGTGCTAGCAACTTTAAATGTCAGTCCAATCAACGAAAAATCAGGGTTCGTTGAAATTCAGTTGGAAAAAGGTGAAATAGTGACAAAATCTAAAATTATAATTCACGTAATAGATACCGAAGAAATGTTAAAACTTATTCAGGATTTTAAAAGCGCTTCACTCAATTTTAATGGGGAACGTAGGAACCTATTGCAAACAGAACTTGAACACATGACAAAAAAAATTAAAACCTTAACACCGAAAAACCGACAAAAACGTGGGTTGCTTAATATTATAGGCAGCGCAGGAAAATGGCTGTTTGGAACAATGGATGATCAAGACCGAAAGGACATTGACGAACATCTGCGAACTATAGACCTTAACAGCCACAACGCCATTTCGATCATTAACCAACAGGTAGACATAAATCAAAAATTTAGCGACTCCATAAAACAACTGCGTGATATAATTCAGAGAGATAGAGAAATCCTATTAAACGGAATTAATCGAATTACAAACAGTACATTTGAAAATGATATCTATTACGACCAACTTTTCAAAATTCAAATTTTCGAAAGTAGAATTGATCAATTGCAAGATAATGTTGTATCCGCAAAACATGGAATATTGCATCCGAACATACTTACTGATGAAGAAATTGTAAAATATAATATTGATGTGAAGAAATTACAGTACATTAAAATGGGAGTAACCAAATCAGAAAATAACTTATTGATATTTGCAATAAAAATACCTATCGAATTTGTAAGCGTACAACTCAGGTTAATTATACCGATACCAAATCATGAAAGCAAAGAAATTGATTATGCGAAACAAATTGTTTTCACTTATAATAATACAGTATACAAATATGAAGATACCAAAACATTAAATGAAATAACTAAAAATGACCATTGTATTTTTAAAGATAACTGTAAACTTATAAAAAACACAAATTTGGAAATTGTACAACTTGACAGACAAACCATTTTAATTAAAAACGCTAAAAATTTGAGTTTAAATCAAAATTGTGATGCCAGAAATTTTAAATTAACAGGAAATGTATTAATGCAGTTTAATAATTGTTCAGTACAAATTTGGGATCATTACTTTTCGAATACCGAAGAAACAATTGAAGATCGTTTTTATTTTCCGACCGATAAGCAAGCTAAAAACTTTTCAGATAAAATTACATTAGACATAATCAACTCAGACAACATAAAGAATATACAAAAGATAAATGAACTTCAAACACATAAAAATTTGTCATATGGGATTAATGTAACCCTAATTTTACTCATTATACTTACCATAGTTGGAATGTGCATTTTCTATAAAAGAAAACAAAATGTTCATATAAATTTAGAAACTAGAATTCAGGAGAATTCTCATGTAAAGGGGGGAGAAGTCATGTACACGACAGCAAAGTCACATGAAAAGATGACACCTGATCCCGCCTGGGAAGACATTCGCATCTTCAATGCAAAATTCCATTCCCATGGAAACCCAGACGCGGATTCAGCAAAAATAGACCACAAATAGTTGTGGGACACATGACTTCGCCCCCAGTTCCCAGACCGTTGTCGGATTGTTACCACATTGTGTAAAGAGCACAGTTTTCTAAACCGTTACGAATAAAGTGTCAATATATTGTTCATTGTGAAAAGTGGTGTTTTGGTGTTGTTTCTTAATACAATATATAAACATACAAATCTAGCTCAAAATTGGTGAGATGGCGTTTAAGATTATGAGAGTTTGATTTTACCGTCAAATACAAAAAAGGGATTAAAAATGCTAACGCTGATGCATTATCGCGTATAGAACCAGCAGCAAAAGTGTTCGTAGTTGAACAATCAAACTCAATTCCAACTAGTACCGCGTGCATCAACGTATTCAAAACACAGATCATTATTAATAAAGCCAATTCAGGCTCGTTTAGGATAAAAAGACAAAATATTTTCAGTAAGAACAGAATCACAGTCTCAGTCAAAACACTAGACGAACAGACAGCCATAGTACTCTTAAAAAATCATTTCAATCCAAACGGACTCAATGCAATATTAGTAAAAGACTCTGAATTTTTCGAAACTATCAAAAACGTATTCCTACAACATTTTTCCAATAATAATAAATTCAAAATAATCAAATGTGAATCTAGGGTAGAAGACATCGTTGACGAAGAAAAATTGGCGGAAATAATCCATCATGAGCATATGAGAAACAATCACAGGGGGATCGAAGAGGTATACAAAGAATTGAAAATCAAATACTACAACCCAAAAATGAAAGAACGAATAACAAAATTTATAAACAATTGCGATTTATGTAACGCTGAGAAGTATGACAGACGACCAATTAAGCAACAGTTCAAAATAACGGAAACTCCCGATGGACCAAGAGAAATAATACAAGTTGATATATTTTATAGTCTAAATAACACCTTATTTTTAACCTTCATAGACAAATTTACCAAATTTGCGCAAGCCATTAAAATTACTTCAAGAACTTGGACAGAATGCAAGAGAGGCATCTTGCAATACCTATGTATTATAGGAAGCTTTAAGAAAATGATTATGGATAATGAGTTAGGTTTTAAAGCGATTCCATTAATTGAATTTTTCTCCCAACAAAATATTGAGGTACACTATACATCCAATAACCATAGCAATTCGAATGCTGACATTAACAGACTACATCACACACTCAATGGACATTTAAGACTACTTAGACATGACGAAAATAAAGATACCGATACTGTAGAAGAAAAAGTCCTGAAAGCAATACACTATTACAATCATTCATTTCATTCTACCACGGGAATCAAACCAATAGACGTTCAACTTGGAAACATAGATCGTGCCGATTATCCAAAAAGGATCTAGCCGGTTAAGCATATGAAAACTGCACTCGCGTCTGATGAAGAGCTCTTACCTCGTTTTTCTTGTTTTGCATCTAAAATAGCCATACACTTAATCTCACACCCCTAAGCCCCATAGTAAGGGAATAATGGGGGTGACAACCCTTGACGTAAATTTTTTTTTTCTCAGTACCTATTGAAGATATCTTCATGAAATTGAAACTATACATGACTATCGATAAACTAATTATAATATATTTTTTTTAGATTTTTTTTGCAATATTAGAAACTGTAAAAACCGAGAAGTATATTTTTTGGGGGTGGTTTTTTATACCAACCTCCAAAGTGACACCTAGCAAAAAAATATATCTTATTTGTCAATTAGTTGGCTATTACATGTTAAAGTTACAAAAGTGTCCAATTGGTGGAACATAGCTTAAAAAATAAAAATCAATTAAGATGTGTAATTATATGAAATAGTGTATTATAATTAATTCAATCATACAAAATATAAACATAATTACGGATAACGTTATTATACTGAACATTCAGTCATCGTCACTATTTTCTTCAACAGTAGTTATTATATCAGTCGCATCAAACATGGAGGTCAATATTGCTGCTGGTTTTATAATTTTTGATTTATAACGAGCATGTGCTAATTAGTAAATAACAGTCGCTACATGAGCGCAACAGCCCACTGTTCTGTTTCCATTTGCACAGTCACAAATATATCTTCGAATTCCTTTATAGCTGTTCGTGTCTGGCTCATACTCGATAAAACAATTATATGTCTTTCTATTAATATGCCTTGATCGTACCCTTACTTTTATAATATTTTCGCGATCTTCTAAAAATTCAAGGTTTAGTTCGTTGTCAGCTATTATTTCAGCAAGATAACATACTGCTTGTGATAATTGATAAGTGCCAGTAAATAATATTTTAAGGTCAGTTTCACTCAATTCTGGAAAATCCATTAGACAAGTTGACGATAATTTCGTAAAAAGTTTTTTACGCCGATTCAAGTTCTCATTTTTAACCAGCTCTTGCATTGTATTCTGCTGATTTTGACGCTCCTTCATAAAAACAATAATAGTATCGGCAAGTTCGACACCAAAGTTCAATCTTTTACCAAAAGTGTTATTTAAAAATCCAGCTATTCTGCACAAAGATTTTGCCACAGGTAAAAGCTTGTTGTCCAGAACATTATGTAATAAATGGTATTTTTTACCAATAGTGTCATGTACAGCTTCAACAGCCCAACGTACTTTAGTTACGAATCGGGATGCATTTGCCTCTTCTACTGTTAATTGTGCTCTTTTCCCCTTTAAAGCTGGCATAAGTACATGGTAGCCTTGCTTTTTAAAAAAATCGACCACGTCACGGAAACCGCGATCAACAATGCAGATGTCACCTGGTTGTAGAAGGGTTTTGAGTCCGTTAGGTTCCTCTAATATACTTCTCAATATACATGCGTCGTTCATCGTTCCATTGTAGAGACCTGCTATGTCAATTACATAGCCATTTGTTGTACAAATGGTCAAGGGCTTACAGAGTGGTGTTTTCTTCTGTCCACTATAAGATTATCTTTGGTAAACATTACATAAACAAAATAAACAAAATTAAACCAAGAGATGTTTCTCCAAATCCGAGTAGATGTTTTGCGAGGTAAGATGTTTCATCATTAATAAGATCTTGTCTACTTTTCGCATTAATTCCAAAATGAGCTGGTAAAATATTTTTTATTGTGAAACTAATATTGAAACTAAATATTGTGAAACTTGTTGAGAATATTTTAATCCAAATATTTTCTGAATTATGTCGTTTCAACTATCAGTTCTGAATTTAACTAAAAACACTACCAATGCCTGTATTACTGACTCTCATGCTAGTAATGTAACTAAAAACACTACCAATGCCTGTATTACTGTCTCTCATGCTAGTAAGCATTCCAGCTAGCCTAATAATATTTTGCCATTCAAGACCTGTGTAGGTAAATATTTCTTCTTCAGAAACACAAAATTCGCCAACTCTATTATGCAGTGTTAGACCAGCATTATTAGCTAAAAGATTTAAAAATTGGGAGACTTCACCTTTTTCTAAGAAACTATGATTAGAATAAACTCGTAATAGTTGTAAATCATCGTCAAAGAACCGTTTTTTTTATCAAATGATTTAGGCAACATCTGTTTCCTTTTGGAATAAAAATTCTTCTTTTAATAAATGCTTGAAGGCGAGCATCTAAAGGCACAGTAGTAAGATTTTTTTAGATTCACATACTGTGCAGTAAATGTGTGTTGTTTTAACTCTATTGATTTGAAACTCTATATATTTTTCTTGATGTGAGCTATTGCGACAAAACACTTGAAAATCTGGATCATCCAAATCACTGCTGTAACTGTCATTTACAACACTACCACCACAGCCAGTTGCGCAACTCTATATATATTATCAGTCTATATTTATGACAAAACAGGGATCCAATATGTAAAGCATTTTTACAATAAGGTTGATATCTATTTAAATCTTCATTTGTAATGATACGTTTCAACTTTCCACAGATTTTTCTGACACTTATTTTACAATTAGCACATTTATTATCTTTATAACGTTCAATTGTTTTTTCCATTGTTTCTGATCGCAAATGAAAAACTGAAAAAACTGAAAAACTGAGCCGCACTGAATACACAATTAAAATTCACAATTAATACTCTCGCGAAATTCTTAGTAAAACGATTTAAGTTTCATTACTATATTTTATTTTGGCTAAATCAACGTATTCCTACATCGCCTGCCAATTATGACTCACTAGCTAACTTCTTAGAACCTGATAAAACTTGCATGAAAATGAACAGGTCACTACATGCTCATTGTAGCGCACTATAAGATAATATTGTACCGAGTCTACAACACGCTGGCTGTTCAAAATTCGTGCAGTCGAATGTCATCAAATCGCATATTGTTTATAGTTGATTGTTCATAGTTAATTTGTAGGTAAACTTATTTTGCTGACATTTACAAGTTATAAGAACGTATTTATGATGATAGATATAGAGATAGTGCACAGGTGTTAATATCATTTTTGGGAAAAATTGATATACATGCACGTATACGTAACTGATTTTTATTTTTTTAAGCTATGTTCCACTAATTGGACCCTTTTGTAACTTTAACATGTAATAGCTAAATAATTGACAAATAAGATATATTTTTTTGCTAGGTGTCACTTTGGGGGTTGGTATAAAAAACCACCCCCAAAAAATATACTTCTCGGTTTTTACAGTTTCTAATATTGCAAAAAATCTAAAAAAAAAAAAAAATTATAATTAGTTTATCGATAGTCATGTATAGTTTCAATTTCATGAAGATATCTTCAATAGGTGCTGAGAAAAAAAAAATTTACGTCAAGGGTTGTCACCCCCATTATTCCCTTACTATAGGGCTTAGGGGTGTGAGATTAAGTATATGGCTATTTTAGATGAAAAACAATAAAAACAAGCTAAGAACCCTTCATCAGACGCGAGTGCAGTTTTCATATGCTTAACCGACTAGATCCTTAAGGAGAGAATTGTGAAACTCAAAGAGCGAGTAATTAATAAACTCAATGCAAATAGAGAAGCTGTAAGCGTTAGAGAAGGACCCATATTTTTAAAGGAAACAAGAGGTGGAAAAAACCATTCGAAATTTCGAAAAATCAATGTAAAAAAATTAGACGAGGATCATGTCGTTACTGAAACAGGCCATAAATATTATAAAGCACACATTAAACGAATAAAGAAACACCAAGACCCGAATAACCCCAGTATTGCAATAAAATATCCAAAGAAAATTAAGAAACCAAAAGTACATATCCTTCCTCCTTTAGGAGACGAACAACATGATAAAGCGCCAGAGAAACAGAATTTATCACCAACAACAGAACTTCCGAAATTCAATGCCAATCAATTATCTGTTATAAAGAAAATAAAAGAATGTGGACCATCAAATGAAATTATGATATCTAAGTTTAATATTGATATAACCAGAGCAGATTTGAATACATTAAGAGGAGATAAGTGGCTTAATGACAAAATATTAAATTTTTATCTAGAGCTTGTAGGCGAGCGAAACAAACAACAACATAGTACAAAAGTTTACGCCATGAATACATTTTTCGTACCAAAACTACTCCAATCAGGTTATGATTCTATCAGGACTTGGACACAAAAAATTAATATATTCTAATAGTTATCGTTTCTGATGCTTGTAGTTTGGATTTAATAATAAAAATAAAAATCCGTAGTTTCTCCTACTACAAAATTGTTTATTTGCGTAGATACGTATTTCGGGAGCTATTTACTCCCTTCTTCAGTACTTAGGATACTTTTGGCATAGTATTCAGTACTTAGGATACTTTTGGCATCCTTCTTCAGAATCCACATAAAAACCAGCCGCCGTGTGAGCAAAGACATCAAGAAACGTATGGCAATGCAATCATTAAGCAAAACAATATCGGAACTTCATACACAACAAGCAAAACGAAACCTAGAAGCATACAGCACACATCTAAAGATGGCCAAAGACGCGACATCAATAGGAGCACCGCTAGAGGAAATGCTGGTGAAGATATATAGAGCATTTGAATGTGAAGTAGCCAAGAAACGGAAAGCGCATAATAGGAAATGGGCTCAATTGACACATAAGAGCATGAATAAGGATAATCCCTTGGCCATACTACCGAATTACTTGGTGTAAAAATCATCGGTTGAATTTACCCCAAAAGAATTGACAGTTTTAAACAATGGCCTTGGTTATGCATTATCACCTACACCATCATCAGAAGAAATCGTCGTCAATATTGAAGCGGGGATAAAGAGGCTTAGCAACGAGGCAAAAGAAGAAATCCGAAGTGGGCTATCGAAAATTATTCGCAAGACAGACGCAAGAAAACCAACAGTCGATCGGAAAATTACAACAATAGCCCGCCAACTAAGAGATAAGCCCGTTTATTACCTCAAAGCGGACACATTAAACGAATAAAGAAACACCAAGACCCGAATAACCCCAGTATTGCAATAAAATATCCAAAGAAAATTAAGAAACCAAAAGTACATATCCTTCCTCCTTTAGGAGACGAACAACATGATAAAGCGCCAGAGAAACAGAATTTATCACCAACAACAGAACTTCCGAAATTCAATGCCAATCAATTATCTGTTATAAAGAAAATAAAAGAATGTGGACCATCAAATGAAATTATGATATCTAAGTTTAATATTGATATAACCAGAGCAGATTTGAATACATTAAGAGGAGATAAGTGGCTTAATGACAAAATATTAAATTTTTATCTAGAGCTTGTAGGCGAGCGAAACAAACAACAACATAGTACAAAAGTTTACGCCATGAATACATTTTTCGTACCAAAACTACTCCAATCAGGTTATGATTCTATCAGGACTTGGACACAAAAAATTAATATATTCTAATAGTTATCGTTTCTGATGCTTGTAGTTTGGATTTAATAATAAAAATAAAAATCCGTAGTTTCTCCTACTACAAAATTGTTTATTTGCGTAGATACGTATTTCGGGAGCTATTTACTCCCTTCTTCAGTACTTAGGATACTTTTGGCATAGTATTCAGTACTTAGGATACTTTTGGCATCCTTCTTCAGAATCCACATAAAAACCAGCCGCCGTGTGAGCAAAGACATCAAGAAACGTATGGCAATGCAATCATTAAGCAAAACAATATCGGAACTTCATACACAACAAGCAAAACGAAACCTAGAAGCATACAGCACACATCTAAAGATGGCCAAAGACGCGACATCAATAGGAGCACCGCTAGAGGAAATGCTGGTGAAGATATATAGAGCATTTGAATGTGAAGTAGCCAAGAAACGGAAAGCGCATAATAGGAAATGGGCTCAATTGACACATAAGAGCATGAATAAGGATAATCCCTTGGCCATACTACCGAATTACTTGGTGTAAAAATCATCGGTTGAATTTACCCCAAAAGAATTGACAGTTTTAAACAATGGCCTTGGTTATGCATTATCACCTACACCATCATCAGAAGAAATCGTCGTCAATATTGAAGCGGGGATAAAGAGGCTTAGCAACGAGGCAAAAGAAGAAATCCGAAGTGGGCTATCGAAAATTATTCGCAAGACAGACGCAAGAAAACCAACAGTCGATCGGAAAATTACAACAATAGCCCGCCAACTAAGAGATAAGCCCGTTTATTACCTCAAAGCGGACACATTAAACGAATAAAGAAACACCAAGACCCGAATAACCCCAGTATTGCAATAAAATATCCAAAGAAAATTAAGAAACCAAAAGTACATATCCTTCCTCCTTTAGGAGACGAACAACATGATAAAGCGCCAGAGAAACAGAATTTATCACCAACAACAGAACTTCCGAAATTCAATGCCAATCAATTATCTGTTATAAAGAAAATAAAAGAATGTGGACCATCAAATGAAATTATGATATCTAAGTTTAATATTGATATAACCAGAGCAGATTTGAATACATTAAGAGGAGATAAGTGGCTTAATGACAAAATATTAAATTTTTATCTAGAGCTTGTAGGCGAGCGAAACAAACAACAACATAGTACAAAAGTTTACGCCATGAATACATTTTTCGTACCAAAACTACTCCAATCAGGTTATGATTCTATCAGGACTTGGACACAAAAAATTAATATATTCTAATAGTTATCGTTTCTGATGCTTGTAGTTTGGATTTAATAATAAAAATAAAAATCCGTAGTTTCTCCTACTACAAAATTGTTTATTTGCGTAGATACGTATTTCGGGAGCTATTTACTCCCTTCTTCAGTACTTAGGATACTTTTGGCATAGTATTCAGTACTTAGGATACTTTTGGCATCCTTCTTCAGAATCCACATAAAAACCAGCCGCCGTGTGAGCAAAGACATCAAGAAACGTATGGCAATGCAATCATTAAGCAAAACAATATCGGAACTTCATACACAACAAGAAAAACGAAACCTAGAAGCATACAGCACACATCTAAAGATGGCCAAAGACGCGACATCAATAGGAGCACCGCTAGAGGAAATGCTGGTGAAGATATATAGAGCATTTGAATGTGAAGTAGCCAAGAAACGGAAAGCGCATAATAGGAAATGGGCTCAATTGACACATAAGAGCATGAATAAGGATAATCCCTTGGCCATACTACCGAATTACTTGGTGTAAAAATCATCGGTTGAATTTACCCCAAAAGAATTGACAGTTTTAAACAATGGCCTTGGTTATGCATTATCACCTACACCATCATCAGAAGAAATCGTCGTCAATATTGAAGCGGGGATAAAGAGGCTTAGCAACGAGGCAAAAGAAGAAATCCGAAGTGGGCTATCGAAAATTATTCGCAAGACAGACGCAAGAAAACCAACAGTCGATCGGAAAATTACAACAATAGCCCGCCAACTAAGAGATAAGCCCGTTTATTACCTCAAAGCGGACACATTAAACGAATAAAGAAACACCAAGACCCGAATAACCCCAGTATTGCAATAAAATATCCAAAGAAAATTAAGAAACCAAAAGTACATATCCTTCCTCCTTTAGGAGACGAACAACATGATAAAGCGCCAGAGAAACAGAATTTATCACCAACAACAGAACTTCCGAAATTCAATGCCAATCAATTATCTGTTATAAAGAAAATAAAAGAATGTGGACCATCAAATGAAATTATGATATCTAAGTTTAATATTGATATAACCAGAGCAGATTTGAATACATTAAGAGGAGATAAGTGGCTTAATGACAAAATATTAAATTTTTATCTAGAGCTTGTAGGCGAGCGAAACAAACAACAACATAGTACAAAAGTTTACGCCATGAATACATTTTTCGTACCAAAACTACTCCAATCAGGTTATGATTCTATCAGGACTTGGACACAAAAAATTAATATATTCTAATAGTTATCGTTTCTGATGCTTGTAGTTTGGATTTAATAATAAAAATAAAAATCCGTAGTTTCTCCTACTACAAAATTGTTTATTTGCGTAGATACGTATTTCGGGAGCTATTTACTCCCTTCTTCAGTACTTAGGATACTTTTGGCATAGTATTCAGTACTTAGGATACTTTTGGCATCCTTCTTCAGAATCCACATAAAAACCAGCCGCCGTGTGAGCAAAGACATCAAGAAACGTATGGCAATGCAATCATTAAGCAAAACAATATCGGAACTTCATACACAACAAGAAAAACGAAACCTAGAAGCATACAGCACACATCTAAAGATGGCCAAAGACGCGACATCAATAGGAGCACCGCTAGAGGAAATGCTGGTGAAGATATATAGAGCATTTGAATGTGAAGTAGCCAAGAAACGGAAAGCGCATAATAGGAAATGGGCTCAATTGACACATAAGAGCATGAATAAGGATAATCCCTTGGCCATACTACCGAATTACTTGGTGTAAAAATCATCGGTTGAATTTACCCCAAAAGAATTGACAGTTTTAAACAATGGCCTTGGTTATGCATTATCACCTACACCATCATCAGAAGAAATCGTCGTCAATATTGAAGCGGGGATAAAGAGGCTTAGCAACGAGGCAAAAGAAGAAATCCGAAGTGGGCTATCGAAAATTATTCGCAAGACAGACGCAAGAAAACCAACAGTCGATCGGAAAATTACAACAATAGCCCGCCAACTAAGAGATAAGCCCGTTTATTACCTCAAAGCGGACACATTAAACGAATAAAGAAACACCAAGACCCGAATAACCCCAGTATTGCAATAAAATATCCAAAGAAAATTAAGAAACCAAAAGTACATATCCTTCCTCCTTTAGGAGACGAACAACATGATAAAGCGCCAGAGAAACAGAATTTATCACCAACAACAGAACTTCCGAAATTCAATGCCAATCAATTATCTGTTATAAAGAAAATAAAAGAATGTGGACCATCAAATGAAATTATGATATCTAAGTTTAATATTGATATAACCAGAGCAGATTTGAATACATTAAGAGGAGATAAGTGGCTTAATGACAAAATATTAAATTTTTATCTAGAGCTTGTAGGCGAGCGAAACAAACAACAACATAGTACAAAAGTTTACGCCATGAATACATTTTTCGTACCAAAACTACTCCAATCAGGTTATGATTCTATCAGGACTTGGACACAAAAAATTAATATATTCTAATAGTTATCGTTTCTGATGCTTGTAGTTTGGATTTAATAATAAAAATAAAAATCCGTAGTTTCTCCTACTACAAAATTGTTTATTTGCGTAGATACGTATTTCGGGAGCTATTTACTCCCTTCTTCAGTACTTAGGATACTTTTGGCATAGTATTCAGTACTTAGGATACTTTTGGCATCCTTCTTCAGAATCCACATAAAAACCAGCCGCCGTGTGAGCAAAGACATCAAGAAACGTATGGCAATGCAATCATTAAGCAAAACAATATCGGAACTTCATACACAACAAGCAAAACGAAACCTAGAAGCATACAGCACACATCTAAAGATGGCCAAAGACGCGACATCAATAGGAGCACCGCTAGAGGAAATGCTGGTGAAGATATATAGAGCATTTGAATGTGAAGTAGCCAAGAAACGGAAAGCGCATAATAGGAAATGGGCTCAATTGACACATAAGAGCATGAATAAGGATAATCCCTTGGCCATACTACCGAATTACTTGGTGTAAAAATCATCGGTTGAATTTACCCCAAAAGAATTGACAGTTTTAAACAATGGCCTTGGTTATGCATTATCACCTACACCATCATCAGAAGAAATCGTCGTCAATATTGAAGCGGGGATAAAGAGGCTTAGCAACGAGGCAAAAGAAGAAATCCGAAGTGGGCTATCGAAAATTATTCGCAAGACAGACGCAAGAAAACCAACAGTCGATCGGAAAATTACAACAATAGCCCGCCAACTAAGAGATAAGCCCGTTTATTACCTCAAAGCGGACACATTAAACGAATAAAGAAACACCAAGACCCGAATAACCCCAGTATTGCAATAAAATATCCAAAGAAAATTAAGAAACCAAAAGTACATATCCTTCCTCCTTTAGGAGACGAACAACATGATAAAGCGCCAGAGAAACAGAATTTATCACCAACAACAGAACTTCCGAAATTCAATGCCAATCAATTATCTGTTATAAAGAAAATAAAAGAATGTGGACCATCAAATGAAATTATGATATCTAAGTTTAATATTGATATAACCAGAGCAGATTTGAATACATTAAGAGGAGATAAGTGGCTTAATGACAAAATATTAAATTTTTATCTAGAGCTTGTAGGCGAGCGAAACAAACAACAACATAGTACAAAAGTTTACGCCATGAATACGTTTTTCGTACCAAAACTACTCCAATCAGGTTATGATTCTATCAGGACTTGGACACAAAAAATTAATATATTCTAATAGTTATCGTTTCTGATGCTTGTAGTTTGGATTTAATAATAAAAATAAAAATCCGTAGTTTCTCCTACTACAAAATTGTTTATTTGCGTAGATACGTATTTCGGGAGCTATTTACTCCCTTCTTCAGTACTTAGGATACTTTTGGCATAGTATTCAGTACTTAGGATACTTTTGGCATCCTTCTTCAGAATCCACATAAAAACCAGCCGCCGTGTGAGCAAAGACATCAAGAAACGTATGGCAATGCAATCATTAAGCAAAACAATATCGGAACTTCATACACAACAAGCAAAACGAAACCTAGAAGCATACAGCACACATCTAAAGATGGCCAAAGACGCGACATCAATAGGAGCACCGCTAGAGGAAATGCTGGTGAAGATATATAGAGCATTTGAATGTGAAGTAGCCAAGAAACGGAAAGCGCATAATAGGAAATGGGCTCAATTGACACATAAGAGCATGAATAAGGATAATCCCTTGGCCATACTACCGAATTACTTGGTGTAAAAATCATCGGTTGAATTTACCCCAAAAGAATTGACAGTTTTAAACAATGGCCTTGGTTATGCATTATCACCTACACCATCATCAGAAGAAATCGTCGTCAATATTGAAGCGGGGATAAAGAGGCTTAGCAACGAGGCAAAAGAAGAAATCCGAAGTGGGCTATCGAAAATTATTCGCAAGACAGACGCAAGAAAACCAACAGTCGATCGGAAAATTACAACAATAGCCCGCCAACTAAGAGATAAGCCCGTTTATTACCTCAAAGCGGACACATTAAACGAATAAAGAAACACCAAGACCCGAATAACCCCAGTATTGCAATAAAATATCCAAAGAAAATTAAGAAACCAAAAGTACATATCCTTCCTCCTTTAGGAGACGAACAACATGATAAAGCGCCAGAGAAACAGAATTTATCACCAACAACAGAACTTCCGAAATTCAATGCCAATCAATTATCTGTTATAAAGAAAATAAAAGAATGTGGACCATCAAATGAAATTATGATATCTAAGTTTAATATTGATATAACCAGAGCAGATTTGAATACATTAAGAGGAGATAAGTGGCTTAATGACAAAATATTAAATTTTTATCTAGAGCTTGTAGGCGAGCGAAACAAACAACAACATAGTACAAAAGTTTACGCCATGAATACATTTTTCGTACCAAAACTACTCCAATCAGGTTATGATTCTATCAGGACTTGGACACAAAAAATTAATATATTCTAATAGTTATCGTTTCTGATGCTTGTAGTTTGGATTTAATAATAAAAATAAAAATCCGTAGTTTCTCCTACTACAAAATTGTTTATTTGCGTAGATACGTATTTCGGGAGCTATTTACTCCCTTCTTCAGTACTTAGGATACTTTTGGCATAGTATTCAGTACTTAGGATACTTTTGGCATCCTTCTTCAGAATCCACATAAAAACCAGCCGCCGTGTGAGCAAAGACATCAAGAAACGTATGGCAATGCAATCATTAAGCAAAACAATATCGGAACTTCATACACAACAAGCAAAACGAAACCTAGAAGCATACAGCACACATCTAAAGATGGCCAAAGACGCGACATCAATAGGAGCACCGCTAGAGGAAATGCTGGTGAAGATATATAGAGCATTTGAATGTGAAGTAGCCAAGAAACGGAAAGCGCATAATAGGAAATGGGCTCAATTGACACATAAGAGCATGAATAAGGATAATCCCTTGGCCATACTACCGAATTACTTGGTGTAAAAATCATCGGTTGAATTTACCCCAAAAGAATTGACAGTTTTAAACAATGGCCTTGGTTATGCATTATCACCTACACCATCATCAGAAGAAATCGTCGTCAATATTGAAGCGGGGATAAAGAGGCTTAGCAACGAGGCAAAAGAAGAAATCCGAAGTGGGCTATCGAAAATTATTCGCAAGACAGACGCAAGAAAACCAACAGTCGATCGGAAAATTACAACAATAGCCCGCCAACTAAGAGATAAGCCCGTTTATTACCTCAAAGCGGACACATTAAACGAATAAAGAAACACCAAGACCCGAATAACCCCAGTATTGCAATAAAATATCCAAAGAAAATTAAGAAACCAAAAGTACATATCCTTCCTCCTTTAGGAGACGAACAACATGATAAAGCGCCAGAGAAACAGAATTTATCACCAACAACAGAACTTCCGAAATTCAATGCCAATCAATTATCTGTTATAAAGAAAATAAAAGAATGTGGACCATCAAATGAAATTATGATATCTAAGTTTAATATTGATATAACCAGAGCAGATTTGAATACATTAAGAGGAGATAAGTGGCTTAATGACAAAATATTAAATTTTTATCTAGAGCTTGTAGGCGAGCGAAACAAACAACAACATAGTACAAAAGTTTACGCCATGAATACATTTTTCGTACCAAAACTACTCCAATCAGGTTATGATTCTATCAGGACTTGGACACAAAAAATTAATATATTCTAATAGTTATCGTTTCTGATGCTTGTAGTTTGGATTTAATAATAAAAATAAAAATCCGTAGTTTCTCCTACTACAAAATTGTTTATTTGCGTAGATACGTATTTCGGGAGCTATTTACTCCCTTCTTCAGTACTTAGGATACTTTTGGCATAGTATTCAGTACTTAGGATACTTTTGGCATCCTTCTTCAGAATCCACATAAAAACCAGCCGCCGTGTGAGCAAAGACATCAAGAAACGTATGGCAATGCAATCATTAAGCAAAACAATATCGGAACTTCATACACAACAAGCAAAACGAAACCTAGAAGCATACAGCACACATCTAAAGATGGCCAAAGACGCGACATCAATAGGAGCACCGCTAGAGGAAATGCTGGTGAAGATATATAGAGCATTTGAATGTGAAGTAGCCAAGAAACGGAAAGCGCATAATAGGAAATGGGCTCAATTGACACATAAGAGCATGAATAAGGATAATCCCTTGGCCATACTACCGAATTACTTGGTGTAAAAATCATCGGTTGAATTTACCCCAAAAGAATTGACAGTTTTAAACAATGGCCTTGGTTATGCATTATCACCTACACCATCATCAGAAGAAATCGTCGTCAATATTGAAGCGGGGATAAAGAGGCTTAGCAACGAGGCAAAAGAAGAAATCCGAAGTGGGCTATCGAAAATTATTCGCAAGACAGACGCAAGAAAACCAACAGTCGATCGGAAAATTACAACAATAGCCCGCCAACTAAGAGATAAGCCCGTTTATTACCTCAAAGCGGACACATTAAACGAATAAAGAAACACCAAGACCCGAATAACCCCAGTATTGCAATAAAATATCCAAAGAAAATTAAGAAACCAAAAGTACATATCCTTCCTCCTTTAGGAGACGAACAACATGATAAAGCGCCAGAGAAACAGAATTTATCACCAACAACAGAACTTCCGAAATTCAATGCCAATCAATTATCTGTTATAAAGAAAATAAAAGAATGTGGACCATCAAATGAAATTATGATATCTAAGTTTAATATTGATATAACCAGAGCAGATTTGAATACATTAAGAGGAGATAAGTGGCTTAATGACAAAATATTAAATTTTTATCTAGAGCTTGTAGGCGAGCGAAACAAACAACAACATAGTACAAAAGTTTACGCCATGAATACATTTTTCGTACCAAAACTACTCCAATCAGGTTATGATTCTATCAGGACTTGGACACAAAAAATTAATATATTCTAATAGTTATCGTTTCTGATGCTTGTAGTTTGGATTTAATAATAAAAATAAAAATCCGTAGTTTCTCCTACTACAAAATTGTTTATTTGCGTAGATACGTATTTCGGGAGCTATTTACTCCCTTCTTCAGTACTTAGGATACTTTTGGCATAGTATTCAGTACTTAGGATACTTTTGGCATCCTTCTTCAGAATCCACATAAAAACCAGCCGCCGTGTGAGCAAAGACATCAAGAAACGTATGGCAATGCAATCATTAAGCAAAACAATATCGGAACTTCATACACAACAAGCAAAACGAAACCTAGAAGCATACAGCACACATCTAAAGATGGCCAAAGACGCGACATCAATAGGAGCACCGCTAGAGGAAATGCTGGTGAAGATATATAGAGCATTTGAATGTGAAGTAGCCAAGAAACGGAAAGCGCATAATAGGAAATGGGCTCAATTGACACATAAGAGCATGAATAAGGATAATCCCTTGGAAATACTACCGAATTACTTGGTGTAAAAATCATCGGTTGAATTTACCCCAAAAGAATTGACAGTTTTAAACAATGGCCTTGGTTATGCATTATCACCTACACCATCATCAGAAGAAATCGTCGTCAATATTGAAGCGGGGATAAAGAGGCTTAGCAACGAGGCAAAAGAAGAAATCCGAAGTGGGCTATCGAAAATTATTCGCAAGACAGACGCAAGAAAACCAACAGTCGATCGGAAAATTACAACAATAGCCCGCCAACTAAGAGATAAGCCCGTTTATTACCTCAAAGCGGACACATTAAACGAATAAAGAAACACCAAGACCCGAATAACCCCAGTATTGCAATAAAATATCCAAAGAAAATTAAGAAACCAAAAGTACATATCCTTCCTCCTTTAGGAGACGAACAACATGATAAAGCGCCAGAGAAACAGAATTTATCACCAACAACAGAACTTCCGAAATTCAATGCCAATCAATTATCTGTTATAAAGAAAATAAAAGAATGTGGACCATCAAATGAAATTATGATATCTAAGTTTAATATTGATATAACCAGAGCAGATTTGAATACATTAAGAGGAGATAAGTGGCTTAATGACAAAATATTAAATTTTTATCTAGAGCTTGTAGGCGAGCGAAACAAACAACAACATAGTACAAAAGTTTACGCCATGAATACATTTTTCGTACCAAAACTACTCCAATCAGGTTATGATTCTATCAGGACTTGGACACAAAAAATTAATATATTCTAATAGTTATCGTTTCTGATGCTTGTAGTTTGGATTTAATAATAAAAATAAAAATCCGTAGTTTCTCCTACTACAAAATTGTTTATTTGCGTAGATACGTATTTCGGGAGCTATTTACTCCCTTCTTCAGTACTTAGGATACTTTTGGCATAGTATTCAGTACTTAGGATACTTTTGGCATCCTTCTTCAGAATCCACATAAAAACCAGCCGCCGTGTGAGCAAAGACATCAAGAAACGTATGGAAATGCAATCATTAAGCAAAACAATATCGGAACTTCATACACAACAAGCAAAACGAAACCTAGAAGCATACAGCACACATCTAAAGATGGCCAAAGACGCGACATCAATAGGAGCACCGCTAGAGGAAATGCTGGTGAAGATATATAGAGCATTTGAATGTGAAGTAGCCAAGAAACGGAAAGCGCATAATAGGAAATGGGCTCAATTGACACATAAGAGCATGAATAAGGATAATCCCTTGGCCATACTACCGAATTACTTGGTGTAAAAATCATCGGTTGAATTTACCCCAAAAGAATTGACAGTTTTAAACAATGGCCTTGGTTATGCATTATCACCTACACCATCATCAGAAGAAATCGTCGTCAATATTGAAGCGGGGATAAAGAGGCTTAGCAACGAGGCAAAAGAAGAAATCCGAAGTGGGCTATCGAAAATTATTCGCAAGACAGACGCAAGAAAACCAACAGTCGATCGGAAAATTACAACAATAGCCCGCCAACTAAGAGATAAGCCCGTTTATTACCTCAAAGCGGACACATTAAACGAATAAAGAAACACCAAGACCCGAATAACCCCAGTATTGCAATAAAATATCCAAAGAAAATTAAGAAACCAAAAGTACATATCCTTCCTCCTTTAGGAGACGAACAACATGATAAAGCGCCAGAGAAACAGAATTTATCACCAACAACAGAACTTCCGAAATTCAATGCCAATCAATTATCTGTTATAAAGAAAATAAAAGAATGTGGACCATCAAATGAAATTATGATATCTAAGTTTAATATTGATATAACCAGAGCAGATTTGAATACATTAAGAGGAGATAAGTGGCTTAATGACAAAATATTAAATTTTTATCTAGAGCTTGTAGGCGAGCGAAACAAACAACAACATAGTACAAAAGTTTACGCCATGAATACATTTTTCGTACCAAAACTACTCCAATCAGGTTATGATTCTATCAGGACTTGGACACAAAAAATTAATATATTCTAATAGTTATCGTTTCTGATGCTTGTAGTTTGGATTTAATAATAAAAATAAAAATCCGTAGTTTCTCCTACTACAAAATTGTTTATTTGCGTAGATACGTATTTCGGGAGCTATTTACTCCCTTCTTCAGTACTTAGGATACTTTTGGCATAGTATTCAGTACTTAGGATACTTTTGGCATCCTTCTTCAGAATCCACATAAAAACCAGCCGCCGTGTGAGCAAAGACATCAAGAAACGTATGGAAATGCAATCATTAAGCAAAACAATATCGGAACTTCATACACAACAAGCAAAACGAAACCTAGAAGCATACAGCACACATCTAAAGATGGCCATAGACGCGACATCAATAGGAGCACCGCTAGAGGAAATGCTGGTGAAGATATATAGAGCATTTGAATGTGAAGTAGCCAAGAAACGGAAAGCGCATAATAGGAAATGGGCTCAATTGACACATAAGAGCATGAATAAGGATAATCCCTTGGCCATACTACCGAATTACTTGGTGTAAAAATCATCGGTTGAATTTACCCCAAAAGAATTGACAGTTTTAAACAATGGCCTTGGTTATGCATTATCACCTACACCATCATCAGAAGAAATCGTCGTCAATATTGAAGCGGGGATAAAGAGGCTTAGCAACGAGGCAAAAGAAGAAATCCGAAGTGGGCTATCGAAAATTATTCGCAAGACAGACGCAAGAAAACCAACAGTCGATCGGAAAATTACAACAATAGCCCGCCAACTAAGAGATAAGCCCGTTTATTACCTCAAAGCGGACACATTAAACGAATAAAGAAACACCAAGACCCGAATAACCCCAGTATTGCAATAAAATATCCAAAGAAAATTAAGAAACCAAAAGTACATATCCTTCCTCCTTTAGGAGACGAACAACATGATAAAGCGCCAGAGAAACAGAATTTATCACCAACAACAGAACTTCCGAAATTCAATGCCAATCAATTATCTGTTATAAAGAAAATAAAAGAATGTGGACCATCAAATGAAATTATGATATCTAAGTTTAATATTGATATAACCAGAGCAGATTTGAATACATTAAGAGGAGATAAGTGGCTTAATGACAAAATATTAAATTTTTATCTAGAGCTTGTAGGCGAGCGAAACAAACAACAACATAGTACAAAAGTTTACGCCATGAATACATTTTTCGTACCAAAACTACTCCAATCAGGTTATGATTCTATCAGGACTTGGACACAAAAAATTAATATATTCTAATAGTTATCGTTTCTGATGCTTGTAGTTTGGATTTAATAATAAAAATAAAAATCCGTAGTTTCTCCTACTACAAAATTGTTTATTTGCGTAGATACGTATTTCGGGAGCTATTTACTCCCTTCTTCAGTACTTAGGATACTTTTGGCATAGTATTCAGTACTTAGGATACTTTTGGCATCCTTCTTCAGAATCCACATAAAAACCAGCCGCCGTGTGAGCAAAGACATCAAGAAACGTATGGAAATGCAATCATTAAGCAAAACAATATCGGAACTTCATACACAACAAGCAAAACGAAACCTAGAAGCATACAGCACACATCTAAAGATGGCCAAAGACGCGACATCAATAGGAGCACCGCTAGAGGAAATGCTGGTGAAGATATATAGAGCATTTGAATGTGAAGTAGCCAAGAAACGGAAAGCGCATAATAGGAAATGGGCTCAATTGACACATAAGAGCATGAATAAGGATAATCCCTTGGCCATACTACCGAATTACTTGGTGTAAAAATCATCGGTTGAATTTACCCCAAAAGAATTGACAGTTTTAAACAATGGCCTTGGTTATGCATTATCACCTACACCATCATCAGAAGAAATCGTCGTCAATATTGAAGCGGGGATAAAGAGGCTTAGCAACGAGGCAAAAGAAGAAATCCGAAGTGGGCTATCGAAAATTATTCGCAAGACAGACGCAAGAAAACCAACAGTCGATCGGAAAATTACAACAATAGCCCGCCAACTAAGAGATAAGCCCGTTTATTACCTCAAAGCGGACACATTAAACGAATAAAGAAACACCAAGACCCGAATAACCCCAGTATTGCAATAAAATATCCAAAGAAAATTAAGAAACCAAAAGTACATATCCTTCCTCCTTTAGGAGACGAACAACATGATAAAGCGCCAGAGAAACAGAATTTATCACCAACAACAGAACTTCCGAAATTCAATGCCAATCAATTATCTGTTATAAAGAAAATAAAAGAATGTGGACCATCAAATGAAATTATGATATCTAAGTTTAATATTGATATAACCAGAGCAGATTTGAATACATTAAGAGGAGATAAGTGGCTTAATGACAAAATATTAAATTTTTATCTAGAGCTTGTAGGCGAGCGAAACAAACAACAACATAGTACAAAAGTTTACGCCATGAATACATTTTTCGTACCAAAACTACTCCAATCAGGTTATGATTCTATCAGGACTTGGACACAAAAAATTAATATATTCTAATAGTTATCGTTTCTGATGCTTGTAGTTTGGATTTAATAATAAAAATAAAAATCCGTAGTTTCTCCTACTACAAAATTGTTTATTTGCGTAGATACGTATTTCGGGAGCTATTTACTCCCTTCTTCAGTACTTAGGATACTTTTGGCATAGTATTCAGTACTTAGGATACTTTTGGCATCCTTCTTCAGAATCCACATAAAAACCAGCCGCCGTGTGAGCAAAGACATCAAGAAACGTATGGCAATGCAATCATTAAGCAAAACAATATCGGAACTTCATACACAACAAGCAAAACGAAACCTAGAAGCATACAGCACACATCTAAAGATGGCCAAAGACGCGACATCAATAGGAGCACCGCTAGAGGAAATGCTGGTGAAGATATATAGAGCATTTGAATGTGAAGTAGCCAAGAAACGGAAAGCGCATAATAGGAAATGGGCTCAATTGACACATAAGAGCATGAATAAGGATAATCCCTTGGCCATACTACCGAATTACTTGGTGTAAAAATCATCGGTTGAATTTACCCCAAAAGAATTGACAGTTTTAAACAATGGCCTTGGTTATGCATTATCACCTACACCATCATCAGAAGAAATCGTCGTCAATATTGAAGCGGGGATAAAGAGGCTTAGCAACGAGGCAAAAGAAGAAATCCGAAGTGGGCTATCGAAAATTATTCGCAAGACAGACGCAAGAAAACCAACAGTCGATCGGAAAATTACAACAATAGCCCGCCAACTAAGAGATAAGCCCGTTTATTACCTCAAAGCGGACACATTAAACGAATAAAGAAACACCAAGACCCGAATAACCCCAGTATTGCAATAAAATATCCAAAGAAAATTAAGAAACCAAAAGTACATATCCTTCCTCCTTTAGGAGACGAACAACATGATAAAGCGCCAGAGAAACAGAATTTATCACCAACAACAGAACTTCCGAAATTCAATGCCAATCAATTATCTGTTATAAAGAAAATAAAAGAATGTGGACCATCAAATGAAATTATGATATCTAAGTTTAATATTGATATAACCAGAGCAGATTTGAATACATTAAGAGGAGATAAGTGGCTTAATGACAAAATATTAAATTTTTATCTAGAGCTTGTAGGCGAGCGAAACAAACAACAACATAGTACAAAAGTTTACGCCATGAATACATTTTTCGTACCAAAACTACTCCAATCAGGTTATGATTCTATCAGGACTTGGACACAAAAAATTAATATATTCTAATAGTTATCGTTTCTGATGCTTGTAGTTTGGATTTAATAATAAAAATAAAAATCCGTAGTTTCTCCTACTACAAAATTGTTTATTTGCGTAGATACGTATTTCGGGAGCTATTTACTCCCTTCTTCAGTACTTAGGATACTTTTGGCATAGTATTCAGTACTTAGGATACTTTTGGCATCCTTCTTCAGAATCCACATAAAAACCAGCCGCCGTGTGAGCAAAGACATCAAGAAACGTATGGCAATGCAATCATTAAGCAAAACAATATCGGAACTTCATACACAACAAGCAAAACGAAACCTAGAAGCATACAGCACACATCTAAAGATGGCCAAAGACGCGACATCAATAGGAGCACCGCTAGAGGAAATGCTGGTGAAGATATATAGAGCATTTGAATGTGAAGTAGCCAAGAAACGGAAAGCGCATAATAGGAAATGGGCTCAATTGACACATAAGAGCATGAATAAGGATAATCCCTTGGCCATACTACCGAATTACTTGGTGTAAAAATCATCGGTTGAATTTACCCCAAAAGAATTGACAGTTTTAAACAATGGCCTTGGTTATGCATTATCACCTACACCATCATCAGAAGAAATCGTCGTCAATATTGAAGCGGGGATAAAGAGGCTTAGCAACGAGGCAAAAGAAGAAATCCGAAGTGGGCTATCGAAAATTATTCGCAAGACAGACGCAAGAAAACCAACAGTCGATCGGAAAATTACAACAATAGCCCGCCAACTAAGAGATAAGCCCGTTTATTACCTCAAAGCGGACACATTAAACGAATAAAGAAACACCAAGACCCGAATAACCCCAGTATTGCAATAAAATATCCAAAGAAAATTAAGAAACCAAAAGTACATATCCTTCCTCCTTTAGGAGACGAACAACATGATAAAGCGCCAGAAAAACAGAATTTATCACCAACAACAGAACTTCCGAAATTCAATGCCAATCAATTATCTGTTATAAAGAAAATAAATGAATATGGACCATCAAATGAAATTATGATATCTAAGTTTAATATTGGTATAACCAGAGCAGATTTGAATACATTAATAGGAGATAAGTGGCTTAAGGGTTCATTCTACTTTCGAGAGAATAAAAAATACAATTTGTAGAATATTTTTTTCTCAAAAACTACAATGGTTATCAACTTCATTCTTTTTTAATATTAAAGATATTGTCTTTAGCATTTCAAAACAGTACATACTATTTATTTATTTATTTTTTTAAAGTTTTAAAAATTGCCGACAAAGGGAGGTATGTATTTCGATGGCGGGAGTGATTTTTCCCAAAGTATTTACCCGAAATGAAAAAAATAACTGTCTTATTATTTAGCAGCCTTTTCGCTATCGCATTCAGTACTTAGGATACTTTTGGCATAGTATTCAGTACTTAGGATACTTTTGGCATCCTTCTTCAGAATCCACATAAAAACCAGCCGCCGTGTGAGCAAAGACATCAAGAAACGTATGGCAATGCAATCATTAAGCAAAACAATATCGGAACTTCATACACAACAAGCAAAACGAAACCTAGAAGCATACAGCACACATCTAAAGATGGCCAAAGACGCGACATCAATAGGAGCACCGCTAGAGGAAATGCTGGTGAAGATATATAGAGCATTTGAATGTGAAGTAGCCAAGAAACGGAAAGCGCATAATAGGAAATGGGCTCAATTGACACATAAGAGCATGAATAAGGATAATCCCTTGGCCATACTACCGAATTACTTGGTGTAAAAATCATCGGTTGAATTTACCCCAAAAGAATTGACAGTTTTAAACAATGGCCTTGGTTATGCATTATCACCTACACCATCATCAGAAGAAATCGTCGTCAATATTGAAGCGGGGATAAAGAGGCTTAGCAACGAGGCAAAAGAAGAAATCCGAAGTGGGCTATCGAAAATTATTCGCAAGACAGACGCAAGAAAACCAACAGTCGATCGGAAAATTACAACAATAGCCCGCCAACTAAGAGATAAGCCCGTTTATTACCTCAAAGCGGACACATTAAACGAATAAAGAAACACCAAGACCCGAATAACCCCAGTATTGCAATAAAATATCCAAAGAAAATTAAGAAACCAAAAGTACATATCCTTCCTCCTTTAGGAGACGAACAACATGATAAAGCGCCAGAGAAACAGAATTTATCACCAACAACAGAACTTCCGAAATTCAATGCCAATCAATTATCTGTTATAAAGAAAATAAAAGAATGTGGACCATCAAATGAAATTATGATATCTAAGTTTAATATTGATATAACCAGAGCAGATTTGAATACATTAAGAGGAGATAAGTGGCTTAATGACAAAATATTAAATTTTTATCTAGAGCTTGTAGGCGAGCGAAACAAACAACAACATAGTACAAAAGTTTACGCCATGAATACATTTTTCGTACCAAAACTACTCCAATCAGGTTATGATTCTATCAGGACTTGGACACAAAAAATTAATATATTCTAATAGTTATCGTTTCTGATGCTTGTAGTTTGGATTTAATAATAAAAATAAAAATCCGTAGTTTCTCCTACTACAAAATTGTTTATTTGCGTAGATACGTATTTCGGGAGCTATTTACTCCCTTCTTCAGTACTTAGGATACTTTTGGCATAGTATTCAGTACTTAGGATACTTTTGGCATCCTTCTTCAGAATCCACATAAAAACCAGCCGCCGTGTGAGCAAAGACATCAAGAAACGTATGGCAATGCAATCATTAAGCAAAACAATATCGGAACTTCATACACAACAAGCAAAACGAAACCTAGAAGCATACTGCACACATCTAAAGATGGCCAAAGACGCGACATCAATAGGAGCACCGCTAGAGAAAATGCTGGTGAAGATATATAGAGCATTTGAATGTGAAGTAGCCAAGAAACGGAAAGCGCATAATAGGAAATGGGCTCAATTGACACATAAGAGCATGAATAAGGATAATCCCTTGGCCATACTACCGAATTACTTGGTGTAAAAATCATCGGTTGAATTTACCCCAAAAGAATTGACAGTTTTAAACAATGGCCTTGGTTATGCATTATCACCTACACCATCATCAGAAGAAATCGTCGTCAATATTGAAGCGGGGATAAAGAGGCTTAGCAACGAGGCAAAAGAAGAAATCCGAAGTGGGCTATCGAAAATTATTCGCAAGACAGACGCAAGAAAACCAACAGTCGATCGGAAAATTACAACAATAGCCCGCCAACTAAGAGATAAGCCCGTTTATTACCTCAAAGCGGACACATTAAACGAATAAAGAAACACCAAGACCCGAATAACCCCAGTATTGCAATAAAATATCCAAAGAAAATTAAGAAACCAAAAGTACATATCCTTCCTCCTTTAGGAGACGAACAACATGATAAAGCGCCAGAGAAACAGAATTTATCACCAACAACAGAACTTCCGAAATTCAATGCCAATCAATTATCTGTTATAAAGAAAATAAAAGAATGTGGACCATCAAATGAAATTATGATATCTAAGTTTAATATTGATATAACCAGAGCAGATTTGAATACATTAAGAGGAGATAAGTGGCTTAATGACAAAATATTAAATTTTTATCTAGAGCTTGTAGGCGAGCGAAACAAACAACAACATAGTACAAAAGTTTACGCCATGAATACATTTTTCGTACCAAAACTACTCCAATCAGGTTATGATTCTATCAGGACTTGGACACAAAAAATTAATATATTCTAATAGTTATCGTTTCTGATGCTTGTAGTTTGGATTTAATAATAAAAATAAAAATCCGTAGTTTCTCCTACTACAAAATTGTTTATTTGCGTAGATACGTATTTCGGGAGCTATTTACTCCCTTCTTCAGTACTTAGGATACTTTTGGCATAGTATTCAGTACTTAGGATACTTTTGGCATCCTTCTTCAGAATCCACATAAAAACCAGCCGCCGTGTGAGCAAAGACATCAAGAAACGTATGGCAATGCAATCATTAAGCAAAACAATATCGGAACTTCATACACAACAAGCAAAACGAAACCTAGAAGCATACAGCACACATCTAAAGATGGCCAAAGACGCGACATCAATAGGAGCACCGCTAGAGGAAATGCTGGTGAAGATATATAGAGCATTTGAATGTGAAGTAGCCAAGAAACGGAAAGCGCATAATAGGAAATGGGCTCAATTGACACATAAGAGCATGAATAAGGATAATCCCTTGGCCATACTACCGAATTACTTGGTGTAAAAATCATCGGTTGAATTTACCCCAAAAGAATTGACAGTTTTAAACAATGGCCTTGGTTATGCATTATCACCTACACCATCATCAGAAGAAATCGTCGTCAATATTGAAGCGGGGATAAAGAGGCTTAGCAACGAGGCAAAAGAAGAAATCCGAAGTGGGCTATCGAAAATTATTCGCAAGACAGACGCAAGAAAACCAACAGTCGATCGGAAAATTACAACAATAGCCCGCCAACTAAGAGATAAGCCCGTTTATTACCTCAAAGCGGACACATTAAACGAATAAAGAAACACCAAGACCCGAATAACCCCAGTATTGCAATAAAATATCCAAAGAAAATTAAGAAACCAAAAGTACATATCCTTCCTCCTTTAGGAGACGAACAACATGATAAAGCGCCAGAGAAACAGAATTTATCACCAACAACAGAACTTCCGAAATTCAATGCCAATCAATTATCTGTTATAAAGAAAATAAAAGAATGTGGACCATCAAATGAAATTATGATATCTAAGTTTAATATTGATATAACCAGAGCAGATTTGAATACATTAAGAGGAGATAAGTGGCTTAATGACAAAATATTAAATTTTTATCTAGAGCTTGTAGGCGAGCGAAACAAACAACAACATAGTACAAAAGTTTACGCCATGAATACATTTTTCGTACCAAAACTACTCCAATCAGGTTATGATTCTATCAGGACTTGGACACAAAAAATTAATATATTCTAATAGTTATCGTTTCTGATGCTTGTAGTTTGGATTTAATAATAAAAATAAAAATCCGTAGTTTCTCCTACTACAAAATTGTTTATTTGCGTAGATACGTATTTCGGGAGCTATTTACTCCCTTCTTCAGTACTTAGGATACTTTTGGCATAGTATTCAGTACTTAGGATACTTTTGGCATCCTTCTTCAGAATCCACATAAAAACCAGCCGCCGTGTGAGCAAAGACATCAAGAAACGTATGGAAATGCAATCATTAAGCAAAACAATATCGGAACTTCATACACAACAAGCAAAACGAAACCTAGAAGCATACAGCACACATCTAAAGATGGCCAAAGACGCGACATCAATAGGAGCACCGCTAGAGGAAATGCTGGTGAAGATATATAGAGCATTTGAATGTGAAGTAGCCAAGAAACGGAAAGCGCATAATAGGAAATGGGCTCAATTGACACATAAGAGCATGAATAAGGATAATCCCTTGGCCATACTACCGAATTACTTGGTGTAAAAATCATCGGTTGAATTTACCCCAAAAGAATTGACAGTTTTAAACAATGGCCTTGGTTATGCATTATCACCTACACCATCATCAGAAGAAATCGTCGTCAATATTGAAGCGGGGATAAAGAGGCTTAGCAACGAGGCAAAAGAAGAAATCCGAAGTGGGCTATCGAAAATTATTCGCAAGACAGACGCAAGAAAACCAACAGTCGATCGGAAAATTACAACAATAGCCCGCCAACTAAGAGATAAGCCCGTTTATTACCTCAAAGCGGACACATTAAACGAATAAAGAAACACCAAGACCCGAATAACCCCAGTATTGCAATAAAATATCCAAAGAAAATTAAGAAACCAAAAGTACATATCCTTCCTCCTTTAGGAGACGAACAACATGATAAAGCGCCAGAGAAACAGAATTTATCACCAACAACAGAACTTCCGAAATTCAATGCCAATCAATTATCTGTTATAAAGAAAATAAAAGAATGTGGACCATCAAATGAAATTATGATATCTAAGTTTAATATTGATATAACCAGAGCAGATTTGAATACATTAAGAGGAGATAAGTGGCTTAATGACAAAATATTAAATTTTTATCTAGAGCTTGTAGGCGAGCGAAACAAACAACAACATAGTACAAAAGTTTACGCCATGAATACATTTTTCGTACCAAAACTACTCCAATCAGGTTATGATTCTATCAGGACTTGGACACAAAAAATTAATATATTCTAATAGTTATCGTTTCTGATGCTTGTAGTTTGGATTTAATAATAAAAATAAAAATCCGTAGTTTCTCCTACTACAAAATTGTTTATTTGCGTAGATACGTATTTCGGGAGCTATTTACTCCCTTCTTCAGTACTTAGGATACTTTTGGCATAGTATTCAGTACTTAGGATACTTTTGGCATCCTTCTTCAGAATCCACATAAAAACCAGCCGCCGTGTGAGCAAAGACATCAAGAAACGTATGGCAATGCAATCATTAAGCAAAACAATATCGGAACTTCATACACAACAAGCAAAACGAAACCTAGAAGCATACAGCACACATCTAAAGATGGCCAAAGACGCGACATCAATAGGAGCACCGCTAGAGGAAATGCTGGTGAAGATATATAGAGCATTTGAATGTGAAGTAGCCAAGAAACGGAAAGCGCATAATAGGAAATGGGCTCAATTGACACATAAGAGCATGAATAAGGATAATCCCTTGGCCATACTACCGAATTACTTGGTGTAAAAATCATCGGTTGAATTTACCCCAAAAGAATTGACAGTTTTAAACAATGGCCTTGGTTATGCATTATCACCTACACCATCATCAGAAGAAATCGTCGTCAATATTGAAGCGGGGATAAAGAGGCTTAGCAACGAGGCAAAAGAAGAAATCCGAAGTGGGCTATCGAAAATTATTCGCAAGACAGACGCAAGAAAACCAACAGTCGATCGGAAAATTACAACAATAGCCCGCCAACTAAGAGATAAGCCCGTTTATTACCTCAAAGCGGACAAAGGTAACAATGTAGTTATAATGGACAAAACCGACTACGACAACGCAGTGGCTACAAAACTTAATAATGGTAACTTCTTTGAATTGCGCAAGGACCCACTACGGGATTCCATAAAACGGGTGGATCGAGCCCTAAAAGAAGCCAGTACCATCTTCAAGGAAGTCACAAAACTAAGAATGCCGAACCCATCGCTACCAAGGATTAGATGTCAGCCGAAAATACATAAGGAAGGGAATGAAATGAGAGAGATAATCGCTGATTCCAATTGCCCAACATATAACATCGCGAAATGGTTAATTCAAGAATTTGCGGCCCTTGGAGACACATACGGAAAACACGCGGTTAGGAACACGAGCGAACTTATCAACAAGTTACAGAACGGCGGAAACATTAACGACAACGAGGTACTTATATCCTTCGACGTTAAGGCGCTATTCCCCAACACACCTGTCAAACAAGCTATTTACCAACTAGAAGTTTGGCTCAACAAATTTGAAAACATGCCAGAATGGAGGAAGAAGGTGAGAGCCTATATAAAACTATCGTCACTTTGTATGAGCGAAGGCTACTTTACGTCCCGCGGAAAATTTTACAAAACGACAGCAGGAATTTCGATGGGCAATCCAATGTCACCACTGGTAACACTGGTAAATGTTCATGGCCTACATTGAAACAATCATTGAGGAAAAAGGAGTAATGCCGAGAGTATGGCTAAGGTATGTCGACGATGCCTTCGCCATAGTTCAAAAGGATAAGGCCGAAAATATCCTGAAAGAGATTAACAACATTCACCCGAACATCCAATTTACAATGGAAATGGAAAAAGAGCACTCACTACCATTCTTAGATCTGCGGATAATAAACAACAGCGGGAAGCTCGAATATGAAGTATACCGAAAACCAACTGCGACTCAGAGGACGATAGTTCAAACCTCATCACATACCACAACACAAAAAATGGCGGCATATAACTCAATGGTACATCGGCTGTTCACATACCCCTTAACAAAAGCAGGGTTTCAAAAAGAAAGGGCATACATCCTCGATACAGCAACAAAGAACGGGTACTGCATCGAAGCAATTAAAAAACTAATGAGGAAGAAAGAAGACCAAATATGGAAAAACCAGCATACAACATTATTCGAACAAGCCAACGCCAGAGAAGAAACAAAATGGATTAGTATACCGATGTCCAGTAATTTCTACAAAATCAAATCATTTTTCGAAAAGTTCAACATCAAAGTTGTCGGATCCAGTAGAGACGCTACGCTGAAAAGACGATTAGGAAGCGAGAAGGACCCACTAACGGACGGAGAAAAAAGCGGTATATATCAAATAAGCTGCGGTGATTGCGATAAATATTACATTGGCCAGACGAAACGGCTCATCACGACGAGGTTCCAAGAGCACATAAAGGAAGTAGCAAGCGGGGAAAGACGAGGAATTAATTCGGTTCGATCAGCGGTGGCAATGCATATTATCGAAAAAGGACATTCTGTGACGAGAGAAAACCTGGAATTGTTACGACACGTAAACAAACCCTATACTTTGGACGCCTGGGAGAGTTTAGAAATATTGCGGAAGGATGCGGAAAAGTTGATGAACACAGACGAAGGAAATTGTTCATCCAAATTAATAAAAATGCTCGCCAAAAGATGGACAAATCGCGTGTCACACTAATTACTTTTTAATGAGCATTTTACACTAATTACTTTTTAATGGGCGTGTTACACTAACTACTTTTAATATTTCTCTAATTACTTTTACCAGCGTTACGTATCTTCCCACTTTTAATGTAACTTTTATAATTTTTACCTGTATCTTTGTACCGATTTTGTATTTAAGCCCATGTGACCTTGCAAATGATTTAGTAGCTAAAGTACTGAAGAAGGGAGTAAATAGCTCCCGAAATACGTATCTACGCAAATAAACAATTTTGTAGTAGGAGAAACTACGGATTTTTATTTTTATTATTAATATATTCTCTTATGAATTAATATTAATCCCCGTATATGTTAACCAGTCACATTGGTGCCTAGCAATCATTGACTTCAGAAAAAAGTCAATTAAATATTACGACTCTTTAGGTAAACCTAACCCTAAGCTACTAGATATCTTAGAAGACTATCTAAAAAGGGAAGCTTTAGATAAATTAGGAGAAAATCTTGATACTTCAAATTACGCTAAACAAAATATCTCAGATACTCCGAGACAAACAAACAGCAACAATTGTGGAGTATTCGTCTGCGTAATAGCAGATTATATCTCGCGAAACTGCAAATTAACGTTCTCTCAGGAAAATATTCCATATTTTCGTGACAAAATATTACTCGAGATAGTACAAGGGCAAATCTTGAATGATCCACAAAATTTAGTGTAATATAATTCCTAGACATATAGACTATATATACGTATAACACAGCCATAAAACCTTTTATATATAAATAATACATACTTATAATATATATATATATATATATATATATATATATATATATATATATACATATACATATACATATACATATATACATATATACATATATACATATATATATATATATATATATATATATATATATATATATATATATATATATATATATATATATTATATTATATATATATATATATATATATAGTGAGTTCTATACACATAACTAACAACTAGCATAAGCTATATAAATTAAATTACTAAACATGGGTAATATACTAC
>OX376376.1:7098045-7194214 GCA_947369275.1 Nemotelus nigrinus
TGCAGGATACTTGCATTCATCTTGCTATCTTGCTCTACTATCCCAGAAGAAGATATTTCTTTAACGTAGTTGGTTTTTGTGTTTGTAAGATAGGTTTAAAAGTAATTAGTGAAGCGCTGTTGATCAGCCATATATACTATTGTGACTTGGAAAATATTCAGGACTTTGCATCCTACATTATTTCCTGCGGGGCAGTGTCACAGTCATACAAAAGCGAAAAAGCTGTAAAAACGAGTTTGCATGTGTATGTGTGTGCATGTTTATACAGAAAGGCCTTTTTCAAAGCTTTTGCGTATAATGTAAGAGCATCCAACACTATATCCTTCCGCACGAAAAAATTTCGCTGGCTGTTGTTCAGATAAGAATTTAGATACATTGGAAATTTCTTTTTCGCTGCTTATTTCGTTAGTCGAAAGATTGTGATGTGAAATATAAAGAAAAATTACAGTTTCGAAAGTGACGTAGTATTCGCGATAGAAAGTTAAATAGTGTCGACACATATTTGGTCGATCCGAACAAGGAACAATAGGAAGGATGTGCGAGCTTCGCGACACCTAAAGTGCTTGAAGTGAGGGTTTTGTATGAGCGGGTGCTGCAATGCGAATCGCATTAGTCAAGTGAATTTCGCTAGCAAACAAACTTTCGTTTTGAATTCATTCAAAACTCAACAAATGTTCAAATGGGAAACAGCTAAAGAGGTTGTAATTTGTTAATAGGACGAAACAACAAACAAACCTGAGTCCTGATTCGAGCATTCAAGGAAGTCCCGATTGGAGGCATAAAAGATTTGAAGCAGTGCGCAGGTGAGTGCGACAATTGTGATTGTGGCAGGAAATATATAACTGCACTTCAATACTGACTGAAAGCTGAAGCGAAAATGTACTTAACAACGAAATTCGACCGCAAAACTCTAGCTTTAACGCTCATATCCGTTGTGCTGGCGCTTACTACCTGCGGCATTGTTTTCATCACGTACTTTTTCTACACACAAAGCCATTCGTTGTACTCGGTTAAAACGTTTCCGGTTGTGACAATAAGCAATAGCGTCAACAGAAACAGCGATTTCAATGGCTTTCGTCCGACCACAGCCAAACATAATCATGAGCCCGCCGCGAGTGGTCATTCGGAGAATGATAATCAGACCCAACCGATTGACAACAAGCAGGACGGTCTCCAGTTCTCTGCCGAGCAAATTTTCGAAAACAATATCAGGTCCCGTTCGTACGTTCTAACTAAGGCACGAGAGAGCAAATATGTGGAGCATCTTCGGCACTACGACAACAAACACACCGATCCTACTGACCATTTCTCGCAGACAGAAGACTTACCTGCAAATCATCAACAGCAGCTTCACCCACTCAGAAGCACCAGTGACAATCAGGAGAATAATCGCAACGCCTACTCGAACTCCGAAATGATCTATATTGACGATTATGACCGGCTGATGGAGAACAACGCGAATAAAGGCGATCAGTTGCCAAATTCTGCATTGGGTATTGCTTCCTCGTCTAGAAGAATTACTTCTTCGGCCAAAAAATCCCCAACCGACCGGAAAAAGCTTCGTGCTTCATTCGAAAAGAATGGGCGGCCGCGAGGAAGAGCACGAAACAGCGACAGCAGAAGGAAGCCAGGAACATTTTATTACGGCCGAAAAAATATTCTCATCACTACAGCTCCGAATATTAGACGTCCAGATGACCGCAGTCGCTATAGTCTAGTAGACGACGACGAGAGCTACATTTCGAGCGAGCTTATTGACAATGATTCGATTGGAAGTGGAAGCGGTGATTTCGTTGACGAAGACGACAGAGAAGAAGGTGATACCGATGATTCCAGCGACGCAGAGGTATATGTGGCAGTAAGCAGTGACCATCCTGGCAAGTATCGAAGTAGACTAAGCCAGCGTCAAAACTCCTACCAGCCTACTAGTGATGAATTCACCAGTAATACCAACTACACCGGTGCTATTTCATTCGCAAGCAGAGAATTCACCCCGAACCGAACTCTTCAGCTGATAGTATCACCAACAAAGAAATGGATACCTCCATCCATTGTATCCGGTCGTGAGGTATCGTCCCCCACTAGCTCCACTGCCACACACTCGCCACATCTACCAACTTCACCGGATATTTCGAACATTGCCATGCCGCCGGCTAACCAGGAAATTGATAGCAGCCGATTCATATCCTCCAGCGTGAATCAACAACAAAAGGACCAGTACGACTTCCATCAAAATTCGGGTGCATGGCTGGAAACCAGAGCCCGCAGAATTATGGGCAACGTGAAAAAGAGCGAGGAACGATCCAGACAACTACTGTTATGCGCTGAAGCCGGTGGTGGCGAGCTTTGCCGAATGCTGTTTAAGGGTCATCTGAACGAGTAGACAGACCAATAAATGTGAGCCAAACACTCGGTCGGCCATTCCGTAGTTAACGATAACGTTTAGGAATTTTCTACAAACTTATCCAGTGGGCCAGGATTATTGAAAATGTTAAGACTTTGAAGCGAACTACCGCATTTCGCTGACATATTGTATTGCTGAGCGCCGAATTTACCGTACGTATACAGTAATCTTTTATATTAGAGAATAAAAAAAAAAAACAAACAAACAAATAAAGAGAATAAGTAAATAGTCAGAAACGTCAGAACCATATTTAATGCCACACGTAGAAGTCAACTTGTCTAAATATAGAAGAAAAATAAAATACAGGAATGGTTAGGAATCAAGCAATAGACGTTGTTATTGTCGCTTACCAAAAATGTTGCCAGCAACATATGAAATAAAATCCGAAATCGCATTAAGGCCTCTGACCAACCTTACTAAAAATGGTTAAAGACAGACAATAAACACCCTGAACCCGGCATCTTGAGTGAATAATACACCCTATACCTGACGTTCACGTTTAAATGGTATAGGTTCGATATAGTGTACATAACGGTCTCATTGTAAAATTACTTAACTTTGACTTGAAAAATTAAACCATCATTCCGATTAAAATAAATTCTGCGTAAATCAAGAATAAATTAATAATCATGAATCATAAGATGATGATAGCAGTCGATTGATATTAAATTGCAAAAAAAAACAAAATCTGCTTCAAATCAAGCGAACTGTAATTATTTAAAGTTATAAAAATAGCATGAAATGACAGAGATCGTGATGAACATTTGTTTTTGTAAAACCTATTCAATGCATTTGAAAAATGAAACATTTAGGAGAAAAAGGAAACGAAACATGTAGAATGTCATATATTGAAATATTTAAGTAAAAAGTATTTAAATAGTGAAATAAACTTGTAATAAATAACGATTTAGATACGTTTATCGTATAGGTAACCACAATATACAAGTAAAATATCGTAAGACGAACCGAAAAAGGCTTGATCCTTATGTTGATACCGAATACCAAAACAAAGTATGACATTTTTACGTGCAAACACAATAGGAAAGAGCTAATGGTGTGTACGCCTAAATATATAAGAACTAAAATTATTTGAATTAATTGCTTAATGGCTTTTCGATTAGCAATCTGTAGACTGCTTGTGTTTCAAGAAAACAAAATGTTTTTCATGTTGCATCTTTGACTGATTTCGCTGTCAATCGTAAATCATCGTTAAATCTTTGATAAACAAAAAATAAAATCTTTTAAAATTTCAATCTTTCCATTTTAGATGCAGAGCTTTTGTTATGCAATTACAAGTGAATATGTATAAAGGCAATACAAATGTAAATTTTCCAATGTGGCTCATTCAAATATTTTGACTTGAAACTTCAAATTTGAATTATCATGATCGGGGCTATCATTGTTTATTATATATTCATGTCACATCACACATATCAAAGAGTAACGTTGTGTTAAAAATAATATTGGTTTTTTTTCGTAATTTTTTTATTGCATAGTTTCGATTGAATTTTCTTCATCGCTCACGTGCCGTACATCGTCAAGTATAGACACGTCTGCCAACTTGTCTATTTTCTTAAGTTACATATTCTTAAAATTTAAATTTATGTTAAATTTGATAAGATTATCATTTCGCTGTTTTTAAAATATTTCTCATTTCATCCCGTTGCTAACTTCAAATTGTATATCGGTTGACAGAAATCATTGACAGGAAGACCTATCCCACCCCCCGCTCTCTCCTATCTTTACAAGCGACTAATTTGTCCTATCTTTACAAGCGACAATTTTGCAATTAACGGTTCTTTTCTTATTTCAAAACGGATTTAGCTTGAGAAATAGTTGTTTTTGTTTTTTTTTTTTTTGAAAATTGACTGTAAAAGTAGTTCAGATTAAATAAAGAGCATAATGCACTGGATAGGACATGCGAAACGTCGTAAACAACACATAATCACAAGATTAGAATGATTTTTACTTTGTATATAGATCATTAAAATGTATACAGTAAATCAAAATCAAACTAAAAAGACAAAAATCGATTTTCGTCAAGAAAACTTAGTTGATCTTATACATATAGCAATAGAGAAAATAAATAATTAAATTATGTATTGTACACATACATGCTGAACAGTAAAAATATATAGCTGATAAGGCGTTAGAACATTTATCATGGATTTATATAAATATATATATATATATATCTAATACATTAAATGAAATATAAGTATATAATATATACACACACATTGTAAGTATGATAGATAAGGTGCTTGTTATATTTAAGAAACATGAATCTGATCAAATATCCACTTTGAAAATTATCAATAAGTAAATATTCTCAGAATATTGCTACTTGTGAGACAAAAAATGTCGGCATAGAAAAATTGTTGTTAAAAAGACAGGCAAAAATACAGCAACAACAAAATCTACTTAAAACATTTTGTCCACAATAATTAATAAATTCAAGTTGACTAACATGATTCATTCTGGAACAATAATGAATTGTATAAGCACCGCAGTCACTGCATAAGAAATTGTACTTTAGCGCATGATAAAATGAAAATAAATATTAAAAGATTGAAACTGTATTAAGTACAATACTTAACAGAAAATGATGATGCGAAACCCAACAAAATGAATGCGAAATAAACACATTGATTGTGACTCTTAAAAAGTATTTGCTTTACATACTAGACTTCAAATTGGTAGTTTTGAAAATATAACCCTGATTTTCAGGCTCAACACAACCAAGTTCTACAACAAAATTTTAATCAAATCTGAAACTTTTTCGGACAACAAATATTTCGAAATTTTCGATTTCGCTTGTTCCTATGGACGGATTTGATATGGTTAATGTCAAACACAAAAGACAATAAAGTTACGTCGGCACTTTCTGCCGACATTCACCCATTTCTGCATATTATTTAATTTATTTACCAAACAAGGCAACATACATTAACAATTCAATATAACAACATAACAACAACATACATATTTTTTTTCCAACACATTAGAAAACAAAAAAAAAAAAAAACAAAATACATCACAACTTTTATTTTAGTTACTTTACTTTACTTTAATATATTTTATTTTGATTTTAGCTAAATTGATGGGCAAATTAAGTGGGATTAGGATGTTCATAGGGCCTTTAATAAGTTTGTTCTAAAAGTGTGTTTAGAGATCCCCGAAGCGTAGTTGCTGCTTATAGAGTTGAATATTCTACAGCACCTATTTATGGGCTCGTTATATGCATAGTTAGTGTGGTGATTGAACTCCTTGAGCAGAGTTGCATACCTAGTGCGTCTTGGTTGGTCATTGAAAATAATTTTGTTGGAGAGAGCTTCAACATTGACTGCACCACTTATAATATCAAAGGTTAGGCATGCACTTAACAGTGTTCTTCTAGAAGAGAGAGGCATTAAATTAAGAAGGCTCAGTCTGGTTTTGTAAGAAGGAAAATGTTGGAAGTCTTTTGGATCATAGAGGTCCCTCAAAGCGAAAAGTAAAAACTGTTTCTGAACAGATTTTACTCTCTCACTATGTAGCTCAAAAACTGGGTTCCATATTATGCAGGCATACTCCAATAGAGGACGCACCAGAGTGATATATAATGACTTGGTAACCCATATATTCTTGAACTCTTTAGCACGTCTCTTAATGAATCCGAGCTGTTTATTAGCCCTGGCAAGGATTTTGTCAAAGTGGAGATTGAACCGCATCTTGTTGTCCAATACTACCCCGAGATCTATAATATGATCAACCCTATTCAATATGGTGTTGTTAAGGCAGTAAGAATACTTTTTGACCGTATTCTTACGGAAAAAGCTTATTACATGGCACTTGTTAATGTTAAGATTCAAATTATTCTCATTGCACCACTGTTCGAGAGATTGAAGCTTGAATTGTAGAAGAATTGCGTCAGATTGCAAGTTTACGCTGTGGTAGATTTTTAAGTCGTCTGCATAAAAGAGATGGGGTATACCAAGCAATGTCTCAGAAAGATCAGAAATGAAGATGTTAAAAAGCAGGGGACCTAGATGACTGCCTTGCGGTATTCCAGAAGATGCGAAAACTCTTTTAGATAAGTGGCCCTGGAATTTAAGAAGCTGAGTTCGATCGCGAAGATAAGACTGGAGCCAATCAAGAAGAGACCCTGACATACCAAAGTTGCGAAGCTTGTATATCAGAGTTTGATGGTCAACCCGGTCGAAAGCCTTACTAAAGTCCGTATAGACTGCGTCAATTTGACTTCCTTTTTCCATTTCACAGAGCACATCAGAGACCAGGATCATGAGATTGGTAGAAGTCGATCTACCCTTACGAAATCCATGTTGTTGCTCATTTAGAAGAGGGTCGATTATGCGAATAAGTTTTTCAGAAACTAACTTCACAATAAGTTTGGGGATAACAGATAGAATAGCAATCCCCCGATGGTTATCGACTGATCGTGTATCACCACTTTTGAAAATAGACGTAAGGTATGAAGATTTCCAGAGAGATGGAAAAACACCTTGGGAGAGGTATTTATTGAAAATCATGTGCAAAGGTGTGTTCAATTGCTCCGCAAATTGCACGACGAAGAAAGGAGAAACCAAATCAGGGCCTGGTCCTTTGCCGATCTTTAGTTCATGAATAGCTTCAATAATAGCCTCTTGTGTAAGAACAAACCCGGCGATAAGAGGTCTCGCGGTGATTCTTGCAGACATAGTAGAAGTGGAGGTTTTTGGCGAGCAAAAAGAATTTTCAAAGTGATCAGCAAAAAAGTTACAAATGGCTTGTGGGCAGGAAGAAACCATGTTACCACGGGACATCGAACAGGGATAGCCGGTTGTTTTACGTTTCAAGTTAACGAAATCGTAAAACTTCCTGGGATCACTAATGATTTTTTCCCCCATTGAGTTAACATAGAACTCATACGCTTCGCGAGATTTGATGGAAAATTCTTTGGATAGCTGATCGTGTAATCTGATTAGACCCTCATTGAGTAAGCTTTCATTTTTAATTGCTTTATATAATTTATTTCTACGGTTTCTGAGACGCCTTAAATTATTGTTGAGCCAAGGCTCTGAGAGTTTGTTTTTTTTCTTCAGCTTCGGTACGAATAAGTGAATGACATTGAAAATTATTTTATAAAAGGGGCATTTCACGTGAAGCGGACAACGAAAAAAAGTCGAGGTTCCGGATTTCATTCATATTATGCATAATGGTACTTCCAGAGGATATGAACGTGGATGTACAATTTTTTCCTTCTATGAGGTTCAGTTGCCGAGTTATGGGCTTCTGAAGAATTAAAGAAGCTGATGAAGGGTTTTTTTGGAAGCCGGTTTTGAGATTGAAAAAAAAATATTAAAAACATTAAACATATTGATTGGTAAAGAAAATCAACTGTTCTTTTTAATTTTAAAATTAGTAATAAAAAAACAATTTCCTGTGTAAAACCAGAAGTAACCATTTCAATTCGTTATTTGAGTAACTTGGACCAGGTTATTTCTTTTTATTTTTGTAGTAAAACAAAGCTTAAACTATACTTGTTTTATCATCAAATTTTTAGAATGGGACGGCGAGTAGTTTGGGAAATAGGTGAATTTTAGTTTAAACACATACAAGTCGTATGAAGCGTGGCACCTGGAGCTTGATTAGGATAGCTAGTGAGTGTGAAAACAAAACATTTTTAGTAAAATTATTGCTATATCGTTAAAATATTATAAATATATAATTAATATAGTTAAAATATAGCTACATAGTCTCAATATTAAAAGTTGCCAATGCTAGTTTATTTAATAAAAAAACAAATTTGTTTATGGAAAAATTGTTTATGGAAACAAACTTGTTTATGGAATTATTTCACAGTTTTTACAATTACATATATAATTCACTTACATATAGAGGTTAAAATATAAAACAATTGCTACTGCTTATTTACTAATTTTGTCTTTGGGGAACGAACTGACAGCGTTTAGCAGGAAAGCGTGGAGGTAGTGATATGCCACTAAACGTCAAGGATGCGCCTAGACCGTCTCTTTCATTTGCAACCATTTTCAGAATCCTAGCCCCAGCCGTTCCTATGAAAATCGCTTGGGAAAATTCGTTTTTGTACCAGTGTCGGTTTGAGGGCGGGGGTGGATGTAAGTGGTTCTGCTAAGTGTCAAGGATGCGCCTCTATTAGTTCTTTCAATTTCGACCATTTTCAGGATCCTAGCCCCCAGCCAATCCTGAGAAAATAGCAAACGAATGTCTTCTTGCCCCGCGAAATAGCAAGCTGTTCATTTGCTTTTCCGCGCGGCAAGCTATTCATTTGCTATTCCGCGGGGGAAGCTATTCCGCAAGGCAAGCTATTCATTTGCTATTCCGCGAGGCAAGCTATTCAATTGTTAAAATTCGTATTTACACAGGTAACGTTTTGTGAGAAGGCGTGGAGGTAGCGGGTGCTGCGTAGTATCAAGGATGCGCCTCCATCAACTCTTTCGTTTGCAACCATTCTCAGGATCCTAGCCCCAGCCAATCCTGAGAAAATAGCAAACGAATGTCTTCTTACCCCACGAAATAGCAAGCTATTCATTTGCTATTCCGCGGCGCAAGCTATTCATTTGCTATTCCGCGAGGCAAGCTATTCAAATGCTATTTCGCGGGGCAAGAAGACATTCGTTTGCTATTTCGCGGGGCAAGAAGACATTCATTCGTTTGCTTTTTCGCGGGGCAAGAAGACATTCGTTTGCTATTTCGCGGGGCAAGAAGACATTCATTCGTTTGCTATTTCGCGGGGCAAGAAGACATTCTTTTGCTATTTCGCGGGGCAAGAAGACATTCAGTTGCTATTTCGCGAGGCAACCTATTCATTTGCTATTCCGCGGGGCAAGCTATTCATTTGTTTTTCAGGATCCTAGCCCCAGCCGTTCCTGTGAAAATCGCTTGGGAAAATTCGTAATTTTACTCGTAGCGTTTTGTGAGAAGGCATGAGCGTAGCGGTTGCTTCTTGGTTTCAAGGACGCGTTGGTATTGGTCATTTCATTCGCGATCCAATTCAGGATTCGATTCTATGCGAATCTTTTTCAAACTCCAAATAAATTCTTCATACAACTAAGCCCACATTGGGCGCACTTTCTTCTTGAAGTTTGTCTTTGGGGAAAGAATTGACGGCGTTTCGTGGGAATGCGCGGAAGCAGCGATATGCCACTTGGTGTCAAGGATGCGCCTAGACCGGCACCTTGATTTGCAGCCATTTTCAGGATCCTAGCCCCAGCCGTTCCTGTGAAAATCGCTTGGGAAAATTCGTTTTTTTATTAGTGTCGGTTGGGAGGTGGCGGTGGAGGTAGGTGGTTCTGCAAAGTGTCAAGGATGCGCCTCCATTAGTTATTTCATTTGCGACCATTTTCAGGATCCTAGCCCCAGCCAATCCTGAGAAAATAGCAAACGAATGTCTTCTTGCCCCGCGAAATAGCAAGCTATTCATTTGCTTTTCCGCGCGGCAAGCTATTCATTTGCTAAAATTCGTATTTACACAGGTTACGTTTTGTGAGAAGGCGTGGAGGTAGCGGGTGCTGAGTAGTATCAAGGATGCGCCTCCATCAACTCTTTTATTTGCGACCATTTTCAGGATCCTAGCCCCAGCCAATCCTGAGAAAATAGCAAACGAATGTCTTCTTGCCCTGCGAAATAGCAAGCTATTCATTTGCTATTCCGCGCGGCAAGCTATTCATTTGCTAAAATTCGTATTTACACAGGTAACGTTTTGTGAGAAGGCGTGGAGGTAGCGGGTGCTGAGTAGTATCAAGGATGCGCCTCCATCAACTCTTTTATTTGCGACCATTTTCAGGATCCTAGCCCCAGCCAATCCTGAGAAAATAGCAAACGAATGTCTTCTTGCCCTGCGAAATAGCAAGCTATTCATTTGCTATTCCGCGCGGCAAGCTATTCATTTGCTAAAATTCGTATTTACACAGGTAACGTTTTGTGAGAAGGCGTGTAGGTAGCGGGTGCTGCGAAGTATCAAGGATGCGCCTCCATCAACTCTTTTATTTGCGACCATTTTCAGGATCCTAGCCCCAGCCAATCCTGAGAAAATAGCAAACGAATGTCTTCTTGCCCTGCGAAATAGCAAGCTATTCATTTGCTATTCCGCGCGGCAAGCTATTCATTTGCTAAAATTCGTATTTACACAGGTAACGTTTTGTGAGAAGGCGTGGAGGTAGTGGGTGCTGAGTAGTATCATGGATGCGCCTCCATCAACTCTTTCATTTGCGACCATTTTCAGGATCCTAGCCCCAGCCTTTCCTGAGAAAATAGCCAACGAATGTCTTCTTGCCCCGCGAAATAGCAAGCTATTCATTTGCTATTCCGCGCGGCAAGCTATTCATTTGCTAAAATTCGTATTTACACAGGTAACGTTTTGTGAGAAGGCGTGGAGGTAGCGGGTGCTGAGTAGTATCAAGGATGCGCCTCCATCAACTCTTTCATTTGCTACCATTTTCAGGATCCTAGCCCCAGCCTTTCCTGAGAAAATAGCCAACGAATGTCTTCTTGCTCCGCGAAATAGCAAGCTATTCATTTGCTATTCCGCGCGGCAAGCTATTCATTTGCTAAAATTCGTATTTACACAGGTAACGTTTTGTGAGAAGGCGTGGAGGTAGCGGGTGCTGGGTAGTATCAAGGATGCGCCTCCATCAACTCTTTTATTTGCGACCATTTTCAGGATCCTAGCCCCAGCCAATCCTGAGAAAATAGCAAACGAATGTCTTCTTGCCCTGCGAAATAGCAAGCTATTCATTTGCTATTCCGCGCGGCAAGCTATTCATTTGCTAAAATTCGTATTTACACAGGTAACGTTTTGTGAGAAGGCGTGAAGGTAGCGGGTGCTGCGTAGTATCAAGAATGCGCCTCCATCAACTCTTTCATTTGAGACCATTTTCAGGATCCTAGCCGCAGCCAATCCTGAGAAAATTGCAAACGAATGTCTTCTTGCCCCGCGAAATAGTAAGCTATTCATTTGCTATTCCGCGCGGCAAGCTATTCATTTGCTAAAATTCGTATTTACACAGGTAACGTTTTGTGAGAAGGCGTGGAGGTAGCGGGTGCTGAGTAGTATCAAGGATGCGCCTCCATCAACTCTTTTATTTGCGACCATTTTCAGGATCCTAGCCCCAGCCAATCCTGAGAAAATAGCAAACGAATGTCTTCTTGCCCTGCGAAATAGCAAGCTATTCATTTGCTATTCCGCGCGGCAAGCTATTCATTTGCTAAAATTCGTATTTACACAGGTAACGTTTTGTGAGAAGGCGTGGAGGTAGCGGGTGCTGAGTAGTATCAAGGATGCGCCTCCATCAACTCTTTTATTTGCGACCATTTTCAGGATCCTAGCCCCAGCCAATCCTGAGCAAATAGCAAACGAATGTCTTCTTGCCCTGCGAAATAGCAAGCTATTCATTTGCTATTCCGCGCGGCAAGCTATTCATTTGCTAAAATTCGTATTTACACAGGTAACGTTTTGTGAGAAGGCGTGGAGGTAGCGGGTTCTGAGTAGTATCAAGGATGCGCCTCCATCAACTCTTTCATTTGCGACCATTTTCAGGATCCTAGCCCCAGCCTTTCCTGAGAAAATAGCCAACGAATGTCTTCTTGCCCCGTGAAATAGCAAGCTATTCATTTGCTATTCCGCGCGGCAAGCTATTCATTTGCTAAAATTCGTAATTACACAGGTAACGTTTTGTGAGAAGGCGTGGAGGTAGCGGGTGCTGAGTAGTACCAAGGATGCGCCTCCATCAACTCTTTTATTTGCGACCATTTTCAGGATCCTAGCCCCAGCCAATCCTGATATAGCAAACGAATGTCTTCTTGCCCTGCGAAATAGCAAGCTATTCATTTGCTATTCCGCGCGGCAAGCTATTCATTTGCTAAAATTCGTATTTACACAGGTAACGTTTTGTAAGAAGGCGTGGAGGTAGCGGGTGCTGAGTAGTATCAAGGATGCGCCTCCATCAACTCTTTTATTTGCGACCATTTTCAGGATCCTAGCCCCAGCCAATCCTGAGAAAATAGCAAACGAATGTCTTCTTGCCCTGCGAAATAGCAAGCTATTCATTTGCTATTCCGCGCGGCAAGCTATTCATTTGCTAAAATTCGTATTTACACAGGTAACGTTTTGTGAGAATGCGTGTAGGTAGCGGGTGCTGCGTAGTATCAAGGATGCGCCTCCATCAACTCTTTTATTTGCGACCATTTTCAGGATCCTAGCCCCAGCCAATCCTGAGAAAATAGCAAACGAATGTCTTCTTGCCCTGCGAAATAGCAAGCTATTCATTTGCTATTCCGCGCGGCAAGCTATTCATTTGCTAAAATTCGTATTTACACAGGTAACGTTTTGTGAGAAGGCGTGGAGGTAGTGGGTGCTGAGTAGTATCATGGATGCGCCTCCATCAACTCTTTCATTTGCGACCATTTTCAGGATCCTAGCCCCAGCCTTTCCTGAGAAAATAGCCAACGAATGTCTTCTTGCCCCGCGAAATAGCAAGCTATTCATTTGCTATTCCGCGCGGCAAGCTATTCATTTGCTAAAATTCGTATTTACACAGGTAACGTTTTGTGAGAAGGCGTGGAGGTAGCGGGTGCTGAGTAGTATCAAGGATGCGCCTCCATCAACTCTTTCATTTGCTACCATTTTCAGGATCCTAGCCCCAGCCTTTCCTGAGAAAATAGCCAACGAATGTCTTCTTGCTCCGCGAAATAGCAAGCTATTCATTTGCTATTCCGCGCGGCAAGCTATTCATTTGCTAAAATTCGTATTTACACAGGTAACGTTTTGTGAGAAGGCGTGGAGGTAGCGGGTGCTGGGTAGTATCAAGGATGCGCCTCCATCAACTCTTTTATTTGCGACCATTTTCAGGATCCTAGCCCCAGCCAATCCTGAGAAAATAGCAAACGAATGTCTTCTTGCCCTGCGAAATAGCAAGCTATTCATTTGCTATTCCGCGCGGCAAGCTATTCATTTGCTAAAATTCGTATTTACACAGGTAACGTTTTGTGAGAAGGCGTGAAGGTAGCGGGTGCTGCGTAGTATCAAGAATGCGCCTCCATCAACTCTTTCATTTGAGACCATTTTCAGGATCCTAGCCGCAGCCAATCCTGAGAAAATTGCAAACGAATGTCTTCTTGCCCCGCGAAATAGCAAGCTATTCATTTGCTATTCCGCGCGGCAAGCTATTCATTTGCTAAAATTCGTATTTACACAGGTAACGTTTTGTGAGAAGGCGTGGAGGTAGCGGGTGCTGAGTAGTATCAAGGATGCGCCTCCATCAACTCTTTTATTTGCGACCATTTTCAGGATCCTAGCCCCAGCCAATCCTGAGAAAATAGCAAACGAATGTCTTCTTGCCCTGCGAAATATCAAGCTATTCATTTGCTATTCCGCGCGGCAAGCTATTCATTTGCTAAAATTCGTATTTACACAGGTAACGTTTTGTGAGAAGGCGTGGAGGTAGCGGGTGCTGAGTAGTATCAAGGATGCGCCTCCATCAACTCTTTTATTTGTGACCATTTTCAGGATCCTAGCCCCAGCCAATCCTGAGAAAATAGCAAACGAATGTCTTCTTGCCCTGCGAAATAGCAAGCTATTCATTTGCTATTCCGCGCGGCAAGCTATTCATTTGCTAAAATTCGTATTTACACAGGTAACGTTTTGTGAGAAGGCGTGGAGGTAGCGGGTTCTGAGTAGTATCAAGGATGCGCCTCCATCAACTCTTTCATTTGCGACCATTTTCAGGATCCTAGCCCCAGCCTTTCCTGAGAAAATAGCCAACGAATGTCTTCTTGCCCCGTGAAATAGCAAGCTATTCATTTGCTATTCCGCGCGGCAAGCTATTCATTTGCTAAAATTCGTAATTACACAGGTAACGTTTTGTGAGAAGGCGTGGAGGTAGCGGGTGCTGAGTAGTACCAAGGATGCGCCTCCATCAACTCTTTTATTTGCGACCATTTTCAGGATCCTAGCCCCAGCCAATCCTGAGAAAATAGCAAACGAATGTCTTCTTGCCCTGCGAAATAGCAAGCTATTCATTTGCTATTCCGCGCGGCAAGCTATTCATTTGCTAAAATTCGTATTTACACAGGTAACGTTTTGTGAGAAGGCGTGGAGGTAGCGGGTGCTGAGTAGTATCAAGGATGCGCCTCCATCAACTCTTTTATTTGCGACCATTTTCAGGATCCTAGCCCCAGCCAATCCTGAGAAAATAGCAAACGAATGTCTTCTTGCCCTGCGAAATAGCAAGCTATTCATTTGCTATTCCGCGCGGCAAGCTATTCATTTGCTAAAATTCGTATTTACACAGGTAACGTTTTGTGAGAAGGCGTGGAGGTAGCGGGTGCTGAGTAGTATCAAGGATGCGCCTCCATCAACTCTTTTATTTGCGACCATTTTCAGGATCCTAGCCCCAGCCAATCCTGAGAAAATAGCAAACGAATGTCTTCTTGCCCTGCGAAATAGCAAGCTATTCATTTGCTATTCCGCGCGGCAAGCTATTCATTTGCTAAAATTCGTATTTACACAGGTTACGTTTTGTGAGAAGGCGTGTAGGTAGCGGGTGCTGCGAAGTATCAAGGATGCGCCTCCATCAACTCTTTTATTTGCGACCATTTTCAGGATCCTAGCCCCAGCCAATCCTGAGAAAATAGCAAACGAATGTCTTCTTGCCCTGCGAAATAGCAAGCTATTCATTTGCTATTCCGCGCGGCAAGCTATTCATTTGCTAAAATTCGTATTTACACAGGTTACGTTTTGTGAGAAGGCGTGTAGGTAGCGGGTGCTGCGAAGTATCAAGGATGCGCCTCCATCAACTCTTTTATTTGCGACCATTTTCAGGATCCTAGCCCCAGCCAATCCTGAGAAAATAGCAAACGAATGTCTTCTTGCCCTGCGAAATAGCAAGCTATTCATTTGCTATTCCGCGCGGCAAGCTATTCATTTGCTAAAATTCGTATTTACACAGGTAACGTTTTGTGAGAAGGCGTGGAGGTAGCGGGTGCTGAGTAGTATCAAGGATGCGCCTCCATCAACTCTTTTATTTGCGACCATTTTCAGGATCCTAGCCCCAGCCAATCCTGAGAAAATAGCAAACGAATGTCTTCTTGCCCTGCGAAATAGCAAGCTATTCATTTGCTATTCCGCGCGGCAAGCTATTCATTTGCTAAAATTCGTATTTACACAGGTAACGTTTTGTGAGAAGGCGTGGAGGTAGCGGGTTCTGAGTAGTATCAAGGATGCGCCTCCATCAACTCTTTTATTTGCGACCATTTTCAGGATCCTAGCCCCAGCCAATCCTGAGAAAATAGCAAACGAATGTCTTCTTGCCCTGCGAAATAGCAAGCTATTCATTTGCTATTCCGCGCGGCAAGCTATTCATTTGCTAAAATTCGTATTTACACAGGTAACGTTTTGTGAGAAGGCGTGGAGGTAGCGGGTGCTGAGTAGTATCAAGGATGCGCCTCCATCAACTCTTTTATTTGCGACCATTTTCAGGATCCTAGCCCCAGCCAATCCTGAGAAAATAGCAAACGAATGTCTTCTTGCCCTGCGAAATAGCAAGCTATTCATTTGCTATTCCGCGCGGCAAGCTATTCATTTGCTAAAATTCGTATTTACACAGGTAACGTTTTGTGAGAAGGCGTGGAGGTAGCGGGTGCTGAGTAGTATCAAGGATGCGCCTCCATCAACTCTTTTATTTGCGACCATTTTCAGGATCCTAGCCCCAGCCAATCCTGAGAAAATAGCAAACGAATGTCTTCTTGCCCTGCGAAATAGCAAGCTATTCATTTGCTATTCCGCGCGGCAAGCTATTCATTTGCTAAAATTCGTATTTACACAGGTAACGTTTTGTGAGAAGGCGTGGAGGTAGCGGGTGCTGAGTAGTATCAAGGATGCGCCTCCATCAACTCTTTTATTTGCGACCATTTTCAGGATCCTAGCCCCAGCCAATCCTGAGAAAATAGCAAACGAATGTCTTCTTGCCCTGCGAAATAGCAAGCTATTCATTTGCTATTCCGCGCGGCAAGCTATTCATTTGCTAAAATTCGTATTTACACAGGTTACGTTTTGTGAGAAGGCGTGTAGGTAGCGGGTGCTGCGAAGTATCAAGGATGCGCCTCCATCAACTCTTTTATTTGCGACCATTTTCAGGATCCTAGCCCCAGCCAATCCTGAGAAAATAGCAAACGAATGTCTTCTTGCCCTGCGAAATAGCAAGCTATTCATTTGCTATTCCGCGCGGCAAGCTATTCATTTGCTAAAATTCGTATTTACACAGGTAACGTTTTGTGAGAAGGCGTGGAGGTAGCGGGTGCTGAGTAGTATCAAGGATGCGCCTCCATCAACTCTTTCATTTGCGACCATTTTCAGGATCCTAGCCCCAGCCTTTCCTGAGAAAATAGCCAACGAATGTCTTCTTGCCCCGCGAAATAGCAAGCTATTCATTTGCTATTCCGCGCGGCAAGCTATTCATTTGCTAAAATTCGTATTTACACAGGTAACGTTTTGTAAGAAGGCGTGGAGGTAGCGGGTGCTGAGTAGTATCAAGGATGCGCCTCCATCAACTCTTTTATTTGCGACCATTTTCAGGATCCTAGCCCCAGCCAATCCTGAGAAAATAGCAAACGAATGTCTTCTTGCCCTGCGAAATAGCAAGCTATTCATTTGCTATTCCGCGCGGCAAGCTATTCATTTGCTAAAATTCGTATTTACACAGGTAACGTTTTGTGAGAAGGCGTGGAGGTAGCGGGTGCTGAGTAGTATCAAGGATGCGCCTCCATCAACTCTTTCATTTGCGACCATTTTCAGGATCCTAGCCCCAGCCAATCCTGAGAAAATAGCAAACGAATGTCTTCTTGCCCTGCGAAATAGCAAGCTATTCATTTGCTATTCCGCGCGGCAAGCTATTCATTTGCTAATATTCGTATTTACACAGGTTACGTTTTGTGAGAAGGCGTGTAGGTAGCGGGTGCTGCGAAGTATCAAGGATGCGCCTCCATCAACTCTTTTATTTGCGACCATTTTCAGGATCCTAGCCCCAGCCAATCCTGAGAAAATAGCAAACGAATGTCTTCTTGCCCTGCGAAATAGCAAGCTATTCATTTGCTATTCCGCGCGGCAAGCTATTCATTTGCTAAAATTCGTATTTACAGAGGTAACGTTTTGTGAGAAGGCGTGGAGGTAGCGGGTGCTGAGTAGTATCAAGGATGCGCCTCCATCAACTCTTTTATTTGCGACCATTTTCAGGATCCTAGCCCCAGCCAATCCTGAGAAAATAGCAAACGAATGTCTTCTTGCCCTGCGAAATAGCAAGCTATTCATTTGCTATTCCGCGCGGCAAGCTATTCATTTGCTAAAATTCGTATTTACACAGGTAACGTTTTGTGAGAAGGCGTGGAGGTAGCGGGTGCTGAGTAGTATCAAGGATGCGCCTCCATCAACTCTTTTATTTGCGACCATTTTCAGGATCCTAGCCCCAGCCAATCCTGAGAAAATAGCAAACGAATGTCTTCTTGCCCTGCGAAATAGCAAGCTATTCATTTGCTATTCCGCGCGGCAAGCTATTCATTTGCTAATATTCGTATTTACACAGGTTACGTTTTGTGAGAAGGCGTGTAGGTAGCGGGTGCTGCGAAGTATCAAGGATGCGCCTCCATCAACTCTTTTATTTGCGACCATTTTAAGAATCCTAGCCCCAGCCAATCCTGAGAAAATAGCAAACGAATGTCTTCTTGCCCTGCGAAATAGCAAGCTATTCATTTGCTATTCCGCGCGGCAAGCTATTCATTTGCTAAAATTCGTATTTACACAGGTAACGTTTTGTGAGAAGGCGTGGAGGTAGCGGGTGCTGAGTAGTATCAAGGATGCGCCTCCATCAACTCTTTCATTTGCGACCATTTTCAGGATCCTAGCCCCAGCCTTTCCTGAGAAAATAGCCAACGAATGTCTTCTTGCCCCGCGAAATAGCAAGCTATTCATTTGCTATTCCGCGCGGCAAGCTATTCATTTGCTAAAATTCGTATTTACACAGGAAACGTTTTGTGAGAAGGCGTGGAGGTAGCGGGTGCTGAGTAGTATCAAAGATGCGCCTCCATCAACTCTTTTATTTGCGACCATTTTCAGGATCCTAGCCCCAGCCAATCCTGAGAAAATAGCAAACGAATGTCTTCTTGCCCTGCGAAATAGCAAGCTATTCATTTGCTATTCCGCGCGGCAAGCTATTCATTTGCTAAAATTCGTATTTACACAGGTAACGTTTTGTGAGAAGGCGTGAAGGTAGCGGGTGCTGCGTAGTATCAAGAATGCGCCTCCATCAACTCTTTCATTTGAGACCATTTTCAGGATCCTAGCCCCAGCCAATCCTGAGAAAATTGCAAACGAATGTCTTCTTGCCCCGCGAAATAGCAAGCTATTCATTTGCTATTCCGCGCGGCAAGCTATTCATTTGCTAAAATTCGTATTTACACAGGTAACGTTTTTTGAGAAGGCGTGGAGGTAGCGGGTGCTGAGTAGTATCAAGGATGCGCCTCCATCAACTCTTTTATTTGCGACCATTTTCAGGATCCTAGCCCCAGCCAATCCTGAGAAAATAGCAAACGAATGTCTTCTTGCCCTGCGAAATAGCAAGCTATTCATTTGCTATTCCGCGCGGCAAGCTATTCATTTGCTAATATTCGTATTTACACAGGTTACGTTTTGTGAGAAGGCGTGTAGGTAGCGGGTGCTGCGAAGTATCAAGGATGCGCCTCCATCAACTCTTTTATTTGCGACCATTTTCAGGATCCTAGCCCCAGCCAATCCTGAGAAAATAGAAAACGAATGTCTTCTTGCCCTGCGAAATAGCAAGCTATTCATTTGCTATTCCGCGCGGCAAGCTATTCATTTGCTAAAATTCGTATTTACACAGGTAACGTTTTGTGAGAAGGCGTGGAGGTAGCAGGTGCTGAGTAGTATCAAGGATGCGCCTCCATCAACTCTTTCATTTGCGACCATTTTCAGGATCCTAGCCCCAGCCTTTCCTGAGAAAATAGCCAACGAATGTCTTCTTGCCCCGCGAAATAGCAAGCTATTCATTTGCTATTCCGCGCGGCAAGCTATTCATTTGCTAAAATTCGTATTTACACAGGTAACGTTTTGTGAGAAGGCGTGGAGGTAGCGGGTGCTGAGTAGTATCAAGGATGCGCCTCCATCAACTCTTTCATTTGCTACCATTTTCAGAATCCTAGCCCCAGCCTTTCCTGAGAAAATAGCCAACGAATGTCTTCTTGCCCCGCGAAATAGCAAGCTATTCATTTGCTATTCCGCGCGGCAAGCTATTCATTTGCTAAAATTCGTATTTACACAGGTAAGGTTTTGTGAGAAGGCGTGGAGGTAGCGGGTGCTGAGTAGTATCAAGGATGCGCCTCCATCAACTCTTTTATTTGCGACCATTTTCAGGATCCTAGCCCCAGCCAATCCTGAGAAAATAGCAAACGAATGTCTTCTTGCCCTGCGAAATAGCAAGCTATTCATTTGCTATTCCGCGCGGCAAGCTATTCATTTGCTAAAATTCGTATTTACACAGGTAACGTTTTGTGAGAAGGCGTGGAGGTAGCGGGTGCTGAGTAGTATCAAGGATGCGCCTCCATCAACTCTTTCATTTGCGACCATTTTCAGGATCCTAGCCCCAGCCAATCCTGAGAAAATAGCAAACGAATGTCTTCTTGCCCTGCGAAATAGCAAGCTATTCATTTGCTATTCCGCGCGGCAAGCTATTCATTTGCTAATATTCGTATTTACACAGGTTACGTTTTGTGAGAAGGCGTGTAGGTAGCGGGTGCTGCGAAGTATCAAGGATGCGCCTCCATCAACTCTTTTATTTGCGACCATTTTCAGGATCCTAGCCCCAGCCAATCCTGAGAAAATAGCAAACGAATGTCTTCTTGCCCTGCGAAATAGCAAGCTATTCATTTGCTATTCCGCGCGGCAAGCTATTCATTTGCTAAAATTCGTATTTACAGAGGTAACGTTTTGTGAGAAGGCGTGGAGGTAGCGGGTGCTGAGTAGTATCAAGGATGCGCCTCCATCAACTCTTTTATTTGCGACCATTTTCAGGATCCTAGCCCCAGCCAATCCTGAGAAAATAGCAAACGAATGTCTTCTTGCCCTGCGAAATAGCAAGCTATTCATTTGCTATTCCACGCGGCAAGCTATTCATTTGCTAAAATTCGTATTTACACAGGTAACGTTTTGTGAGAAGGCGTGGAGGTAGCGGGTGCTGAGTAGTATCAAGGATGCGCCTCCATCAACTCTTTTATTTGCGACCATTTTCAGGATCCTAGCCCCAGCCAATCCTGAGAAAATAGCAAACGAATGTCTTCTTGCCCTGCGAAATAGCAAGCTATTCATTTGCTATTCCGCGCGGCAAGCTATTCATTTGCTAATATTCGTATTTACACAGGTTACGTTTTGTGAGAAGGCGTGTAGGTAGCGGGTGCTGCGAAGTATCAAGGATGCGCCTCCATCAACTCTTTTATTTGCGACCATTTTCAGGATCCTAGCCCCAGCCAATCCTGAGAAAATAGCAAACGAATGTCTTCTTGCCCTGCGAAATAGCAAGCTATTCATTTGCTATTCCGCGCGGCAAGCTATTCATTTGCTAAAATTCGTATTTACACAGGTTACGTTTTGTGAGAAGGCGTGGAGGTAGCGGGTGCTGAGTAGTATCAAGGATGCGCCTCCATCAACTCTTTCATTTGCGACCATTTTCAGGATCCTAGCCCCAGCCTTTCCTGAGAAAATAGCCAACGAATGTCTTCTTGCCCCGCGAAATAGCAAGCTATTCATTTGCTATTCCGCGCGGCAAGCTATTCATTTGCTAAAATTCGTATTTACACAGGAAACGTTTTGTGAGAAGGCGTGGAGGTAGCGGGTGCTGAGTAGTATCAAAGATGCGCCTCCATCAACTCTTTTATTTGCGACCATTTTCAGGATCCTAGCCCCAGCCAATCCTGAGAAAATAGCAAACGAATGTCTTCTTGCCCTGCGAAATAGCAAGCTATTCATTTGCTATTCCGCGCGGCAAGCTATTCATTTGCTAAAATTCGTATTTACACAGGTAACGTTTTGTGAGAAGGCGTGAAGGTAGCGGGTGCTGCGTAGTATCAAGAATGCGCCTCCATCAACTCTTTCATTTGAGACCATTTTCAGGATCCTAGCCCCAGCCAATCCTGAGAAAATTGCAAACGAATGTCTTCTTGCCCCGCGAAATAGCAAGCTATTCATTTGCTATTCCGCGCGGCAAGCTATTCATTTGCTAAAATTCGTATTTACACAGGTAACGTTTTTTGAGAAGGCGTGGAGGTAGCGGGTGCTGAGTAGTATCAAGGATGCGCCTCCATCAACTCTTTTATTTGCGACCATTTTCAGGATCCTAGCCCCAGCCAATCCTGAGAAAATAGCAAACGAATGTCTTCTTGCCCTGCGAAATAGCAAGCTATTCATTTGCTATTCCGCGCGGCAAGCTATTCATTTGCTAATATTCGTATTTACACAGGTTACGTTTTGTGAGAAGGCGTGTAGGTAGCGGGTGCTGCGAAGTATCAAGGATGCGCCTCCATCAACTCTTTTATTTGCGACCATTTTCAGGATCCTAGCCCCAGCCAATCCTGAGAAAATAGAAAACGAATGTCTTCTTGCCCTGCGAAATAGCAAGCTATTCATTTGCTATTCCGCGCGGCAAGCTATTCATTTGCTAAAATTCGTATTTACACAGGTAACGTTTTGTGAGAAGGCGTGGAGGTAGCAGGTGCTGAGTAGTATCAAGGATGCGCCTCCATCAACTCTTTCATTTGCGACCATTTTCAGGATCCTAGCCCCAGCCTTTCCTGAGAAAATAGCCAACGAATGTCTTCTTGCCCCGCGAAATAGCAAGCTATTCATTTGCTATTCCGCGCGGCAAGCTATTCATTTGCTAAAATTCGTATTTACACAGGTAACGTTTTGTGAGAAGGCGTGAAGGTAGCGGGTGCTGCGTAGTATCAAGAATGCGCCTCCATCAACTCTTTCATTTGAGACCATTTTCAGGATCCTAGCCCCAGCCAATCCTGAGAAAATTGCAAACGAATGTCTTCTTGCCCCGCGAAATAGCAAGCTATTCATTTGCTATTCCGCGCGGCAAGCTATTCATTTGCTAAAATTCGTATTTACACAGGTAACGTTTTTTGAGAAGGCGTGGAGGTAGCGGGTGCTGAGTAGTATCAAGGATGCGCCTCCATCAACTCTTTTATTTGCGACCATTTTCAGGATCCTAGCCCCAGCCAATCCTGAGAAAATAGCAAACGAATGTCTTCTTGCCCTGCGAAATAGCAAGCTATTCATTTGCTATTCCGCGCGGCAAGCTATTCATTTGCTAATATTCGTATTTACACAGGTTACGTTTTGTGAGAAGGCGTGTAGGTAGCGGGTGCTGCGAAGTATCAAGGATGCGCCTCCATCAACTCTTTTATTTGCGACCATTTTCAGGATCCTAGCCCCAGCCAATCCTGAGAAAATAGAAAACGAATGTCTTCTTGCCCTGCGAAATAGCAAGCTATTCATTTGCTATTCCGCGCGGCAAGCTATTCATTTGCTAAAATTCGTATTTACACAGGTAACGTTTTGTGAGAAGGCGTGGAGGTAGCGGGTGCTGAGTAGTATCAAGGATGCGCCTCCATCAACTCTTTCATTTGCTACCATTTTCAGAATCCTAGCCCCAGCCTTTCCTGAGAAAATAGCCAACGAATGTCTTCTTGCCCCGCGAAATAGCAAGCTATTCATTTGCTATTCCGCGCGGCAAGCTATTCATTTGCTAAAATTCGTATTTACACAGGTAAGGTTTTGTGAGAAGGCGTGGAGGTAGCGGGTGCTGAGTAGTATCAAGGATGCGCCTCCATCAACTCTTTTATTTGCGACCATTTTCAGGATCCTAGCCCCAGCCAATCCTGAGAAAATAGCAAACGAATGTCTTCTTGCCCTGCGAAATAGCAAGCTATTCATTTGCTATTCCGCGCGGCAAGCTATTCATTTGCTAAAATTCGTATTTACACAGGTAACGTTTTGTGAGGAGGCGTGGAGGTAGCGGGTGCTGAGTAGTATCAAGGATGCGCCTCCATCAACTCTTTCATTTGCTACCATTTTCAGAATCCTAGCCCCAGCCTTTCCTGAGAAAATAGCCAACGAATGTCTTCCTGCCCCGCGAAATAGCAAGCTTTTCATTTGCTATTCCGCGCGGCAAGCTATTCATTTGCTAAAATTCGTATTTACACAGGTAAGGTTTTGTGAGAAGGCGTGGAGGTAGCGGGTGCTGAGTAGTATCAAGGATGCGCCTCCATCAACTCTTTTATTTGCGACCATTTTCAGGATCCTAGCCCCAGCCAATCCTGAGAAAATAGCAAACGAATGTCTTCTTGCCCTGCGAAATAGCAAGCTATTCATTTGCTATTCCGCGCGGCAAGCTATTCATTTGCTAAAATTCGTATTTACACAGGTAACGTTTTGTGAGAAGGCGTGGAGGTAGCAGGTGCTGAGTAGTATCAAGGATGCGCCTCCATCAACTCTTTCATTTGCGACCATTTTCAGGATCCTAGCCCCAGCCTTTCCTGAGAAAATAGCCAACGAATGTCTTCTTGCCCCGCGAAATAGCAAGCTATTCATTTGCTATTCCGCGCGGCAAGCTATTCATTTGCTAAAATTCGTATTTACACAGGTAACGTTTTGTGAGAAGGCGTGGAGGTAGCGGGTGCTGAGTAGTATCAAGGATGCGCCTCCATCAACTCTTTTATTTGCGACCATTTTCAGGATCCTAGCCCCAGCCAATCCTGAGAAAATAGCAAACGAATGTCTTCTTGCCCTGCGAAATAGCAAGCTATTCATTTGCTATTCCGCGCGGCAAGCTATTCATTTGCTAAAATTCGTATTTACACAGGTAACGTTTTGTGAGAAGGCGTGGAGGTAGCGGGTGCTGAGTAGTATCAAGGATGCGCCTCCATCAACTCTTTCATTTGCGACCATTTTCAGGATCCTAGCCCCAGCCTTTCCTGAGAAAATTGCCAACGAATTTCTTCTTGCCCCGCGAAATAGCAAGCTATTCATATGCTATTCCGCGCGGCAAGCTATTCATTTGCTAAAATTCGTATTTACACAGGAAACGTTTTGTGAGAAGGCGTGGAGGTAGCGGGTGCTGAGTAGTATCAAGGATGCGCCTCCATCAACTCTTTTATTTGCGACCATTTTCTGGATCCTAGCCCCAGCCAATCCTGAGAAAATAGCAAACGAATGTCTTCTTGCCCTGCAAAATAGCAACGTATTCATTTGCTATTCCGCGCGGCAAGCTATTCATTTGCTAAAATTCGTATTTACACAGGTAACGTTTTTTGAGAAGGCGTGAAGGTAGCGGGTGCTGCTTAGTATCCAGAATGCGCCTCCATCAACTCTTTCATTTGAGACCATTTTCAGGATCCTAGCCCCAGCCAATCCTGAGAAAATTGCAAACGAATGTCTTCTTGCCCCGCGAAATAGCAAGCTATTCATTTGCTATTCCGCGCGGCAAGCTATTCATTTGCTAAAATTCGTATTTACACAGGTAACGTTTTGTGAGAAGGCGTGGAGGTAGCGGGTGCTGAGTAGTATCAAGGATGCGCCTCCATCAACTCTTTTATATGCGACCATTTTCAGGATCCTAGCCCCAGCCAATCCTGAGAAAATAGCACACGAATGTCTTCTTGCCCTGCGAAATAGCAAGCTATTCATTTGCTATTCCGCGCGGCAAGCTATTCATTTGCCAAAATTCGTATTTACACAGGTAACGTTTTGTGAGAAGGCGTGAAGGTAGCGGGTGCTGCGTAGTATCAAGAATGCGCCTCCATCAACTCTTTCATTTGAGACCATTTTCAGGATCCTAGCCCCAGCCAATCCTGAGAAAATTGCAAACGAATGTCTTCTTGCCCCGCGAAATAGCAAGCTATTCATTTGCTATTCCGCGCGGCAAGCTATTCATTTGCTAAAATTCGTATTTACACAGGTAACGTTTTGTGAGAAGGCGTGGAGGTAGCGGGTGCTGAGTAGTATCAAGGATGCGCCTCCATCAATTCTTTTATTTGCGACCATTTTCAAGATCCTAGCCCCAGCCAATCCTGAGAAAATAGCAAACGAATGTCTTCTTGCCCTGCGAAATAGCAAGCTATTCATTTGCTATTCCGCGCGGCAAGCTATTCATTTGCTAATATTCGTATTTACACAGGTTACGTTTTGTGAGAAGGCGTGTAGGTAGCGGGTGCTGCGAAGTATCAAGGATGCGCCTCCATCAACTCTTTTATTTGCGACCATTTTCAGGATCCTAGCCCCAGCCAATCCTGAGAAAATAGAAAACGAATGTCTTCTTGCCCTGCGAAATAGCAAGCTATTCATTTGCTATTCCGCGCGGCAAGCTATTCATTTGCTAAAATTCGTATTTACACAGGTAACGTTTTGTGAGAAGGCGTGGAGGTAGCGGGTGCTGAGTAGTATCAAGGATGCGCCTCCATCAACTCTTTTATATGCGACCATTTTCAGGATCCTAGCCCCAGCCAATCCTGAGAAAATAGCAAACGAATGTCTTCTTGCCCTGCGAAATAGCAAGCTATTCATTTGCTATTCCGCGCGGCAAGCTATTCATTTGCTAAAATTCGTATTTACACAGGTAACGTTTTGTGAGAAGGCGTGGAGGTAGCGGGTGCTGAGTAGTATCAAGGATGCGCCTCCATCAACTCTTTTATTTGCGACCATTTTCAGGATCCTAGCCCCAGCCAATCCTGAGAAAATAGCAAACGAATGTCTTCTTGCCCTGCGAAATAGCAAGCTATTCATTTGCTATTCCGCGCGGCAAGCTATTCATTTGCTAAAATTCGTATTTACACAGGTAACGTTTTGTGAGAAGGCGTGGAGGTAGCGGGTGCTGAGTAGTATCAAGGATGCGCCTCCATCAACTCTTTTATTTGCGACCATTTTCAGGATCCTAGCCCCAGCCAATCCTGAGAAAATAGCAAACGAATGTCTTCTTGCCCTGCGAAATAGCAAGCTATTCATTTGCTATTCCGCGCGGCAAGCTATTCATTTGCTAAAATTCGTATTTACACAGGTAACGTTTTGTGAGAAGGCGTGGAGGTAGCGGGTGCTGAGTAGTATCAAGGATGCGCCTCCATCAACTCTTTCATTTGCGACCATTTTCAGGATCCTAGCCCCAGCCTTTCCTGAGAAAATAGCCAACGAATTTCTTCTTGCCCCGCGAAATAGCAAGCTATTCATTTGCTATTCCGCGCGGCAAGCTATTCATTTGCTAAAATTCGTATTTACACAGGTAACGTTTTGTGAGAAGGCGTGGAGGTAGCGGGTGCTGAGTAGTATCAAGGATGCGCCTCCATCAACTCTTTCATTTGCTACCATTTTCAGGATCCTAGCCCCAGCCTTTCCTGAGAAAATAGCCAACGAATGTCTTCTTGCCCCGCGAAATAGCAAGCTATTCATTTGCTATTCCGCGCGGCAAGCTATTCATTTGCTAAAATTCGTATTTACACAGGTAACGTTTTGTGAGAAGGCGTGGAGGTAGCGGGTGCTGAGTAGTATCAAGGATGCGCCTCCATCAACTCTTTCATTTGCGACCATTTTCAGGATCCTAGCCCCAGCCTTTCCTGAGAAAATTGCCAACGAATTTCTTCTTGCCCCGCGAAATAGCAAGCTATTCATATGCTACTCCGCGCGGCAAGCTATTCATTTGCTAAAATTCGTATTTACACAGGAAACGTTTTGTGAGAAGGCGTGGAGGTAGCGGGTGCTGAGTAGTATCAAGGATGCGCCTCCATCAACTCTTTTATTTGCGACCATTTTCAGGATCCTAGCCCCAGCCAATCCTGAGAAAATAGCAAACGAATGTCTTCTTGCCCTGCAAAATAGCAACGTATTCATTTGCTATTCCGCGCGGCAAGCTATTCATTTGCTAAAATTCGTATTTACACAGGTAACGTTTTTTGAGAAGGCGTGAAGGTAGCAGGTGCTGCTTAGTATCCAGAATGCGCCTCCATCAACTCTTTCATTTGAGACCATTTTCAGGATCCTAGCCCCAGCCAATCCTGAGAAAATTGCAAACGAATGTCTTCTTGCCCCGCGAAATAGCAAGCTATTCATTTGCTATTCCGCGCGGCAAGCTATTCATTTGCTAAAATTCGTATTTACACAGGTAACGTTTTGTGAGAAGGCGTGGAGGTAGCGGGTGCTGAGTAGTATCAAGGATGCGCCTCCATCAACTCTTTTATTTGCGACCATTTTCAGGATCCTAGCCCCAGCCAATCCTGAGAAAATAGCAAACGAATGTCTTCTTGCCCTGCGAAATAGCAAGCTATTCATTTGCTATTCCGCGCGGCAAGCTATTCATTTGCTAAAATTCGTATTTACACAGGTAACGTTTTGTGAGAAGGCGTGGAGGTAGCGGATGCTGAGTAGTATCAAGGATGCGCCTCCATCAACTCTTTTATTTGCGACCATTATCAGGATCCTAGCCCCAGCCAATCCTGAGAAAATAGCAAACGAATGTCTTCTTGCCCTGCGAAATAGCAAGCTATTCATTTGCTATTCCGCGCGGCAAGCTATTCATTTGCTAAAATTCGTATTTACACAGGTAACGTTTTGTGAGAAGGCGTGGAGGTAGCGGGTGCTGAGTAGTATCAAGGATGCGCCTCCATCAACTCTTTTATTTGCGACCATTTTCAGGATCCTAGCCCCAGCCAATCCTGAGAAAATAGCAAACGAATGTCTTCTTGCCCTGCGAAATAGCAAGCTATTCATTTGCTATTCCGCGCGGCAAGCTATTCATTTGCTAATATTCGTATTTACACAGGTTACGTTTTGTGAGAAGGCGTGTAGGTAGCGGGTGCTGCGAAGTATCAAGGATGCGCCTCCATCAACTCTTTTATTTGCGACCATTTTCAGGATCCTAGCCCCAGCCTTTCCTGAGAAAATAGCCAACGAATGTCTTCTTGCCCCGCGAAATAGCAAGCTATTCATTTGCTATTCCGCGCGGCAAGCTATTCATTTGCTAAAATTCGTATTTACACAGGTAACGTTTTGTGAGAAGGCGTGGAGATAGCGGGTGCTGAGTAGTTTTAAGGATGCGCCTCCATCAACTCTTTTATTTGCGACCATTTTCAGGATCCTAGCCCCAGCCAATCCTGAGAAAATAGCAAACGAATGTCTTCTTGCCCTGCGAAATAGCAAGCTATTCATTTGCTATTCCGCGCGGCAAGCTATTCATTTGCTAAAATTCGTATTTACACAGGTAACGTTTTGTGAGAAGGCGTGAAGGTAGCGGGTGCTGCGTAGTATCAAGAATGCGCCTCCATCAACTCTTTCATTTGAGACCATTTTCAGGATCCTAGCCCCAGCCTTTCCTGAGAAAATAGCCAACGAATGTCTTCTTGCCCCGCGAAATAGCAAGCTATTCATTTGCTATTCCGCGCGGCAAGCTACTCATTTGCTAAAATTCGTATTTACACAGGAAACGTTTTGTGAGAAGGCGTGGAGGTAGCGGGTGCTGAGTAGTATCAAGGATGCGCCTCCATCAACTCTTTTATTTGCGACCATTTTCAGGATCCTAGCCCCAGCCAATCCTGAGAAAATAGCAAACGAATGTCTTCTTGCCCTGCGAAATAGCAAGCTATTCATTTGCTATTCCGCGCGGCAAGCTATTCATTTGCTAAAATTCGTATTTACACAGTTAACGTTTTGTGAGAAGGCGTGGAGGTAGCGGGTGCTGAGTAGTATCAAGGATGCGCCTCCATCAACTCTTTTATTTGCGACCATTTTCAGGATCCTAGCCCCAGCCAATCCTGAGAAAATAGCAAACGAATGTCTTCTTGCCCTGCGAAATAGCAAGCTATTCATTTGCTATTCCGCGCGGCAAGCTATTCATTTGCTAAAATTCGTATTTACACAGGTAACGTTTTGTGAGAAGGCGTGGAGGTAGCGGGTGCTGAGTAGTATCAAGGATGCGCTTCCATCAACTCTTTTATTTGCGACCATTTTCAGGATCCTAGCCCCAGCCAATCCTGAGAAAATAGCAAACGAATGTCTTCTTGCCCTGCGAAATAGCAAGCTATTTATTTGCTATTCCGCGCGGCAAGCTATTCATTTGCTAAAATTCGTATTTACACAGGTAACGTTTTGTGAGAAGGCGTGAAGGTAGCGGGTGCTGCGTAGTATCAAGAATGCGCCTCCATCAACTCTTTCATTTGAGACCATTTTCAGGATCCTAGCCCCAGCCTTTCCTGAGAAAATAGCCAACGAATGTCTTCTTGCCCCGCGAAATAGCAAGCTATTCATTTGCTATTCCGCGCGGCAAGCTATTCATTTGCTAAAATTCGTATTTACACAGGAAACGTTTTGTGAGAAGGCGTGGAGGTAGCGGGTGCTGAGTAGTATCAAAGATGCGCCTCCATCAACTCTTTTATTTGCGACCATTTTCAGGATCCTAGCCCCAGCCAATCCTGAGAAAATAGCAAACGAATGTCTTCTTGCCCTGCGAAATAGCAAGCTATTCATTTGCTATTCCGCGCGGCAAGCTATTCATTTGCTAAAATTCGTATTTACACAGTTAACGTTTTGTGAGAAGGCGTGGAGGTAGCGGGTGCTGAGTAGTATCAAGGATGCGCCTCCATCAACTCTTTTATTTGCGACCATTTTCAGGATCCTAGCCCCAGCCAATCCTGAGAAAATAGCAAACGAATGTCTTCTTGCCCTGCGAAATAGCAAGCTATTCATTTGCTATTCCGCGCGGCAAGCTATTCATTTGCTAAAATTCGTATTTACACAGGTAACGTTTTGTGAGAAGGCGTGGAGGTAGCGGGTGCTGAGTAGTATCAAGGATGCGCCTCCATCAACTCTTTTATTTGCGACCATTTTCAGGATCCTAGCCCCAGCCAATCCTGAGAAAATAGCAAACGAATGTCTTCTTGCCCTGCGAAATAGCAAGCTATTCATTTGCTATTCCGCGCGGCAAGCTATTCATTTGCTAATATTCGTATTTACACAGGTTACGTTTTGTGAGAAGGCGTGTAGGTAGCGGGTGCTGCGAAGTATCAAGGATGCGCCTCCATCAACTCTTTTATTTGCGACCATTTTCAGGATCCTAGCCCCAGCCTTTCCTGAGAAAATAGCCAACGAATGTCTTCTTGCCCCGCGAAATAACAAGCTATTCATTTGCTATTCCGCGCGGCAAGCTATTCATTTGCTAAAATTCGCATTTACACATTTAACGTTTTGTGAGAAGGCGTGGAGGTAGCGGGTGCTGAGTAGTATCAAGGATGCGCCTCCATCAACTCTTTTATTTGCGACCATTTTCAGGATCCTAGCCCCAGCCAATCCTGAGAAAATAGCAAACGAATGTCTTCTTGCCCTGCGAAATAGCAAGCTATTCATTTGCTATTCCGCGCGGCAAGCTATTCATTTGCTAATATTCGTATTTACACAGGTTACGTTTTGTGAGAAGGCGTGTAGGTAGCGGGTGCTGCGAAGTATCAAGGATGCGCCTCCATCAACTCTCTTATTTGCGACCATTTTCAGGATCCTAGCCCCAGCCTTTCCTGAGAAAATAGCCAACGAATGTCTTTTTGCCCCGCGAAATAGCAAGCTATTCATTTGCTATTCCGCGCGGCAAGCTATTCATTTGCTAAAATTCGTATTTACACAGGTAACGTTTTGTGAGAAGGCGTGGAGGTAGCGGGTGCTGAGTAGTATCAAGGATGCGCCTCCATCAACTCTTTTATTTGCGACCATTTTCAGGATCCTAGCCCCAGCCAATCCTGAGAAAATAGCAAACGAATGTCTTCTTGCCCTGCGAAATAGCAAGCTATTCATTTGCTATTCCGCGCGGCAAGCTATTCATTTGCTAAAATTCGTATTTACACAGGTAACGTTTTGTGAGAAGGCGTGGAGGTAGCGGGTGCTGAGTAGTATCAAGGATGCGCCTCCATCAACTCTTTTATTTGCGACCATTTTCAGGATCCTAGCTCCAGCCAATCCTGAGAAAATAGCAAACGAATGTCTTCTTGCCCTGCGAAATAGCAAGCTATTCATTTGCTATTCCGCGCGGCAAGCTATTCATTTGCTAAAATTCGTATTTACACAGGTAACGTTTTGTGAGAAGGCGTGGAGGTAGCGGGTGCTGAGTAGTATCAAGGATGCGCCTCCATCAACTCTTTTATTTGCGACCATTTTCAGGATCCTAGCCCCAGCCAATCCTGAGAAAATAGCAAACGAATGTCTTCTTGCCCTGCGAAATAGCAAGCTATTCATTTGCTATTCCGCGCGGCAAGCTATTCATTTGCTAAAATTCGTATTTACACAGGTAACGTTTTGTGAGAAGGCGTGGAGGTAGCGGGTGCTGAGTAGTATCAAGGATGCGCCTCCATCAACTCTTTTATTTGCGACCATTTTCAGGATCCTAGCCCCAGCCAATCCTGAGAAAATAGCAAACGAATGTCTTCTTGCCCTGCGAAATAGCAAGCTTTTCATTTGCTATTCCGCGCGGCAAGCTATTCATTTGCTAAAATTCGTATTTACACAGGTAACGTTTTGTGAGAAGGCGTGGAGGTAGCGGGTGCTGAGTAGTATCAAGGATGCGCCTCCATCAACTCTTTTATTTGCGACCATTTTCAGGATCTTAGCCCCAGCCAATCCTGAGAAAATAGCAAACGAATGTCTTCTTGCCCTGCGAAATAGCAAGCTATTCATTTGCTATTCCGCGCGGCAAGCTATTCATTTGCTAAAATTCGTATTTACACAGGTAACGTTTTGTGAGAAGGCGTGGAGGTAGCGAGTGCTGAGTAGTATCAAGGATGCGCCTCCATCAACTCTTTTATTTGCGACCATTTTCAGGATCCTAGCCCCAGCCAATCCTGAGAAAATAGCAAACGAATGTCTTCTTGCCCTGCGAAATAGCAAGCTATTCATTTGCTATTCCGCGCGGCAAGCTATTCATTTGCTAATATTCGTATTTACACAGGTTACGTTTTGTGAGAAGGCGTGGAGGTAGCGGGTGCTGCGAAGTATCAAGGATGCGCCTCCATCAACTCTTTTATTTGCGACCATTTTCAGGATCCTAGCCCCAGCCTTTCCTGAGAAAATAGCCAACGAATGTCTTCTTGCCCCGCGAAATAGCAAGCTATTCATTTGCTATTCCGCGCGGCAAGCTATTCATTTGCTAAAATTCGTATTTACACAGGTAACGTTTTGTGAGAAGGCGTGGAGGTAGCGGGTGCTGCGTAGTTTCAAGAATGCGCCTCCATCAACTCTTTCATTTGAGACCATTTTCAGGAACCTAGCCCCAGCCTTTCCTGAGAAAATAGCCAACGAATGTCTTCTTGCCCCGCGAAATAGCAAGCTATTCATTTGCTATTCCGCGCGGCAAGCTATTCATTTGCTAAAATTCGTATTTACACAGGAAACGTTTTGTGAGAAGGCGTGGAGGTAGCGGGTGCTGAGTAGTATCAAGGATGCGCCTCCATCAACTCTTTTATTTGCGACCATTTTCAGGATCCTAGCCCCAGCCTTTCCTGAGAAAATAGCCAACGAATGTCTTCTTGCCCCGCGAAATAGCAAGCTATTCATTTGCTATTCCGCGCGGCAAGCTATTCATTTGCTAAAATTCGTATTTACACAGGTAACGTTTTGTGAGAAGGCGTGGAGGTAGCGGGTGCTGAGTAGTATCAAGGATGCGCCTCCATCAATTCTTTTATTTGCGACCATTTTCAGGATCCTAGCCCCAGCCAATCCTGAGAAAATAGCAAACGAATGTCTTCTTGCCCTGCGAAATAGCAAGCTATTCATTTGCTATTCCGCGCGGCAAGCTATTCATTTGCTAAAATTCGTATTTACACAGGTAACGTTTTGTGAGAAGGCGTGGAGGTAGCGGGTGCTGAGTAGTATCAAGGATGCGCCTCCATCAACTCTTTTATTTGCGACCATTTTCAGGATCCTAGCCCCAGCCAATCCTGAGAAAATAGCAAACGAATGTCTTCTTGCCCTGCGAAATAGCAAGCTTTTCATTTGCTATTCCGCGCGGCAAGCTATTCATTTGCTAAAATTCGTATTTATACAGGTAACGTTTTGTGAGAAGGCGTGGAGGTAGCGGGTGCTGAGTAGTATCAAGGATGCGCCTCCATCAACTCTTTTATTTGCGACCATTTTCAGGATCTTAGCCCCAGCCAATCCTGAGAAAATAGCAAACGAATGTCTTCTTGCCCTGCGAAATAGCAAGCTATTCATTTGCTATTCCGCGCGGCAAGCTATTCATTTGCTAAAATTCGTATTTACACAGGTAACGTTTTGTGAGAAGGCGTGGAGGTAGCGGGTGCTGAGTAGTATCAAGGATGCGCCTCCATCAACTCTTTTATTTGCGACCATTTTCAGGATCCTAGCCCCAGCCAATCCTGAGAAAATAGCAAACGAATGTCTTCTTGCCCTGCGAAATAGCAAGCTATTCATTTGCTATTCCGCGCGGCAAGCTATTCATTTGCTAAAATTCGTATTTACACAGGTTACGTTTTGTGAGAAGGCGTGTAGGTAGCGGGTGCTGCGAAGTATCAAGGATGCGCCTCCATCAACTCTTTTATTTGCGACCATTTTCAGGATCCTAGCCCCAGCCTTTCCTGAGAAAATAGCCAACGAATGTCTTCTTGCCCCGCGAAATAGCAAGCTATTCATTTGCTATTCCGCGCGGCAAGCTATTCATTTGCTAAAATTCGTATTTACACAGGTAACGTTTTGTGAGAAGGCGTGGAGGTAGCGGGTGCTGCGTAGTTTCAAGAATGCGCCTCCATCAACTCTTTCATTTGAGACCATTTTCAGGAACCTAGCCCCAGCCTTTCCTGAGAAAATAGCCAACGAATGTCTTCTTGCCCCGCGAAATAGCAAGCTATTCATTTGCTATTCCGCGCGGCAAGCTATTCATTTGCTAAAATTCGTATTTACACAGGTAACGTTTTGTGAGACGGCGTGAAGGTAGCGGGTGCTGCGTAGTATCAAGAATGCGCCTCCATCAACTCTTTCATTTGAGACCATTTTCAGGATCCTAGCCCCAGCCAATCCTGAGAAAATTGCAAACGAATGTCTTCTTGCCCCGCGAAATATTAAGCTATTCATTTGCTATTCCGCGCGGCAAGCTATTCAATTGCTAATATTCGTATTTACACAGGAAACGTTTTGTGAGAAGGCGTGTAGGTAGCGGGTGCTGCGAAGTATCAAGGATGCGCCTCCATCAACTCTTTTATTTGCGACCATTTTCAGGATCCTAGCCCCAGCCTTTCCTGAGAAAATAGCCAACGAATGTCTTCTTGCCCCGCGAAATAGCAAGCTATTCATTTGCTATTCCGCGCGGCAAGCTATTCATTTGCTAAAATTCGTATTTACACAGGTAACGTTTTGTGAGAAGGCGTGGAGGTAGCGGGTGCTGAGTAGTATCAAGGATGCGCCTCCATCAACTCTTTTATTTGCGACCATTTTCAGGATCCTAGCCCCAGCCAATCCTGAGAAAATAGCAAACGAATGTCTTTTTGCCCTGCGAAATAGCAAGCTATTCATTTGCTATTCCGCGCGGCAAGCTATTCATTTGCTAAAATTCGTATTTACACAGGTAACGTTTTGTGAGAAGGCGTGGAGGTAGTGGGTGCTGAGTAGTATCAAGGATGCGCCTCCATCAACTCTTTTATTTGCGACCATTTTCAGGATCCTAGCCCCAGCCAATCCTGAGAAAATAGCAAACGAAAGTCTTCTTGCCCTGCGAAATAGCAAGCTATTCATTTGCTATTCCGCGCGGCAAGCTATTCATTTGCTAAAATTCGTACTTACACAGGTAACGTTTTGTGAGAAGGCGTGGAGGTAGCGGGTGCTGAGTAGTATCAAGGATGCGCCTCCATCAACTCTTTTATTTGCGACCATTTTCAGGATCGTAGCCCCAGCCAATCCTGAGAAAATAGCAAACGAATGTCTTCTTGCCCTGCGAAATAGCAAGCTATTCATTTGCTATTCCGCGCGGCAAGCTATTCATTTGCTAAAATTCGTATTTACACAGGTAACGTTTTGTGAGAAGGCGTGGAGGTAGCGGGTGCTGAGTAGTATCAAGGATGCGCCTCCATCAACTCTTTTATTTGCGACCATTTTCAGGATCCTAGCCCCAGCCAATCCTGAGAAAATAGCAAACGAATGTCTTCTTGCCCTGCGAAATAGCAAGCTATTCATTTGCTATTCCGCGCGGCAAGCTATTCATTTGCTAAAATTCGTGTTTACACAGGTAACGTTTTGTGAGAAGGCGTGGAGGTAGCGGGTGCTGAGTAGTATCAAGGATGCGCCTCCATCAACTCTTTTATTTGCGACCATTTTCAGGATCCTAGCCCCAGCCAATCCTGAGAAAATAGCAAACGAATGTCTTCTTGCCCTGCGAAATAGCAAGCTATTCATTTGCTATTCCGCGCGGCAAGCTATTCATTTGCTAAAATTCGTATTTACACAGGTAACGTTTTGTGAGAAGGCGTGAAGGTAGCGGGTGCTGAGTAGTATCAAGGATGCGCCTCCATCAACTCTTTCATTTGAGACCATTTTCAGGATCCTAGCCCCAGCCAATCCTGAGAAAATAGCAAACGAATGTCTTCTTGCCCCGCGAAATAGCAAGCTATTCATTTGCTATTCCGCGCGGCAAGCTATTCAATTGCTAAAATTCGTATTTACACAGGTAACGTTTTGTGAGAAGGCGTGGAGGTAGCGGGTGCTGAGTAGTATCAAGGATGCGCCTCCATCAACTCTTTTATTTGCGACCATTTTCAGGATCCTAGCCCCAGCCAATCCTGAGAAAATAGCAAACGAATGTCTTCTTGCCCTGCGAAATAGCAAGCTATTCATTTGCTATTCCGCGCGGCAAGCTATTCATTTGCTAAAATTCGTATTTACACAGGCAACGTTTTGTGAGAAGGCGTGGAGGTAGCGGGTGCTGAGTAGTATCAAGGATGCGCCTCCATCAACTCTTTTATTTGCGACCATTTTCAGGATCCTAGCCCCAGCCAATCCTGAGAAAATAGCAAACGAATGTCTTCTTGCCCTGCGAAATAGCAAGCTATTCATTTGCTATTCCGCGCGGCAAGCTATTCATTTGCTAAAATTCGTATTTACACAGGTAACGTTTTGTGAGAAGGCGTGGAGGTAGCGGGTGCTGAGTAGTATCAAGGATGCGCCTCCATCAACTCTTTTATTTGCGACCATTTTCGGGATCCTAGCCCCAGCCAATCCTGAGAAAATAGCAAACGAATGTCTTCTTGCCCTGCGAAATAGCAAGCTATTCATTTGCTATTCCGCGCGGCAAGCTATTCATTTGCTAAAATTCGTATTTACACAGGTAACGTTTTGTGAGAAGGCGTGGAGGTAGCGGGTGCTGAGTAGTATCAAGGATGCGCCTCCATCAACTCTTTTATTTGCGACCATTTTCAGGATCTTAGCCCCAGCCAATCCTGAGAAAATAGCAAACGAATGTCTTCTTGCCCTGCGAAATAGCAAGCTATTCATTTGCTATTCCGCGCGGCAAGCTATTCATTTGCTAAAATTCGTATTTACACAGGTAACGTTTTGTGAGAAGGCGTGGAGGTAGCGGGTGCTGAGTAGTATCAAGGATGCGCCTCCATCAACTCTTTTATTTGCGACCATTTTCAGGATCCTAGCCCCAGCCAATCCTGAGAAAATAGCAAACGAATGTCTTCTTGCCCTGCGAAATAGCAAGCTATTCATTTGCTATTCCGCGCGGCAAGCTATTCATTTGCTAAAATTCGTATTTACACAGTTAACGTTTTGTGAGAAGGCGTGGAGGTAGCGGGTGCTGAGTAGTATCAAGGATGCGCCTCCATCAACTCTTTTATTTGCGACCATTTTCAGGATCCTAGCCCCAGCCAATCCTGAGAAAATAGCAAACGAATGTCTTCTTGCCCTGCGAAATAGCAAGCTATTCATTTGCTATTCCGCGCGGCAAGCTATTCATTTGCTAAAATTCGTATTTACACAGGTAACGTTTTGTGAGAAGGCGTGGAGGTAGCGGGTGCTGAGTAGTATCAAGGATGCGCCTCCATCAACTCTTTTATTTGCGACCATTTTCAGGATCCTAGCCCCAGCCAATCCTGAGAAAATAGCAAACGAATGTCTTCTTGCCCTGCGAAATAGCAAGCTATTCATTTGCTATTCCGCGCGGCAAGCTATTCATTTGCTAAAATTCGTATTTACACAGGTAACGTTTTGTGAGAAGGCGTGGAGGTAGCGGGTGCTGAGTAGTATCAAGGATGCGCCTCCATCAACTCTTTTATTTGCGACCATTTTCAGGATCCTAGCCCCAGCCAATCCTGAGAAAATAGCAAACGAATGTCTTCTTGCCCTGCGAAATAGCAAGCTTTTCATTTGCTATTCCGCGCGGCAAGCTATTCATTTGCTAAAATTCGTATTTACACAGGTAACGTTTTGTGAGAAGGCGTGGAGGTAGCGGGTGCTGAGTAGTATCAAGGATGCGCCTCCATCAACTCTTTTATTTGCGACCATTTTCAGGATCTTAGCCCCAGCCAATCCTGAGAAAATAGCAAACGAATGTCTTCTTGCCCTGCGAAATAGCAAGCTATTCATTTGCTATTCCGCGCGGCAAGCTATTCATTTGCTAAAATTCGTATTTACACAGGTAACGTTTTGTGAGAAGGCGTGGAGGTAGCGGGTGCTGAGTAGTATCAAGGATGCGCCTCCATCAACTCTTTTATTTGCGACCATTTTCAGGATCCTAGCCCCAGCCAATCCTGAGAAAATAGCAAACGAATGTCTTCTTGCCCTGCGAAATAGCAAGCTATTCATTTGCTATTCCGCGCGGCAAGCTATTCATTTGCTAATATTCGTATTTACACAGGTTACGTTTTGTGAGAAGGCGTGTAGGTAGCGGGTGCTGCGAAGTATCAAGGATGCGCCTCCATCAACTCTTTTATTTGCGACCATTTTCAGGATCCTAGCCCCAGCCTTTCCTGAGAAAATAGCCAACGAATGTCTTCTTGCCCCGCGAAATAGCAAGCTATTCATTTGCTATTCCGCGCGGCAAGCTATTCATTTGCTAAAATTCGTATTTACACAGGTAACGTTTTGTGAGAAGGCGTGGAGGTAGCGGGTGCTGCGTAGTTTCAAGAATGCGCCTCCATCAACTCTTTCATTTGAGACCATTTTCAGGAACCTAGCCCCGGCCTTTCCTGAGAAAATAGCCAACGAATGTCTTCTTGCCCCGCGAAATAGCAAGCTATTCATTTGCTATTCCGCGCGGCAAGCTATTCATTTGCTAAAATTCGTATTTACACAGGAAACGTTTTGTGAGAAGGCGTGGAGGTAGCGGGTGCTGAGTAGTATCAAGGATGCGCCTCCATCAACTCTTTTATTTGCGACCATTTTCAGGATCCTAGCCCCAGCCAATCCTGAGAAAATAGCAAACGAATGTCTTCTTGCCCTGCGAAATAGCAAGCTATTCATTTGCTATTCCGCGCGGCAAGCTATTCATTTGCTAAAATTCGTATTTACACAGTTAACGTTTTGTGAGAAGGCGTGGAGGTAGCGGGTGCTGAGTAGTATCAAGGATGCGCCTCCATCAACTCTTTTATTTGCGACCATTTTCAGGATCCTAGCCCCAGCCAATCCTGAGAAAATAGCAAACGAATGTCTTCTTGCCCTGCGAAATAGCAAGCTATTCATTTGCTATTCCGCGCGGCAAGCTATTCATTTGCTAAAATTCGTATTTACACAGGTAACGTTTTGTGAGAAGGCGTGGAGGTAGCGGGTGCTGAGTAGTATCAAGGATGCGCCTCCATCAACTCTTTTATTTGCGACCATTTTCAGGATCCTAGCCCCAGCCAATCCTGAGAAAATAGCAAACGAATGTCTTCTTGCCCTGCGAAATAGCAAGCTATTCATTTGCTATTCCGCGCGGCAAGCTATTCATTTGCTAATATTCGTATTTACACAGGTTACGTTTTGTGAGAAGGCGTGTAGGTAGCGGGTGCTGCGAAGTATCAAGGATGCGCCTCCATCAACTCTTTTATTTGCGACCATTTTCAGGATCCTAGCCCCAGCCTTTCCTGAGAAAATAGCCAACGAATGTCTTCTTGCCCCGCGAAATAGCAAGCTATTCATTTGCTATTCCGCGCGGCAAGCTATTCATTTGCTAAAATTCGTATTTACACATTTAACGTTTTGTGAGAAGGCGTGGAGGTAGCGGGTGCTGAGTAGTATCAAGGATGCGCCTCCATCAACTCTTTTATTTGCGACCATTTTCAGGATCCTAGCCCCAGCCAATCCTGAGAAAATAGCAAACGAATGTCTTCTTGCCCTGCGAAATAGCAAGCTATTCATTTGCTATTCCGCGCGGCAAGCTATTCATTTGCTAATATTCGTATTTACACAGGTTACGTTTTGTGAGAAGGCGTGTAGGTAGCGGGTGCTGCGAAGTATCAAGGATGCGCCTCCATCAACTCTTTTATTTGCGACCATTTTCAGGATCCTAGCCCCAGCCTCTCCTGAGAAAATAGCCAACGAATGTCTTTTTGCCCCGCGAAATAGCAAGCTATTCATTTGCTATTCCGCGCGGCAAGCTATTCATTTGCTAAAATTCGTATTTACACAGGTAACGTTTTGTGAGAAGGCGTGGAGGTAGCGGGTGCTGAGTAGTATCAAGGATGCGCCTCCATCAACTCTTTTATTTGCGACCATTTTCAGGATCCTAGCCCCAGCCAATCCTGAGAAAATAGCAAACGAATGTCTTCTTGCCCTGCGAAATAGCAAGCTATTCATTTGCTATTCCGCGCGGCAAGCTATTCATTTGCTAAAATTCGTATTTACACAGGTAACGTTTTGTGAGAAGGCGTGGAGGTAGCGGGTGCTGAGTAGTATCAAGGATGCGCCTCCATCAACTCTTTTATTTGCGACCATTTTCAGGATCCTAGCTCCAGCCAATCCTGAGAAAATAGCAAACGAATGTCTTCTTGCCCTGCGAAATAGCAAGCTATTCATTTGCTATTCCGCGCGGCAAGCTATTCATTTGCTAAAATTCGTATTTACACAGGTAACGTTTTGTGAGAAGGCGTGGAGGTAGCGGGTGCTGAGTAGTATCAAGGATGCGCCTCCATCAACTCTTTTATTTGCGACCATTTTCAGGATCCTAGCCCCAGCCAATCCTGAGAAAATAGCAAACGAATGTCTTCTTGCCCTGCGAAATAGCAAGCTATTCATTTGCTATTCCGCGCGGCAAGCTATTCATTTGCTAAAATTCGTATTTACACAGGTAACGTTTTGTGAGAAGGCGTGGAGGTAGCGGGTGCTGAGTAGTATCAAGGATGCGCCTCCATCAACTCTTTTATTTGCGACCATTTTCAGGATCCTAGCCCCAGCCAATCCTGAGAAAATAGCAAACGAATGTCTTCTTGCCCTGCGAAATAGCAAGCTTTTCATTTGCTATTCCGCGCGGCAAGCTATTCATTTGCTAAAATTCGTATTTACACAGGTAACGTTTTGTGAGAAGGCGTGGAGGTAGCGGGTGCTGAGTAGTATCAAGGATGCGCCTCCATCAACTCTTTTATTTGCGACCATTTTCAGGATCTTAGCCCCAGCCAATCCTGAGAAAATAACAAACGAATGTCTTCTTGCCCTGCGAAATAGCAAGCTATTCATTTGCTATTCCGCGCGGCAAGCTATTCATTTGCTAAAATTCGTATTTACACAGGTAACGTTTTGTGAGAAGGCGTGGAGGTAGCGGGTGCTGAGTAGTATCAAGGATGCGCCTCCATCAACTCTTTTATTTGCGACCATTTTCAGGATCCTAGCCCCAGCCAATCCTGAGAAAATAGCAAACGAATGTCTTCTTGCCCTGCGAAATAGCAAGCTATTCATTTGCTATTCCGCGCGGCAAGCTATTCATTTGCTAATATTCGTATTTACACAGGTTACGTTTTGTGAGAAGGCGTGTAGGTAGCGGGTGCTGCGAAGTATCAAGGATGCGCCTCCATCAAATCTTTTATTTGCGACCATTTTCAGGATCCTAGCCCCAGCCTTTCCTGAGAAAATAGCCAACGAATGTCTTCTTGCCCCGCGAAATAGCAAGCTATTCATTTGCTATTCCGCGCGGCAAGCTATTCATTTGCTAAAATTCGTATTTACACAGGTAACGTTTGGTGAGAAGGCGTGGAGGTAGCGGGTGCTGCGTAGTTTCAAGAATGCGCCTCCATCAACTCTTTCATTTGAGACCATTTTCAGGAACCTAGCCCCAGCCTTTCCTGAGAAAATAGCCAACGAATGTCTTCTTGCCCCGCGAAATAGCAAGCTATTCATTTGCTATTCCGCGCGGCAAGCTATTCATTTGCTAAAATTCGTATTTACACAGGAAACGTTTTGTGAGAAGGCGTGGAGGTAGCGGGTGCTGAGTAGTATCAAGGATGCGCCTCCATCAACTCTTTTATTTGCGACCATTTTCAGGATCCTAGCCCCAGCCAATCCTGAGAAAATAGCAAACGAATGTCTTCTTGCCCTGCGAAATAGCAAGCTATTCATTTGCTATTCCGCGCGGCAAGCTATTCATTTGCTAAAATTCGTATTTACACAGGTAACGTTTTGTGAGAAGGCGTGAAGGTAGCGGGTGCTGCGAAGTATCAAGAATGCGCCTCCATCAACTCTTTCATTTGAGACCATTTTCAGGATCCTAGCCCCAGCCAATCCTGAGAAAATAGCAAACGAATGTCTTTTTGCCCTGCGAAATAGCAAGCTATTCATTTGCTATTCCGCGCGGCAAGCTATTCATTTGCAAAAATTCGTATTTACACAGGTAACGTTTTGTGAGAAGGCGTGGAGGTAGCGGGTGCTGAGTAGTATCAAGGATGCGCCTCCATCAACTCTTTCATTTGCGACCATTTTCAGGATCCTAGCCCCAGCCAATCCTGAGAAAATAGCAAACGAAAGTCTTCTTGCCCTGCGAAATAGCAAGCTATTCATTTGCTATTCCGCGCGGCAAGCTATTCATTTGCAAAAATTCGTATTTACACAGGTAACGTTTTGTGAGAAGGCGTGGAGGTAGCGGGTGCTGAGTAGTATCAAGAATGCGCCTCCATCAACTCTTTTATTTGCGACCATTTTCAGGATCCTAGCCCCAGCCTTTCCTGAGAAAATAGCCAACGAATGTCTCTTTGCCCCCTGAAATAGCAAGCTATTCATTTGCTATTCCGCGCGGCAAGCTATTCATTTGCTAAAATTCGTATTTACACAGGTAACGTTTTGTGAGAAGGCGTGGAGGTAGCGGGTGCTGAGTAGTATCAAGGATGCGCCTCCATCAACTCTTTTATTTGCGACCATTTTCAGGATCCTAGCCCCAGCCAATCCTGAGAAAATAGCAAACGAATGTCTTTTTGCCCTGCGAAATAGCAAGCTATTCATTTGCTATTCCGCGCGGCAAGCTATTCATTTGCAAAAATTCGTATTTACACAGGTAACGTTTTGTGAGAAGGCGTGGAGGTAGCGGGTGCTGAGTAGTATCAAGGATGCGCCTCCATCAACTCTTTCATTTGCGACCATTTTCAGGATCCTAGCCCCAGCCAATCCTGAGAAAATAGCAAACGAAAGTCTTCTTGCCCTGCGAAATAGCAAGCTATTCATTTGCTATTCCGCGCGGCAAGCTATTCATTTGCTAAAATTCGTATTTACACAGGTAACGTTTTGTGAGAAGGCGTGGAGGTAGCGGGTGCTGAGTAGTATCAAGGATGCGCCTCCATCAACTCTTTTATTTGCGACCATTTTCAGGATCGTAGCCCCAGCCAATCCTGAGAAAATAGCAAACGAATGTCTTCTTGCCCTGCGAAATAGCAAGCTATTCATTTGCTATTCCGCGCGGCAAGCTATTCATTTGCTAAAATTCGTATTTACACAGGTAACGTTTTGTGAGAAGGCGTGGAGGTAGCGGGTGCTGAGTAGTATCAAGGATGCGCCTCCATCAACTCTTTTATTTGCGACCATTTTCAGGATCCTAGCCCCAGCCAATCCTGAGAAAATAGCAAACGAATGTCTTCTTGCCCTGCGAAATAGCAAGCTATTCATTTGCTATTCCGCGCGGCAAGCTATTCATTTGCTAAAATTCGTATTTACACAGGTAACGTTTTGTGAGAAGGCGTGGAGGTAGCGGGTGCTGAGTAGTATCAAGGATGCGCCTCCATCAACTCTTTTATTTGCGACCATTTTCAGGATCCTAGCCCCAGCCAATCCTGAGAAAATAGCAAACGAATGTCTTCTTGCCCTGCGAAATAGCAAGCTATTCATTTGCTATTCCGCGCGGCAAGCTATTCATTTGCTAAAATTCGTATTTACACAGGTAACGTTTTGTGAGAAGGCGTGAAGGTAGCGGGTGCTGAGTAGTATCAAGGATGCGCCTCCATCAACTCTTTCATTTGAGACCATTTTCAGGATCCTAGCCCCAGCCAATCCTGAGAAAATAGCAAACGAATGTCTTCTTGCCCCGCGAAATAGCAAGCTATTCATTTGCTATTCCGCGCGGCAAGCTATTCAATTGCTAAAATTCGTATTTACACAGGTAACGTTTTGTGAGAAGGCGTGGAGGTAGCGGGTGCTGAGTAGTATCAAGGATGCGCCTCCATCAACTCTTTTATTTGCGACCATTTTCAGGATCCTAGCCCCAGCCAATCCTGAGAAAATAGCAAACGAATGTCTTCTTGCCCTGCGAAATAGCAAGCTATTCATTTGCTATTCCGCGCGGCAAGCTATTCATTTGCTAAAATTCGTATTTACACAGGCAACGTTTTGTGAGAAGGCGTGGAGGTAGCGGGTGCTGAGTAGTATCAAGGATGCGCCTCCATCAACTCTTTTATTTGCGACCATTTTCAGGATCCTAGCCCCAGCCAATCCTGAGAAAATAGCAAACGAATGTCTTCTTGCCCTGCGAAATAGCAAGCTATTCATTTGCTATTCCGCGCGGCAAGCTATTCATTTGCTAAAATTCGTATTTACACAGGTAACGTTTTGTGAGAAGGCGTGGAGGTAGCGGGTGCTGAGTAGTATCAAGGATGCGCCTCCATCAACTCTTTTATTTGCGACCATTTTCGGGATCCTAGCCCCAGCCAATCCTGAGAAAATAGCAAACGAATGTCTTCTTGCCCTGCGAAATAGCAAGCTATTCATTTGCTATTCCGCGCGGCAAGCTATTCATTTGCTAAAATTCGTATTTACACAGGTAACGTTTTGTGAGAAGGCGTGGAGGTAGCGGGTGCTGAGTAGTATCAAGGATGCGCCTCCATCAACTCTTTTATTTGCGACCATTTTCAGGATCCTAGCCCCAGCCAATCCTGAGAAAATAGCAAACGAATGTCTTCTTGCCCTGCGAAATAGCAAGCTATTCATTTGCTATTCCGCGCGGCAAGCTATTCATTTGCTAAAATTCGTATTTACACAGGTAACGTTTTGTGAGAAGGCGTGGAGGTAGCGGGTGCTGAGTAGTATCAAGGATGCGCCTCCATCAACTCTTTTATTTGCGACCATTTTCAGGATCCTAGCCCCAGCCAATCCTGAGAAAATAGCAAACGAATGTCTTCTTGCCCTGCGAAATAGCAAGCTATTCATTTGCTATTCCGCGCGGCAAGCTATTCATTTGCTAAAATTCGTATTTACACAGGTAACGTTTTGTGAGAAGGCGTGGAGGTAGCGGGTGCTGAGTAGTATCAAGGATGCGCCTCCATCAACTCTTTTATTTGCGACCATTTTCAGGATCCTAGCCCCAGCCAATCCTGAGAAAATAGCAAACGAATGTCTTCTTGCCCTGCGAAATAGCAAGCTATTCATTTGCTATTCCGCGCGGCAAGCTATTCATTTGCTAAAATTCGTATTTACACAGGTAACGTTTTGTGAGAAGGCGTGGAGGTAGCGGGTGCTGAGTAGTATCAAGGATGCGCCTCCATCAACTCTTTTATTTGCGACCATTTTCAGGATCCTAGCCCCAGCCAATCCTGAGAAAATAGCAAACGAATGTCTTCTTGCCCTGCGAAATAGCAAGCTATTCATTTGCTATTCCGCGCGGCAAGCTATTCATTTGCTAAAATTCGTATTTACACAGGTAACGTTTTGTGAGAAGGCGTGGAGGTTGCGGGTGCTGAGTAGTATCAAGGATGCGCCTCCATCAACTCTTTTATTTGCGACCATTTTCAGGATCCTAGCCCCAGCCAATCCTGAGAAAATAGCAAACGAATGTCTTCTTGCCCTGCGAAATAGCAAGCTATTCATTTGCTATTCCGCGCGGCAAGCTATTCATTTGCTAAAATTCGTATTAACACAGGTAACGTTTTGTGAGAAGGCGTGGAGGTAGCGGGTGCTGAGTAGTATCAAGGATGCGCCTCCATCAACTCTTTTATTTGCGACCATTTTCAGGATCCTAGCCCCAGCCAATCCTGAGAAAATAGCAAACGAATGTGTTCTTGCCCTGCGAAATAGCAAGCTATTCATTTGCTATTCCGCGCGGCAAGCTATTCATTTGCTAAAATTCGTATTTACACAGGTAACGTTTTGTGAGAAGGCGTCGAGGTAGCGGGTGCTGAGTAGTATCAAGGATGCGCCTCCATCAACTCTTATATTTGCGACCAGTTTCAGGATCCTAGCCCCAGCCAATCCTGAGAAAATAGCAAACGAATGTCTTCTTGCCCTGCGAAATAGCAAGCTATTCATTTGCTATTCCGCGCGGCAAGCTATTCATTTGCTAAAATTCGTATTTACACAGGTAACGTTTTGTGAGAAGGCGTGAAGGTAGCGGGTGCTGAGTAGTATCAAGGATGCGCCTCCATCAACTCTTTTATTTGCGACCATTTTCAGGATCCTAGCCCCAGCCAATCCTGAGAAAATAGCAAACGAATGTCTTCTTGCCCTGCGAAATAGCAAGCTATTCATTTGCTATTCCGCGCGGCAAGCTATTCATTTGCTAAAATTCGTATTTACACAGGTAACGTTTTGTGAGAAGGCGTGGAGGTTGCGGGTGCTGAGTAGTATCAAGGATGCGCCTCCATCAACTCTTTTATTTGCGACCATTTTCAGGATCCTAGCCCCAGCCAATCCTGAGAAAATAGCAAACGAATGTCTTCTTGCCCTGCGAAATAGCAAGCTATTCATTTGCTATTCCGCGCGGCAAGCTATTCATTTGCTAAAATTCGTATTTACACAGGTAACGTTTTGTGAGAAGGCGTGGAGGTAGCGGGTGCTGAGTAGTATCAAGGATGCGCCTCCATCAACTCTTTTATTTGCGACCATTTTCAGGATCCTAGCCCCAGCCAATCCTGAGAAAATAGCAAACGAATGTCTTCTTGCCCTGCGAAATAGCAAGCTATTCATTTGCTATTCCGCGCGGCAAGCTATTCATTTGCTAAAATTCGTATTTACACAGGTAACGTTTTGTGAGAAGGCGTGGAGGTAGCGGGTGCTGAGTAGTATCAAGGATGCGCCTCCATCAACTCTTTTATTTGCGACCAGTTTCAGGATCCTAGCCCCAGCCAATCCTGAGAAAATAGCAAACGAATGTCTTCTTGCCCTGCGAAATAGCAAGCTATTCATTTGCTATTCCGCGCGGCAAGCTATTCATTTGCTAAAATTCGTATTTACACAGGTAACGTTTTGTGAGAAGGCGTGGAGGTAGCGGGTGCTGAGTAGTATCAAGGATGCGCCTCCATCAACTCTTTTATTTGCGAACATTTTCAGGATCCTAGCCCCAGCCAATCCTGAGAAAATAGCAAACGAATGTCTTCTTGCCCTGCGAAATAGCAAGCTATTCATTTGCTATTCCGCGCGGCAAGCTATTCATTTGCTAAAATTCGTATTTACACAGGTAACGTTTTGTGAGAAGGCGTGGAGGTAGCGGGTGCTGAGTAGTATCAAGGATGCGCCTCCATCAACTCTTTTATTTGCGACCATTTTCAGGATCCTAGCCCCAGCCAATCCTGAGAAAATAGCAAACGAATGTCTTCTTGCCCTGCGAAATAGCAAGCTATTCATTTGCTATTCCGCGCGGCAAGCTATTCATTTGCTAAAATTCGTATTTACACAGGTAACGTTTTGTGAGAAGGCGTGGAGGTAGCGGGTGCTGAGTAGTATCAAGGATGCGCCTCCATCAACTCTTTTATTTGCGACCATTTTCAGGATCCTAGCCTCAGCCAATCCTGAGAAAATAGCAAACGAATGTCTTCTTGCCCTGCGAAATAGCAAGCTATTCATTTGCTATTCCGCGCGGTAAGCTATTCATTTGCTAAAATTCGTATTTACACAGGTAACGTTTTGTGAGAAGGCGTGGAGGTAGCGGGTGCTGAGTAGTATCAAGGATGCGCCTCCATCAACTCTTTTATTTGCGACCATTTTCAGGATCCTAGCCCCAGCCAATCCTGAGAAAATAGCAAACGAATGTCTTCTTGCCCTGCGAAATAGCAAGCTATTCATTTGCTATTCCGCGCGGCAAGCTATTCATTTGCTAAAATTCGTATTTACACAGGTAACGTTTTGTGAGAAGGCGTGGAGGTAGCGGGTGCTGAGTAGTATCAAGGATGCGCCTCCATCAACTCTTTTATTTGCGACCATTTTCAGGATCCTAGCCCCAGCCAATCCTGAGAAAATAGCAAACGAATGTCTTCTTGCCCCGCGAAATAGCAAGCTATTCATTTGCTATTCCGCGCGGCAAGCTATTCATTTGCTAAAATTCGTATTTACACAGGTAACGTTTTGTGAGAAGGCGTGGAGGTAGCGGGTGCTGTGTAGTATCAAGGATGCGCCTCCATCAACTCTTTTATTTGCGACCATTTTCAGGATCCTAGCCCCAGCCAATCCTGAGAAAATAGCAAACGAATGTCTTCTTGCCCTGCGAAATAGCAAGCTATTCATTTGCTATTCCGCGCGGCAAGCTATTCATTTGCTAAAATTCGTATTTACACAGGTAACGTTTTGTGAGAAGGCGTGGAGGTAGCGGGTGCTGAGTAGTATCAAGGATGCGCCTCCATCAACTCTTTTATTTGCGACCATTTTCAGGATCCTAGCCCCAGCCAATCCTGAGAAAATAGCAAACGAATGTCTTCTTGCCCTGCGAAATAGCAAGCTATTCATTTGCTATTCCGCGCGGCAAGCTATTCATTTGCTAAAATTCGTATTTACACAGGTAACGTTTTGTGAGAAGGCGTGGAGTTAGCGGGTGCTGACTAGTATCAAGGATGCGCCTCCATCAACTCTTTTATTTGCGACCATTTTCAGGATCCTAGCCCCAGCCAATCCTGAGAAAATAGCAAACGAATGTCTTCTTGCCCCGCGAAATAGCAAGCTATTCATTTGCTATTCCGCGCGGCAAGCTATTCATTTGCTAAAATTCGTATTTACACAGGTAACGTTTTGTGAGAAAGCGTGGAGGTAGCGGGTGCTGAGTAGTATCAAGGATGCGCCTCCATCAACTCTTTTATTTGCGACCATTTTCAGGATCCTAGCCCCAGCCAATCCTGAGAAAATAGCAAACGAATGTCTTCTTGCCCTGCGAAATAGCAAGCTATTCATTTGCTATTCCGCGCGGCAAGCTATTCATTTGCTAAAATTCGTATTTACACAGGTAACGTTTTGTGAGAAGGCGTGGAGGTAGCGGGTGCTGAGTAGTATCAAGGATGCGCCTCCATCAACTCTTTTATTTGCGACCATTTTCAGGATCCTAGCCCCAGCCAATCCTGAGAAAATAGCAAACGAATGTCTTCTTGCCCCGCGAAATAGCAAGCTATTCATTTGCTATTCCGCGCGGCAAGCTATTCATTTGCTAAAATTCGTATTTACACAGGTAACGTTTTGTGAGAAGGCGTGGAGGTAGCGGGTGCTGAGTAGTATCAAGGATGCGCCTCCATCAACTCTTTTATTTGCGACCATTTTCAGGATCCTAGCCCCAGCCAATCCTGAGAAAATAGCAAACGAATGTCTTCTTGCCCTGCGAAATAGAAAGCTATTCATTTGCTATTCCGCGCGGCAAGCTATTCATTTGCTAAAATTCGTATTTACACAGGTAACGTTTTGTGAGAAGGCGTGGAGGTAGCGGGTGCTGAGTAGTATCAAGGATGCGCCTCCATCAACTCTTTTATTTGCGACCATTTTCAGGATCCTAGCCCCAGCCAATCCTGAGAAAATAGCAAACGAATGTCTTCTTGCCCTGCGAAATAGCAAGCTATTCATTTGCTATTCCGCGCGGCAAGCTATTCATTTGCTAAAATTCGTATTTACACAGGTAACGTTTTGTGAGAAGGCGTGGAGGTAGCGGGTGCTGAGTAGTATCAAGGATGCGCCTCCATCAACTCTTTTATTTGCGACCATTTTCAGGATCCTAGCCCCAGCCAATCCTGAGAAAATAGCAAACGAATGTCTTCTTGCCCTGCGAAATAGCAAGCTATTCATTTGCTATTCCGCGCGGCAAGCTATTCATTTGCTAAAATTCGTATTTACACAGGTAACGTTTTGTGAGAAGGCGTGGAGGTAGCGGGTGCTGAGTAGTATCAAGGATGCGCCTCCTTCAACTCTTTTATTTGCGACCATTTTCAGGATCCTAGCCCCAGCCAATCCTGAGAAAATAGCAAACGAATGTCTTCTTGCCCTGCGAAATAGCAAGCTATTCATTTGCTATTCCGCGCGGCAAGCTATTCATTTGCTAAAATTCGTATTTACACAGGTAACGTTTTGTGAGAAGGCGTGGAGGTAGCGGGTGCTGAGTAGTATCAAGGATGCGCCTCCATCAACTCTTTTATTTGCGACCATTTTCAGGATCCTAGCCCCAGCCAATCCTGAGAAAATAGCAAACGAATGTCTTCTTGCCCTGCGAAATAGCAAGCTATTCATTTGCTATTCCGCGCGGCAAGCTATTCATTTGCTAAAATTCGTATTTACACAGGTAACGTTTTGTGAGAAGGCGTGGAGGTAGCGGGTGCTGAGTAGTATCAAGGATGCTCCTCCATCAACTCTTTTATTTGCGACCATTTTCAGGATCCTAGCCCCAGCCAATCCTGAGAAAATAGCAAACGAATGTCTTCTTGCCCTGCGAAATAGCAAGCTATTCATTTGGTATTCCGCGCGGCAAGCTATTCATTTGCTAAAATTCGTATTTACACAGGTAACGTTTTGTGAGAAGGCGTGGAGGTAGCGGGTGCTGAGTAGTATCAAGGATGCGCCTCCATCAACTCTTTTATTTGCGACCATTTTCAGGATCCTAGCCCCAGCCAATCCTGAGAAAATAGCAAACGAATGTCTTCTTGCCCTGCGAAATAGCAAGCTATTCATTTGCTATTCCGCGCGGCAAGCTATTCATTTGCTAAAATTCGTATTTACACAGGTAACGTTTTGTGAGAAGGCGTGGAGGTAGCGGGTGCTGAGTAGTATCAAGGCTGCGCCTCCTTCAACTCTTTTATTTGCGACCATTTTCAGGATCCTAGCCCCAGCCAATCCTGAGAAAATAGCAAACGAATGTCTTCTTGCCCTGCGAAATAGCAAGCTATTCATTTGCTATTCCGCGCGGCAAGCTATTCATTTGCTAAAATTCGTATTTACACAGGTAACGTTTTGTGAGAAGGCGTGGAGTTAGCGGGTGCTGAGTAGAATCAAGGATGCGCCTCCATCAACTCTTTTATTTGCGACCATTTTCAGGATCCTAGCCCCAGCCAATCCTGAGAAAATAGCAAACGAATGTCTTCTTGCCCTGCGAAATAGCAAGCTATTCATTTGCTATTCCGCGCGGCAAGCTATTCATTTGCTAAAATTCGTATTTACACAGGTAACGTTTTGTGAGAAGGCGTGAAGGTAGCGGGTGCTGAGTAGTATCAAGGATGCGCCTCCATCAACTCTTTTATTTGCGACCATTTTCAGGATCCTAGCCCCAGCCAATCCTGAGAAAATAGCAAACGAATGTCTTCTTGCCCTGCGAAATAGCAAGCTATTCATTTGCTATTCCGCGCGGCAAGCTATTCATTTGCTAAAATTCGTATTTACACAGGTAACGTTTTGTGAGAAGGCGTGGAGGTAGCGGGTGCTGAGTAGTATCAAGGATGCGCCTCCATCAACTCTTTTATTTGCGACCATTTTCAGGATCCTAGCCCCAGCCAATCCTGAGAAAATAGCAAACGAATGTCTTCTTGCCCTGCGAAATAGCAAGCTATTCATTTGCTATTCCGCGCGGCAAGCTATTCATTTGCTAAAATTTGTATTTACACAGGTAACGTTTTGTGAGAAGGCGTGGAGGTAGCGGGTGCTGAGTAGTATCAAGGATGCGCCTCCATCAACTCTTTTATTTGCGACCATTTTCAGGATCCTAGCCCCAGCCAATCCTGAGAAAATAGCAAACGAATGTCTTCTTGCCCTGCGAAATAGCAAGCTATTCATTTGCTATTCCGCGCGGCAAGCTATTCATTTGCTAAAATTCGTATTTACACAGGTAACGTTTTGTGAGAAGGCGTGGAGTTAGCGGGTGCTGAGTAGTATCAAGGATGCGCCTCCATCAACTCTTTTATTTGCGACCATTTTCAGGATCCTAGCCCCAGCCAATCCTGAGAAAATAGCAAACGAATGTCTTCTTGCCCTGCGAAATAGCAAGCTATTCATTTGCTATTCCGCGCGGCAAGCTATTCATTTGCTAAAATTCGTATTTACACAGGTAACGTTTTGTGAGAAGGCGTGGAGGTAGCGGGTGCTGAGTAGTATCAAGGATGCGCCTCCATCAACTCTTTTATTTGCGACCATTTTCAGGATCCTAGCCCCAGCCAATCCTGAGAAAATTGCAAACGAATGTCTTCTTGCCCCGCGAAATAGCAAGCTATTCATTTGCTATTCCGCGCGGCAAGCTATTCATTTGCTAAAATTCGTATTTACACAGGTAACGTTTTGTGAGAAGGCGTGGAGGTAGCGGGTGCTGAGTAGTATCAAGGATGCGCCTCCATCAACTCTTTTATTTGCGACCATTTTCAGGATCCTAGCCCCAGCCAATCCTGAGAAAATTGCAAACGAATGTCGTCTTGCCCCGCGAAATAGCAAGCTATTCATTTGCTATTCCGCGCGGCAAGCTATTCATTTGCTAAAATTCGTATTTACACAGGTAACGTTTTGTGAGAAGGCGTGGAGTTAGCGGGTGCTGAGTAGTATCAAGGATGCGCCTCCATCAACTCTTTTATTTGCGACCATTTTCCGGATCCTAGCCCCAGCCAATCCTGAGAAAATAGCAAACGAATGTCTTCTTGCCCTGCGAAATAGCAAGCTATTCATTTGCTATTCCGCGCGGCAAGCTATTCATTTGCTAAAATTCGTATTTACACAGGTAACGTTTTGTGAGAAGGCGTGGAGGTAGCGGGTGCTGAGTAGTATCAAGGATGCGCCTCCATCAACTCTTTTATTTGCGACCATTTTCAGGATCCTAGCCCCAGCCAATCCTGAGAAAATTGCAAACGAATGTCTTCTTGCCCCGCGAAATAGCAAGCTATTCATTTGCTATTCCGCGCGGCAAGCTATTCATTTGCTAAAATTCGTATTTACACAGGTAACGTTTTGTGAGAAGGCGTGGAGTTAGCGGGTGCTGAGTAGTATCAAGGATGCGCCTCCATCAACTCTTTTATTTGCGACCATTTTCAGGATCCTAGCCCCAGCCAATCCTGAGAAAATAGCAAACGAATGTCTTCTTGCCCTGCGAAATAGCAAGCTATTCATTTGCTATTCCGCGTGGCAAGCTATTCATTTGCTAAAATTCGTATTTACACAGGTAACGTTTTGTGAGAAGGCGTGGAGGTAGCGGGTGCTGAGTAGTATCAAGGATGCGCCTCCATCAACTCTTTTATTTGCGACCATTTTCAGGATCCTAGCCCCAGCCAATCCTGAGAAAATAGCAAACGAATGTCTTCTTGCCCTGCGAAATAGCAAGCTATTCATTTGCTATTCCGCGCGGCAAGCTATTCATTTGCTAAAATTCGTATTTACACAGGTAACGTTTTGTGAGAAGGCGTGGAGTTAGCGGGTGCTGAGTAGTATCAAGGATGCGCCTCCATCAACTCTTTTATTTGCGACCATTTTCAGGATCCTAGCCCCAGCCAATCCTGAGAAAATAGCAAACGAATGTCTTCTTGCCCTGCGAAATAGCAAGCTATTCATTTGCTATTCCGCGCGGCAAGCTATTCATTTGCTTAAATTCGTATTTACACAGGTAACGTTTTGTGAGAAGGTGTGGAGGTAGCGGGTGCTGAGTAGTATCAAGGATGCGCCTCCATCAACTCTTTTATTTGCGACCATTTTCAGGATCCTAGCCCCAGCCAATCCTGAGAAAATAGCAAACGAATGTCTTCTTGCCCTGCGAAATAGCAAGCTATTCATTTGCTATTCCGCGCGGCAAGCTATTCATTTGCTAAAATTCGTATTTACACAGGTAACGTTTTGTGAGAAGGCGTGGAGTTAGCGGGTGCTGAGTAGTATCAAGGATGCGCCTCCATCAACTCTTTTATTTGCGACCATTTTCAGGATCCTAGCCCCAGCCAATCCTGAGAAAATAGCAAACGAATGTCTTCTTGCCCTGCGAAATAGCAAGCTATTCATTTGCTATTCCGCGCGGCAAGCTATTCATTTGCTAAAATTCGTATTTACACAGGTAACGTTTTGTGAGAAGGCGTGGAGGTAGCGGGTGCTGAGTAGTATCAAGGATGCGCCTCCATCAACTCTTTTATTTGCGACCATTTTCAGGATCCTAGCCCCAGCCAATCCTGAGAAAATTGCAAACGAATGTCTTCTTGCCCCGCGAAATAGCAAGCTATTCATTTGCTATTCCGCGCGGCAAGCTATTCATTTGCTAAAATTCGTATTTACACAGGTAACGTTTTGTGAGAAGGCGTGGAGTTAGCGGGTGCTGAGTAGTATCAAGGATGCGCCTCCATCAACTCTTTTATTTGCGACCATTTTCAGGATCCTAGCCCCAGCCAATCCTGAGAAAATAGCAAACGAATGTCTTCTTGCCCTGCGAAATAGCAAGCTATTCATTTGCTATTCCGCGCGGCAAGCTATTCATTTGCTAAAATTCGTATTTACACAGGTAACGTTTTGTGAGAAGGCGTGGAGGTAGCGGGTGCTGAGTAGTATCAAGGATGCGCCTCCATCAACTCTTTTATTTGCGACCATTTTCAGGATCCTAGCCCCAGCCAATCCTGAGAAAATAGCAAACGAATGTCTTCTTGCCCTGCGAAATAGCAAGCTATTCATTTGCTATTCCGCGCGGCAAGCTATTCATTTGCTAAAATTCGTATTTACACAGGTAACGTTTTGTGAGAAGGCGTGGAGGTAGCGGGTGCTGAGTAGTATCAAGGATGCGCCTTAATCAACTCTTTTATTTGCGACCATTTTCAGGATCCTAGCCCCAGCCAATCCTGAGAAAATTGCAAACGAATGTCTTCTTGCCCTGCGAAATAGCAAGCTATTCATTTGCTATTCCTTGCGGCAAGCTATTCATTTGCTAAAATTCGTATTTACACAGGTAACGTTTTGTGAGAAGGCGTGGAGGTAGCGGGTGCTGAGTAGTATCAAGGATGCGCCTCCATCAACTCTTTTATTTGCGACCATTTTCAGGATCCTAGCCCCAGCCAATCCTGAGAAAATAGCAAACGAATGTCTTCTTGCCCTGCGAAATAGCAAGCTATTCATTTGCTATTCCGCGCGGCAAGCTATTCATTTGCTAAAATTCGTATTTACACAGGTAACGTTTTGTGAGAAGGCGTGGAGGTAGCGGGTGCTGAGTAGTATCAAGGATGCGCCTCCATCAACTCTTTTATTTGCGACCATTTTCAGGATCCTAGCCCCAGCCAATCCTGAGAAAATAGCAAACGAATGTCTTCTTGCCCTGCGAAATAGCAAGCTATTCATTTGCTAATATTCGTATTTACACAGGTTACGTTTTGTGAGAAGGCGTGTAGGTAGCGGGTGCTGAGTAGTATCAAGGATGCGCCTCCATCAACTCTTTTATTTGCGACCATTTTCAGGATCCTAGCCCCAGCCAATCCTGAGAAAATAGCAAACGAATGTCTTCTTGCCCTGCGAAATAGCAAGCTATTCATTTGCTATTCCGCGCGGCAAGCTATTCATTTGCTAAAATTCGTATTTACACAGGTAACGTTTTGTGAGAAGGCGTGGAGGTAGCGGGTGCTGAGTAGTATCAAGGATGCGCCTCCATCAACTCTTTTATTTGCGGCCATTTTCAGGATCCTAGCCCCAGCCAATCCTGAGAAAATAGCAAACGAATGTCTTCTTGCCCTGCGAAATAGCAAGCTATTCATTTGCTATTCCGCGCGGTAAGCTATTCATTTGCTAAAATTCGTATTTACACAGGTAACGTTTTGTGAGAAGGCGTGGAGGTAGCGGGTGCTGAGTAGTATCAAGGATGCGCCTCCATCAACTCTTTTATTTGCGACCATTTTCAGGATCCTAGCCCCAGCCAATCCTGAGAAAATAGCAAACGAATGTCTTCTTGCCCTGCGAAATAGCAAGCTATTCATTTGCTATTCCGCGCGGCAAGCTATTCATTTGCTAAAATTCGTATTTGCACAGGTAACGTTTTGTGAGAAGGCGTGGAGGTAGCGGGTGCTGCGTAGTATATCAAGGATGCGCCTCCATCAACTCTTTTATTTGCGACCATTTTCAGGATCCCAGCCCCAGCCAATCCTGAGAAAATAGCAAACGAATGTCTTCTTGCCCTGCGAAATAGCAAGCTATTCATTTGCTATTCCGCGCGGCAAGCTATTCATTTGCTAAAATTCGTATTTACACAGGTAACGTTTTGTGAGAAGGCGTGGAGGTAGCAGGTGCTGAGTAGTATCAAGGATGCGCCTCCATCAACTCTTTTATTTGCGACCATTTTCAGGATCCTAGCCCCAGCCAATCCTGAGAAAATAGCAAACGAATGTCTTCTTGCCCTGCGAAATAGCAAGCTATTCATTTGCTATTCCGCGCGGCAAGCTATTCATTTGCTAAAATTCGTATTTACACAGGTAACGTTTTGTGAGAAGGCGTGGAGGTAGCAGGTGCTGAGTAGTATCAAGGATGCGCCTCCATCAACTCTTCTATTTGCGACCATTTTCAGGATCCTAGCCCCAGCCAATCCTGAGAAAATAGCAAACGAATGTCTTCTTGCCCTGCGAAATAGCAAGCTATTCATTTGCTAATATTCGTATTTACACAGGTTACGTTTTGTGAGAAGGCGTGTAGGTAGCGGGTGCTGCGAAGTAACAAGGATGCGCCTCCATCAACTCTTTTATTTGCGACCATTTTCAGGATCCTATCCCCAGCCAATCCTGAGAAAACAGCAAACGAATGTCTTCTTGCCCCGCGAAATAGCAAGCTATTCATTTGCTATTCCGCGCGGCAAGCTATTCATTTGCTTAAATTCGTATTTACACAGGTAACGTTTTGTGAGAAGGCGTGGAGGTAGCGGGTGCTGAGTAGTATCAAGGATGCGCCTCCATCAACTCTTTTATTTGCGACCATTTTCAGGATCCTAGCCCCAGCCAATCCTGAGAAAATAGCAAACGAATGTCTTCTTGCCCTGCGAAATAGCAAGCTATTCATTTGCTATTCCGCGCGGCAAGCTATTCATTTGCTAAAATTCGTATTTACACAGGTAACGTTTTGTGAGAAGGCGTGGAGGTAGCGGGTGCTGAGTAGTATCAAGGATGCGCCTCCATCAACTCTTTCATTTGAGACCATTTTCAGGATCCTAGCCCCAGCCAATCCTGAGAAAATAGCAAATGAATGTCTTCTTGCCCTGCGAAATAGCAAGCTATTCATTTGCTATTCCGCGCGGCAAGCTATTCATTTGCTAAAATTCGTATTTACACAGGTAACGTTTTGTGAGAAGGCGTGGAGGTAGCGGGTGCTGAGTAGTATCAAGGATGCGCCTTAATCAACTCTATCATTTGACACCATTTTCAGGATCCTAGCCCCAGCCAATCCTGAGAAAATAGCAAACGAATGTCTTCTTGCCTCGCGAAATAGCAAGCTATTCATTTGCTATTCCGCGCGGCAAGCTATTCATTTGCTAAAATTCGTATTTACACAGGTAACGTTTTGTGAGAAGGCGTGGAGGTAGCGGGTGCTGAGTAGTATCAAGGATGCGCCTTAATCAACTCTATCATTTGACACCATTTTCAGGATCCTAGCCCCAGCCAATCCTGAGAAAATAGCAAACGAATGTCTTCTTGCCTCGCGAAATAGCAAGCTATTCATTTGCTATTCCGCGCGGCAAGCTATTCATTTGCTAAAATTCGTATTTACACAGGTAACGTTTTGTGAGAAGGCGTGGAGGTAGCGGGTGCTGAGTAGTATCAAGGATGCGCCTCCATCAACTCTTTTATTTGCGACCATTCTCAGGATCCTAGCCCCAGCCAATCCTGAGAAAATAGCAAACGAATGTGTTCTTGCCCTGCGAAATAGCAAGCTATTCATTTGCTATTCCGCGCGGCAAGCTATTCATTTGCTAAAATTCGTATTTACACAGGTAACGTTTTGTGAGAAGGCGTGAAGGTAGCGGGTGCTGCGTAGTATCAAGAATGCGCCTCCATCAACTCTTTCATTTGAGACCATTTTCAGGATCCTAGCCCCAGCCAATCCTGAGAAAATTGCAAACGAATGTCTTCTTGCCCCGCGAAATAGCAAGCTATTCATTTGCTATTCCGCGCGGCAAGCTATTCATTTGCTAAAATTCGTATTTACACAGGTTACGTTTTGTGAGAAGGCGTGGAGGTAGCGGGTGCTGAGTAGTATCAAGGATGCGCCTCCATCAACTCTTTTATTTGCGACCATTTTCAGGATCCTAGCCCCAGCCAATCCTGAGAAAATAGCAAACGAATGTCTTCTTGCCCTGCGAAATAGCAAGCTATTCATTTGCTATTCCGCGCGGCAAGCTATTCATTTGCTAAAATTCGTATTTACACAGGTAACGTTTTGTGAGAAGGCGTGGAGGTAGCGGGTGCTGAGTAGTATCAAGGATGCGCCTTAATCAACTCTATCATTTGACACCATTTTCAGGATCCTAGCCCCAGCCAATCCTGAGAAAATAGCAAACGAATGTCTTCTTGCCTCGCGAAATAGCAAGCTATTCATTTGCTATTCCGCGCGGCAAGCTATTCATTTGCTAAAATTAGTATTTACACAGGTTACGTTTTGTGAGAAGGCGTGGAGGTAGCGGGTGCTGCGTAGTATCAAGGATGCGCCTCCATCAACTCTTTCATTTGCGACCATTTTCAGGATCCTAGCCCCAGCCAATCCTGAGAAAATAGCAAACGAATGTCTTCTTGCCTCGCGAAATAGCAAGCCATTCATTTGCTATTCCGCGCGGCAAGCTATTCATTTGCTAATATTCGTATTTACACAGGTTACGTTTTGTGAGAAGGCGTGTAGGTAGCGGGTGCTGCGTAGTATCAAGGATGCGCCTCCATCAACTCTTTTATTTGCGACCATTTTCAGGATCCTAGCCCCAGCCAATCCTGAGAAAATAGCAAACGAATGTCTTCTTGCCCTGCGAAATAGCAAGCTATTCATTTGCTATTCCGCGCGGCAAGCTATTCATTTGCTAAAATTCGTATTTACACAGGTAACGTTTTGTGAGAAGGCGTGGAGGTAGCGGGTGCTGAGTAGTATCAAGGATGCGCCTCCATCAACTCTTTCATTTGCGACCATTTTCAGGATCCTAGCCCCAGCCTTTCCTGAGAAAATAGCCAACGAATGTCTTCTTGCCCCGCGAAATAGCAAGCTATTCATTTGCTATTCCGCGCGGCAAGCTATTCATTTGCTAAAACTCGTATTTACACAGGTTACGTTTTGTGAGAAGGCGTGGAGGTAGCGGGTGCTGCGTAGTATCACGGATGCGCCTTAATCAACTCTATCATTTGAGACCATTTTCAGGATCCTAGCCCCAGCCAATCCTGAGAAAATAGCAAACGAATGTCTTCTTGCCCCGCGAAATAGCAAGCTATTCATTTGCTTTTCCGCGCGGCAAGCTATTCATTTGCTAAAATTCGTATTTACACAGGTAACGTTTTGTGAGAAGGCGTGGAGGTAGCGGGTGCTGAGTAGTATCAAGGATGCGCCTCCATCAACTCTTTTATTTGCGACCATTTTCAGGATCCTAGCCCCAGCCAATCCTGAGAAAATAGCAAACGAATGTCTTCTTGCCCCGCGAAATAGCAAGCTATTCATTTGCTATTCTGCGCGGCAAGCTATTCATTTGCTAAAACTCGTATTTACACAGGTTACGTTTTGTGAGAAGGCGTGGAGGTAGCGGGTGCTGCGTAGTATCAAGGATGCGCCTCCATCAATTCTTTCATTTGCGACCATTTTCAGGATCCTAGCCCCAGCCAATCCTGAGAAAATAGCAAACGAATGTCTTCTTGCCTCGCGAAATAGCAAGCTATTCATTTGCTATTCCGCGCGGCAAGCTATTCATTTGCTAAAATTAGTATTTACACAGGTTACGCTTTGTGAGAAGGCGTGTAGGTAGCGGGTGCTGCGTAGTATCAAGGATGCGCCTCCATCAATTCTTTCATTTGCGACCATTTTCAGGATCCTAGCCCCAGCCAATCCTGAGAAAATAGCAAACGAATGTCTTCTTGCCTCGCGAAATAGCAAGCTATTCATTTGCTATTCCGCGCGGCAAGCTATTTATTTGCTAAAATTAGTATTTACACAGGTTACGCTTTGTGAGAAGGCGTGTAGGTAGCGGGTGCTGCGTAGTATCAAGGATGCGCCTCCATCAACTCTTTTATTTGCGACCATTTTCAGGATCCTAGCCCCAGCCAATCCTGAGAAAATAGCAAACGAATGTCTTCTTGCCCTGCGAAATAACAAGCTATTCATTTGCTATTCCGCGCGGCAAGCTATTCATTTGCTAAAATTCGTATTTACACAGGTAACGTTTTGTGAGAAGGCGTGGAGGTAGCGGGTGCTGAGTAGTATCAAGGATTCGCCTCCATCAACTCTATCATTCGAGACCATTTTCAGGATCCTAGTCCCAGCCAATCCTGTGAAAATAGCAAACGAATGTCTTCTTGCCCCGGGAAATAGCAAGCTATTCATTTGCTATTCCGCGCGGCAAGCTATTCATTTGCTAAAACTCGTATTTACACAGGTTACGTTTTGTGAGAAGGCGTGGAGGTAGCGGGTGCTGCGTAGTATCACGGATGCGCCTTAATCAACTCTATCATTTGAGACCATTTTCAGGATCCTAGCCCCAGCCAATCCTGAGAAAATAGCAAACGAATGTCTTCTTGCCCTGCGAAATAGCAACCTATTCATTTGCTATTCCGCGCGGCAAGCTATTCATTTGCTAAAATTCGTATTTACACAGGTAACGTTTTGTGAGAAGGCGTGGAGGTAGCGGGTGCTGAGTAGTATCAAGGATGCACCTCCATCAACTCTATCATTCGAGACCATTTTCAGGATCCTAGTCCCAGCCAATCCTGTGAAAATAGCAAACGAATGTCTTCTTGCCCCGCGAAATAGCAAGCTATTCATTTGCTATTCCGCGCGGCAAGCTATTCATTTGCTAAAACTCGTATTTACACAGGTAACGTTTTGTGAGAAGGCGTGCAGGTAGCGGGTGCTGAGTAGTATCAAGGATGGGCCTTAATCAACTCTATCATTTGAGACCATTTTCAGGATCCTAGCCCCAGCCAATCCTGAGAAAATAGCAAACGAATGTCTTCTTGCCCCGCGAAATAGCAAGCTATTCATTTGCTTTTCCGCGCGGCAAGCTATTCATTTGCTAAAATTCGTATTTACACAGGTAACGTTTTGTGAGAAGGCGTGGAGGTAGCGGGTGCTGCGTAGTATCAAGAATGCGCCTCCATCAACTCTTTTATTTGCGACCATTTTCAGGATCCTAGCCCCAGCCAATCCTGAGAAAATAGCAAACGAATGTCTTCTTGCCCCGCGAAATAGCAAGCTATTCATTTGCTTTTCCGCGCGGCAAGCTATTCATTTGCTAAAATTCGTATTTACACAGGTTACGTTTTGTGAGAAGGCGTGGAGGTAGCGGGTGCTGCGTAGTATCAAGGATGCGCCTCCATCAACTCTTTTATTTGCGTCCATTTTCAGGTTCCTAGCCCCAGCCAATCCTGAGAAAATAGCAAACGAATGTCTTCTTGCCCTGCGAAATAGCAAGCTATTCATTTGCTATTCCGCGCGGCAAGCTATTCATTTGCTAAAATTCGTATTTACACAGGTAACGTTTTGTGAGAAGGCGTGGAGGTAGCGGGTGCTGAGTAGTATCAAGGATGCGCCTCCATCAACTCTTTTATTTGCGACCATTTTCAGGATCCTAGCCCCAGCCAATCCTGAGAAAATAGCAAACGAATGTCTTCTTGCCCTGCGAAATAGCAAGCTATTCATTTGCCATTCCGCGCGGCAAGCTATTCATTTGCTAAAATTCGTATTTACACAGGTAACGTTTTGTGAGAAGGCGTGGAGGTAGCGGGTGCTGAGTAGTATCAAGGATGCGCCTCCATCAACTCTATCATTTGAGACCATTTTCAGGATCCTAGCCCCAGCCAATCCTGAGAAAATAGCAAACGAATGTCTTCTTGCCCCGCGAAATAGCAAGCTATTCATTTGCTTTTCCGCGCGGCAAGCTATTCATTTGCTAAAATTCGTATTTACACAGGTAACGTTTTGTGAGAAGGCGTGGAGGTAGCGGGTGCTGCGTAGTATCAAGAATGCGCCTCCATCAACTCTTTTATTTGCGACCATTTTCAGGATCCTAGCCCCAGCCAATCCTGAGAAAATAGCAAACGAATGTCTTCTTGCCCCGCGAAATAGCAAGCTATTCATTTGCTTTTCCGCGCGGCAAGCTATTCATTTGCTAAAATTCGTATTTACACAGGTAACGTTTTGTGAGAAGGCGTGGAGGTAGCGGGTGCTGCGTAGTATACAGAATGCGCCTCCATCAACTCTTTTATTTGCGACCATTTTCAGGATCCTAGCCCCAGCCAATCCTGAGAAAATAGCAAACGAATGTCTTCTTGCTCTGCGAAATAGCAAGCTATTCATTTGCGATTCCGCGCGGCAAGCTATTCATTTGCTAAAATTCGTATTTACACAGGTAACGTTTTGTGAGAAGGCGTGGAGGTAGCGGGTGCTGAGTAGTATCAAGGATGCGCCTCCATCAACTCTTTCATTTGCGACCATTTTCAGGATCCTAGCCCCAGCCAATCCTGAGAAAATAGCAAACGAATGTCTTCTTGCCCTGCGAAATAGCAAGCTATTCATTTGCTATTCCGCGCGGCAAGCTATTCATTTGCTAAAATTCGCATTTTCACAGGTAACGTTTTGTGAGAAGGCGTGGAGGTAGCGGGTGCTGAGTAGTATCAAGGATGCGCCTCCATCAACTCTTTCATTTGCGACCATTTTCAGGATCCTAGCCCCAGCCAATCCTGAGAAAATAGCAAACGAATGTCTTCTTGCTCTGCGAAATAGCAAGCTATTCATTTGCGATTCCGCGCGGCAAGCTTTTCATTTGCTAAAATTCGCATTTTCACAGGTAACGTTTTGTGAGAAGGCGTGGAGGTAGCGGGTGCTGAGTAGTATCAAGGATGCGCCTCCATCAACTCTTTCATTTGCGACCATTTTCAGGATCCTAGCCCCAGCCAATCCTGAGAAAATAGCAAACGAATGTCTTCTTGCCTCGCGAAATAGCAAGCCATTCATTTGCTATTCCGCGCGGCAAGCTATTCATTTGCTAATATTCGTATTTACACAGGTTACGTTTTGTGAGAAGGCGTGTAGGTAGCGGGTGCTGCGTAGTATCAAGGATGCGCCTCCATCAACTCTTTTATTTGCGACCATTTTCAGGATCCTAGCCCCAGCCAATCCTGAGAAAATAGCAAACGAATGTCTTCTTGCCCTGCGAAATAGCAAGCTATTCATTTGCTATTCCGCGCGGCAAGCTATTCATTTGCTAAAATTCGTATTTACACAGGTAACGTTTTGTGAGAAGGCGTGGAGGTAGCGGGTGCTGAGTAGTATCAAGGATGCGCCTCCATCAACTCTTTTATTTGCGACCATTTTCAGGATCCTAGCCCCAGCCTTTCCTGAGAAAATAGCCAACGAATGTCTTCTTGCCCCGCGAAATAGCAAGCTATTCATTTGCTATTCCGCGCGGCAAGCTATTCATTTGCTAAAATTCGTATTTACACAGGTAACGTTTTGTGAGAAGGCGTGGAGGTAGCGGTTGCGGCTTATTATCAAGGATGCGCCTCCATCAATTCTTTCATTTGCGACCATTTTCAGGATCCTAGCCCCAGCCAATCCTGAGAAAATAGCAAACGAATGTCTTCTTGCCTCGCGAAATAGCAAGCTATTCATTTGCTATTCCGCGCGGCAAGCTATTCATTTGCTAAAATTCGTATTTACACAGGTAACGTTTTGTGAGAAGGCGTGGAGGTAGCGGGTGCTGCGTAGTATCAAGGATGCGCCTCTATCAACTCTTCCATTTGCGACCATTTTCAGGATCCTAGCCCCAGCCAATCCTGAGAAAATAGCAAACGAATGTCTTCTTGCCTCGCGAAATAGCAAGCTATTCATTTGCTATTCCGCGCGGCAAGCTATTCATTTGCTAAAATTCGTATTTACACAGGTAACGTTTTGTGAGAAGGCGTGGAGGTAGCGGGTGCTGAGTAGTATCAAGGATGCGCCTCCATCAACTCTATCATTTGAGACCATTTTCAGGATCCTAGCCCCAGCCAATCCTGAGAAAATAGCAAACGAATGTCTTCTTGCCCCGCGAAATAGCAAGCTATTCATTTGCTTTTCCGCGCGGCAAGCTATTCATTTGCTAAAATTCGTATTTACACAGGTAACGTTTTGTGAGAAGGCGTGGAGGTAGCGGGTGCTGCGTAGTATCAAGAATGCGCCTCCATCAACTCTTTTATTTGCGACCATTTTCAGGATCCTAGCCCCAGCCAATCCTGAGAAAATAGCAAACGAATGTCTTCTTGCCCCGCGAAATAGCAAGCTATTCATTTGCTTTTCCGCGCGGCAAGCTATTCATTTGCTTAAATTCGTATTTACACAGGTAACGTTTTGTGAGAAGGCGTGGAGGTAGCGGGTGCTGCGTAGTATACAGAATGCGCCTCCATCAACTCTTTTATTTGCGACCATTTTCAGGATCCTAGCCCCAGCCAATCCTGAGAAAATAGCAAACGAATGTCTTCTTGCTCTGCGAAATAGCAAGCTATTCATTTGCTATTCCGCGCGGCAAGCTATTCATTTGCTAAAATTCGTATTTACACAGGTAACGTTTTGTGAGAAGGCGTGGAGGTAGCGGGTGCTGAGTAGTATCAAGGATGCGCCTCCATCAACTCTTTCATTTGCGACCATTTTCAGGATCTTAGCCCCAGCCAATCCTGAGAAAATAGCAAACGAATGTCTTCTTGCCTCGCGAAATAGCAAGCCATTCATTTGCTCCTCCGCGCGGCAAGCTATTCATTTGCTAAAATTCGTATTTACACAGGTAACGTTTTGTGAGAAGGCGTGGAGGTAGCGGGTGCTGCGTAGTATCAAGGATGCGCCTCTATCAACTCTTCCATTTGCGACCATTTTCAGGATCCTAGCCCCAGCCAATCCTGAGAAAATAGCAAACGAATGTCTTCTTGCCCTGCGAAATAGCAAGCTATTCATTTGCTATTCCGCGCGGCAAGCTTTTCATTTGCTAAAATTCGCATTTTCACAGGTAACGTTTTGTGAGAAGGCGTGGAGGTAGCGGGTGCTGAGTAGTATCAAGGATGCGCCTCCATCAACTCTTTCATTTGCGACCATTTTCAGGATCCTAGCCCCAGCCAATCCTGAGAAAATAGCAAACGAATGTCTTCTTGCCTCGCGAAATAGCAAGCCATTCATTTGCTATTCCGCGCGGCAAGCTATTCATTTGCTAAAATTCGTATTTACACAGGTAACGTTTTGTGAGAAGGCGTGGAGGTAGCGGGTGCTGAGTAGTATCAAGGATGCGCCTCCATCAACTCTTTCATTTGCGACCATTTTCAGGATCCTAGCCCCAGCCAATCCTGAGAAAATAGCAAACGAATGTCTTCTTGCCCTGCGAAATAGCAAGCTATTCATTTGCTATTCCGCGCGGCAAGCTATTCATTTGCTAAAATTCGTATTTACACAGGTAACGTTTTGTGAGAAGGCGTGGAGGTAGCGGGTGCTGAGTAGTATCAAGGATGCGCCTCCATCAACTCTTTTATTTGCGACCATTTTCAGGATCCTAGCCCCAGCCTTTCCTGAGAAAATAGCCAACGAATGTCTTCTTGCCCCGCGAAATAGCAAGCTATTCATTTGCTATTCCGCGCGGCAAGCTATTCATTTGCTAAAATTCGTATTTACACAGGTAACGTTTTGTGAGAAGGCGTGGAGGTAGCGGGTGCTGAGTAGTATCAAGGATGCGCCTCCAACAACTCTTTTATTTGCGACCATTTTCAGGATCCTAGCCCCAGCCAATCCTGAGAAAATAGCAAACGAATGTCTTCTTGCCCTGCGAAATAGCAAGCTATTCATTTGCTATTCCGCGCGGCAAGCTATTCATTTGCTAAAATTCGTATTTACACAGGTAACGTTTTGTGAGAAGGCGTGGAGGTAGCGGGTGCTGCGTAGTATCTAGGATGCGCCTCCATCAATTCTTTCATTTGCGACCATTTTCAGGATCCTAGCCCCAGCCAATCCTGAGAAAATAGCAAACGAATGTCTTCTTGCCCCGCGAAATAGCAAGCTATTCATTTGCTATTCCGCGCGGCAAGCTATTCATTTGCTTAAATTCGTATTTACACAGGTAACGTTTTGTGAGAAGGCGTGGAGGTAGCGGGTGCTGCGTAGTATCAAGGATGCGCCTCCATCAACTCTATCATTTGAGACCATTTTCAGGATCCTAGCCCCAGCCAATCCTGAGAAAATTGCAAACGAATGTCTTCTTGCCCCGCGAAATAGCAAGCTATTCATTTGCTAAAATTCGTATTTACACAGGTAACGTTTTGTGAGAAGGCGTGGAGGTAGCGGGTGCTGCGTAGTATCAAAGATGCGCCTCTATCAACTCTTTCATTTGCGACCATTTTCAGGATCCTAGCCTCAGCCAATCCTGAGAAAATAGCAAACGGATGTCTTCTTGCCTCGCGAAATAGCAAGCTATTCATTTGCTATTCCGCGCGGCACGCTATTCATTTGATAAAATTCGTATTAACACAGGTAACGTTTTGTGAGAAGGCGTGGAGGTAGCGGGTGCTGCGTAGTATCAAGGATGCGCCTCTATCAACTCTTTCATTTGCGACCATTTTCAGGATCCTAGAACCAGCCAATCCTGAGAAAATAGCAAACGAATTTCTTCTTGCCTCGCGAAATAGCAAGCTATTCATTTGCTATTCCGCGCGGCAAGCTATTCATTTGCTAAAATTCGTATTTACACAGGTAACGTTTTGTGAGAAGGCGTGGAGGTAGCGGGTGCTGCGTAGTATCAAAGATGCGCCTCTATCAACTCTTTCATTTGCGACCATTTTCAGGATCCTAGCCTCAGCCAATCCTGAGAAAATAGCAAACGGATGTCTTCTTGCCTCGCGAAATAGCAAGCTATTCATTTGCTATTCCGCGCGGCACGCTATTCATTTGATAAAATTCGTATTAACACAGGTAACGTTTTGTGAGAAGGCGTGGAGGTAGCGGGTGCTGCGTAGTATCAAGGATGCGCCTCCATCAACTCTTTCATTTGCGACCATTTTCAGGATCCTAGCCTCAGCCAATCCTGAGAAAATAGCAAACGGATGTCTTCTTGCCTCGCGAAATAGCAAGCTATTCATTTGCTATTCCGCGCGGCACGCTATTCATTTGATAAAATTCGTATTAACACAGGTAACGTTTTGTGAGAAGGCGTGGAGGTAGCGGGTGCTGCGTAGTATCAAGGATGCGCCTCCATCAACTCTTTCATTTGCGACCAATTTCAGGATCCTAGCCCCAGCCAATCCTGAGAAAATAGCAAACGAATGTCTTCTTGCCCCGCGAAATAGCAAACGAATGTCTTCGTGCCCCGCGAAATAGCAAATGAATAGCTTGCCCCGCGGAATAGCAAATAGCTTGCTATTTCGCGGGGCAAGAAGACCTTCGTTTGCTATTTTCTCAGGAAAGGCTCTGGCTAGGATACTGAAAATGGTCGCAAATGAAAGAGTTGATGGAGGCGCATCCTTGATACTACGCAGCACCCGCTACCTCCACGCCTTCTCACAAAACGTTACCTGTGTAAATACGAATTTTAGCAAATAATTAGCTTGCCGCGCGGAATAGCAAATAAATAGCTTGCTATTTCGCGGGGCAAGAAGATGTTCGTTTGCTATTTTCTCAGGATTGGCTGGGGCTAGGATCCTGAAAATGGTCGCAAATGAAAGAGTTGATGGAGGCGCATCCTTGATACTACGCAGCACCCGCTAACTCCACGCCTTCTCACAAAACGTTACCTGAGTAAATACGAATTTTAGCAAATGAATAGCTTGCCGCGCGGGAATGTCAAACACAAACTGTTGTCCCACTTAGTGTCAATAATGCGCCTACACCGGCTCCTTCGTTTGCGACCTATTTCAGGTACCTAGCCTCAGCCGTTCCAGTGAAAATCGTTTGGGAAAATTCGTATTTTTCCAGTAACGTTTTGCGGGAAGGCGTAGAGGTAGCGGTTTTCATTAAGTATTTATATTAACATTTGTAATGAAAATTAGTTAGCAATGTTTATATTGTCTAAGTTGTGGAAATTTCCCGGATAGTATTCCCAAACATCTATGTATCCCTTTTACTTTCGGCGAAGTTATCTGATAAAATCGAGATTGAGAGGGTAATTTGATTTTGACAAGAGGTGCTGGTAAAGTGTCGCAAACACTGAGCATTTTCTTTATTTATGTTACAGGAGATGCTGCTTTCAAAGTTTTGATGTGTTTGACTTTCCTAAATCTTGAAATTCATGCAAATGGTAACCCTGAAAAACTTCCCACCCAAAAGTTTAAATGCAGTGGTGAGATCAAAGCGGTTTTGCTCTCAAAACAGCTTGGAGCACATGTGGTAGAATATGCACTCAAAATATGCACTTCTATTGTTCATCCAACATTAGTATATTCAGCAGTTCTGATGCGCTAGACTTTTTTTCTTCATTAATGTCCATAGTTAAATTTTGCGCAAAGCTCGTAGCAATGATTCTGCCAATTTGCATGTTACACTATTCAAATAATAGCAACTGTGTAGAATAAATAACACAATATATCAAAACGTGTCTTATTCGTAAGTATATTTCCGTCAATATGTACATTCACGTTCTTAAACACTTAAGTAAATTTTAATATATTGTACTCAAATTTTAAATTGGTGTTGTATTACTTATCTTGCTTAATAAATATCTTTGTTGATTATCGTATCTGATTTTCAAAAGAAGTTCTTATATATTATTCTCAATTATTACTCTGAAATTAGAAGATTACTCTCATATATTGTAATGTTATTTTTCTGAGAGTACATGCGTACAAAATGTTGCTATTGAGTAATCTGAAAATAGTAAAGCAATTAAACTAATCGACTTAAAATTACTATTATCTTAAATTTTTATCATATATCTACAATAGAGTGGTCACACAATTAGTCAATTTAACGCTTGGCTCTTTGAATTCAAGGTTGTTTGCTCTGAAATTCAAATTATGTTTACAATTAATATCATGCCAACTTCATACAGTCAAAGTTGAACTTGTACCTTAAAATCAAATACTGACAAAATATGAAACTACATTCCTTTTTCTTATATTCATGTATCACTTCTTATGTTCATCAGGACTGTCGGAATTTGATTAAATGCTTTCCATACTAACTACGGGATGGAATCGTCACATCGCCAAGCTTTCAAACTTAAACTAATCAGCAACACAACTTCCATTCACAATAAGATTATAAAATTGTCGATATCTTCCTCTAGAATGATAATGCTAACCTGAATATCGTGAAAATGACAGTTTTTCAGTTTTCCCTTCTTTTGTCGGTGAGTATCATGTATGCCATGCGCCTACGATAATAGGTCTGTTCGCGTACCTGAATCTATTATAAAATATTAATTTAGATTCGCAGCAGGTTGTTTTTGTACTCTTGCTGCAAGCCAGATTTTCCAACAAAAAGAAGCCAGCTGCAAAAATCTGTTGCTACTGCAGTACGCGAACAGACCTAATTTAGTCTACGTTTCTTCTTATTTCACTATTTTCCTTTAACTAGCTATTTAATTATTTGACTAGATGTATTCAGACAAGTGTGTAGATACTGAATGTGAAACATGGAACCGTACCAAAAAATAGTCAAATGTAGCGCTTTCATTATCTAAAAACTTGAATAAGAAAATAAGTAACAAAAACACAGCCTAAACGAAACTCTTAAAATATGATGGTAACGCATGGGTTTGGCGGTTGATAACTGGTAAACAGGACTGTTACAAAATTTCAAAATTGTCTTTCATAGGGCATCTGTAAAATGAGCAGATATGGCTTTCAAAACGAAAGAATGATATTACAATTATATTAAAACGAGAGAATTATATTATGCTGGACTCATCTTCTAAATCTTCATGCCGTTGTAAAAGCGTTTCATCGTTCCACTTATTTGATTGGAAGAGCTCAGCATCTAATCGTGTTTGATAGAGACAAAGGGCTCTGTGAATTAATTCATATTGCTCGGAGTTTTGAACCATACCGCCGCGTTGCAGTCTGAGATTACATACAATCCCCAAGACGTCAACATTAACATAGTTTTTACTATTTTTTATAACTGATATTGACTGCTTGGTCGATTTGAAGTTCCAGGGCTTAAGAGCGAGAAACATTGAACTTCGTATTTGACGGACTCCGTTCAAAATAGCAACTAAACAGCCAGTTCGTCCAATTCCTGCAGAACAGTGAATTATGGGAATCGGTTCAATATCTCCCTGCGTGGCCAGCATTGAATCGAGAAAGCTTACATTTCTACTTTTGGATATAGTGCTTTCATCTCCATGACATCCGCATCCCACTTTACGGATTTTTTCGTACTGTCGAAATTCTTTATCACAGCAAACGTCCAGCAAGTGCAAGGTCATGTCTAACAGAAAGCCAATGTTCCCTGGCGAATGGTGATCTGGCCAGTCGGGGAACCAGTAGTGATAGCACGTGAATCTTCGTAGTGATTGTTTGAAAGGTACATTTAGCTCCTGACCAGGTTTATTCGGTTTGGCAACGACATACAGGCAGTTGAGCTTCCGAATCGAATATCCATCTTTGGCATGCAGGCCACAGTTTTTTATCAGAAAATAATTTTTTCTGGGTATCTCGTCGATTGGAATAGACTTATTAGATATATGACTTATGTCTATTTCGATTTCACATCGATCGTCAGCACCAATATTTCTACCATCATTTAAGTAATTTTCGTAAAAAGTCGCTAGACGGCGGTTTTCGAATTTGTCATTTGAATTTGTTATGATGATGACATCATCGATTTCAATTGGAAAGTAATTCGAGCATTTTTGCTGATTATGCTCGATGAAATTAGTGAGCATTACCATTTTTTGTGAGTGACATCTAGATGTTCGTTGATTTGACAAAAGACGATCACTTTCAAATTCCATTTTCAATCCTCCTTCAGCTTCAGGCCTGCACGTATTACGATGCACTTTTCGTTGAAATTTCATGATGTTTTGCTGCACCATCAGCCAATAGTCATAAACAGTGTTCGGTAGAGGGCCTTGAGTGACAATATATGAGTTTTTCGCGTAATCGGGACCCTTTAAAACAAAGAAAAATTATTGATAGGATATTTTTTACTACAATTATAAATTAGGTATTTTTTTAAAACTGTAACCACAACGACATTAAAGTACCGTTGCATGCACATCAAACAAATCATATTTCACCTAATCAGTGCCAAAAATAACAAGAAACGTCGAAAAACATCTTCTCCAACAATCTCGTTTATATATCTCATGGAACGGAAACATTCTATAGATAAACGCAAATAAGCGACATTGTTGGAAAAAAGCGCATTAAGGCAACATAGCACCTCCAAAAATTTTGAAAAATCGATTTTTATTTTTTGATTGAATATGTTAGAATGGAGTTTTAAAAAATGATTTTAATAATATAAAATTGAAATTCTAAAAAAAAACATTTTGTGGGTATATATGCGAAGCGCGCCAAGGTCATTTTTTCTATGATTTTCGTTGACTTGGCTATATCGCTACATCGACTTAACCCAAAGTGTAGACAAAGATAAGTGAGTCATCTCCTTTAAAAGAAGCAAAAAAACAGTTAACCTTGGCAAAAAAAAACATAAAAAAATTGCTTTAAAAAAAGTGTAGAATCTCCAAAAAAAAGGTCCGAAAAAAGTTCAACTGACACTAAAATTAATGAAAAATTTTGCCACATATTATGGCCTAATCCTGATTCAGTTGAAAATATGCGCAAGTAAATTTGGGCAGCATATTAGGGAGGAGGCAGCTGGTGATAATGCATTAAAAAATTTCAAGCATCCTCCACCTTTAGATGATGAGGTACAAGAAATTTTAAAGCCCATTTATGATGACTTATCATCAAAAGATTTATTAAAGCGCTGCGTGGGCAATGTTACGCAGAATAATAACGAAAGCTATAATTCTTGTGTTTGGAATTTGGCCCCCAAACATACTTTTTGTGGGAAAACGTGCTAAATATGGCTGCAAATATTTCTGCATGTACATTTAATAAAGGATTTATGGCTAGCTTGAAAATAATGCAAGCAATGGGAGTTACAAGTAGCGCACGTGCGCTGGAACATGCAGAACATAGAGATGCTGCAAGAATCAACCAGGCGGAAAAACACTTGACTGAGGCATCTAAAGAGGCCAGAACTGCTCGAAATGAGCAAAAATCTATGGAAAAGGAGGAGTATGAGCAAGAAGAAGGTACATTGTATGGTCCAGGCATCGAAGATTAATTTTCGGTAAGATTTATTGCAAAAAATATTGAATTTTAACTTTAAGCGTGATTTTCTCGAAACGACGTTTTGCAAGTTGGCGTGCATGATTAAGAAAAACAATATTATCCAATCGTTCTGAAATGTTAACACGTTAATCTGCACATGTTGATGCTCAGAATGAACTACGGATGAAAAAATCGGCACTAAATTTTTTTAGTTATAACCGATTTCTGGAGAAAAAAAAACTCGATTTTCGAAAAAACGCCGCCATTTTGTTATTTTTCAACCATTTTTTTTTTTAGTTCATTCCAAGGCCACTTTGATGTTGATCAAAACCACGCTTTTGTTTGTTTTTTCAGACTTTTTTGAGGACAGTTATCATGCACGCCAGGTGTTTTTTGGTGTATTTTCCAAAAAATTGTAGCAGGCGACAGGGGGCCACAAAACATATTTAACAATTTTTTTAATGTAGTACAAAAGAAGTAAAGTATGTGTAAAAAGTTTCATCGAGATATGTCTTTTTATTCAATTAAAAACAAGCCTTTGAAAAAAACATTTTTTTTTCAATTTGAAGGTGCTTTAAAAGCTTTAAATAAAGTTTTAGCGAGTGAATTGTAGCATGAGTGATAATAGTGCGATAAATAAAGTGTGAGTGTTTGATAATAGAACCATAAATAAAGTGTTTATTTATTTATTTATTCATTTATAAACGGACAACAGTCCATAGAAATAATTATACAGTAGCTGAAGTATTAAAGCTAAATTAATACTAGCGAAGATATTTACTACATTAAATCTAAAAAGGAAAACCGTTTATAAGAACAAATCCAATATAAATCTTTTTAATCTACCCTTTTTTACATTAAATATATCGAGATGAGAAGCAACAACGTTTCCGATAGCTTTCAACCGTTCAATTGGTTAATTTTGAGCATAATTGGTTCTATAACTCTGAATGTGGAAGAGGTTATTAGACCTTGTACTTCTTGCTGGCACCCTAAGTGAGATTTCCTGTAAGATATCAGGAGCATCAACGACACCGTTAACTATGTTCACCAAAAACGAGGCATCATAGTAACATCTACGAGTCTCGAGTGCATCCATTTTTAAGAGAGATAAGATTCTGGGATACACAAATGCCTCAGTAGAGATGTTAAGTTTATACCCAATATAACGTAAAAATTTGCGTTGAACCTTTTTGATTGTTAGGGAATGAGTTTTATAGTAAGGATTCCAAACAACAGAATTGTACTCCAATTTACTACGAACAAGCGAAAAAAAAATAGAGATTTTAGTGCTTGAATATTATTAAAATGATGTGTATTCCTAATTATGAAGCCTAACATTCTACGCCCTTGTTCAGTGATATCATTAATATGATCTGTAAAACTCAAGGAAGAATCCACTAGAATTCCTAAGTCTTTAATCAAATTAACTTGAGATAAAGGTACTCCAATGATGGTGTATGTATGTTGAAACGTTGATCTAGTTTTTTTTTAAAACAATGTATTGACATTTAGATAGATTGAGAGACAAGCAATTTTGAACACAATATGTGTAGAAACTATCCAAATTAGACTGCAGGATCGTTATGTCGTCATAAGAAGCAACTGCCCTAAATATTTTGCAGTCGTCAGCAAAAAGTAAGAATTGTATATCCTGGAAAACCATATGTAAGTTATTGATAAAAATCAAGAATAAAAGTGGTCCCAAGTGTCAGCCTTGAGGAACACCTGAAGTAGAAAAAATTTCCCTAGAGAAATTATTATTGACATTTTTAACCAAAGACCTATTTCTTAAATAATCATTCAACCAACATAGCAAAGAGCCTTGAAAACCAAAATTACTAAGCTTCTTATAGAGAAGATTGAGATTGAGTTTGTCGAAAGCTTTAGAGAAATCTGTGTATATGGAATGGACTTGCGATCCATTCAAAAAAGATATGTAAATATAATTATGGTAAGATATAAGATTAGTAGAGGTTGACTTACCAGTGCAAAAGCCATGCTGATTAGGTATAATAAGAGGGCGAAAAAGAGGTGAAATGCAATCACAGACAAGGCATTCGAAAACTTTAGGTATAGCAGATAAAATACATATGGGGCGATAGTTCGTAACGTCGGCGTTATCTCCTGACATGAAAACAGGTATCACAAAGCTGGATTTCCATTGGGTCGGAAAAATTCCAGATAACAGGGACCTATTAAATAAAATTAGAAGAGGCAGAGCTATACTTTCGGCACAATTTTTTAAGAACACAGAAGGAATGCCATCGGGTCCGCAGCTTTTCGTAGCACCCAAAGTGCGAAGCTTCTGTAAAAGCGAATCAGAATTAATAGTACATTGTGCTTAATTTAATCAGGAGCAATGAAAAGGGGGATCAAATGTACTGACTTCGCTACTGTAAACTTTTGAAAAATGGTCTACAAAAAAGTTCACGATATCACACACGCTAGAACTTCTAGTTTCCTTAAGGTACATGGTATTGGGTAATCCATAATTCGATTTACGAGAATTAATATCTCTTCAAAAGTACTTAGAATTCAGTGGCACCTGGAACTCTAATTTATAAATGTAGCGCTGGAAGTCAATGCTTGATTGCTTTTTACACTGAGATTTTAAACTAGAAAATAAATTATAGTAATATAGTTCACCGGTAGATTTAAAATTCAAATGAGTAATTTCTTTATCATAAATTAAACTTTTTAGTTCGGATGAAAACCAAACAGGAAAAGTTTTACCACTCAGAGTAGCACAAGGAACGTTGGAAGATATTACGTCTTTGAGAATATAGTGAAAGAAGCCAACTGCTTCATTTAATGGCAAACTATTCAAAATACACCGATTGACAGTGTGCAGAGCTGCATTTATGAATAATAGTTTCGTTTAAGCCAAGTCTCAGTAAAAATAATGATTTCTTAATGTGCGATTTAGTGATTAGAATTATTGTTAAATACAAGTGTGACTAGCTGTATAAAACGAAACTGTTTTATTTCGTAAACGCGGAGAATATCGAATCGACGAAACGTGTTTTAGTGTATGAACACAACAATTGGTGTCAGAAGTGGGTGTGTGACTTTTAGCGAAGTTGCGGACAGTGAATTTTGATATGGAATAATAAGTATCGGACAGAGATTTTTGTGGAAAATTGTGAGGACTAAGTGAAATAATTGTAAGAATGAAAGAGCAGGTTCATTCCAGATTATAGAGTTGATGAAACAGCTGATAGTCTGGGCGACGACCACGAAGATTTTGACGGTCCTGCATCGGCTTTCTACATTGAACCCGATTGCCTGCAAGACACGCTACATCTGACAAACGATTATGACATCAGCGCATGCATAAAGAAAGTTCGTAAGGTAGTTTTATATTTAAAACATTCTCCAACGTAAAATGATAACATTCTTCAAAACTATGTCAAATCCAAGCATGGCAAAGAGCTGCCTCTTTCACTAGATTGCAAAATAATGCTCGAACGGTTTTCCATTTTGAAAAATAGTATACAGAAGTCATTAGAAGACCTACAATATCCAGATCGACTAGAAGCAACTGAGTTTGATTTGATTCAGAAAATTATTGAAGTTTCACTCCCTGTACACTTGACTGTGCAGGCCTTCAGTCGCAGAGATGCAAATTTATGCAGTGCTAATGCTTTACTAAGAATTTTATTTAGGCAGTGAGGAGAAAAACGGTCCATTCTTTTCAACGCTCTGAAATTTGCAATATTGGACCGAATAAAAGAGCGTCAATGTACCGAACTATCTGGTATGCTAAGCTATCTCCAGAATAAACGTTGTGCCAGCTAAAATTTACCAAGTGAAAAAGAATGTCGAAAATCCTGGGATCCCCGGATTTTCGTTCTTTTAACCCCATAATCCCGGGATTGACAAACTGTACCGGGATCGGAATCCCTAAACGCAAGTCATATTTTGATAATAGTGCGATAAAAAAAAGTGTATACGCGATTTAGTGATTAGAGTTATTGTTAAATACAAGTGTGATTAGTTGTATAAAACGAAACTGTTTTATTTCGTAAACGTGCAGAATATCGAATCGACGAAACGTGTTTTAGTGTAAAAAAACATAACAGTACAATATTGCTGTTATTTTAAATTGAGAGCCCTTAATTATAAGATATATGTACAAACCTTTATATAGTTGGCATTGATGTAGGGCTCATGCGAATTCTCGGGCTCCGCTTCCAAAAGAACTCGTGAATGTTCGTTTGGCAAAATTGTCTTATACCGATTTTTCGATTGGGACCCAAACACGAGCGGTTTCTCCTGGTGGTTAGTCGGCAAATCCCAAAATTCTTCGTGCAGCGATCGAAGTAGGATTTTTTTCTCGTCATCGTTGGGAAATGCATTAAAATGAAATTGATTTATACCATCCGCTGTCATTGATTGTTGTGTCCACTGATGGTGTTCCGTTTCGTCGAATGTCAAGCCAGAAATTGAGCGTGCATCCCTTTTCCAATTACCACCGCACGTTGCTTGCCGCGGCTCATAGTTTTGAGTAAAAACAAAATGAAGTTTACGTAGATGTTCCTCGTTTAATACGTTGGTGGCATTCTGTAATAGTTGAATATTTGCCAAATACATTTTAAAGTCTTCTGATGTCGACTGTGGCGACAAGGGTTTCGTAGTGATATTTCTGACGCCGGTACAAGAACATAAGTTCAATTGTTGAAATTGTCGAAGCACTGCATCCTCGTTTTGATTTGATTTCGTTTGGAATTCGACAACAGTGTTTGGTTTCAAGTCAGATACCGATCCGAAGCATGTTTTCGTTGAGTTACGAACATGTGTTTGATTTAATTTATTGCAGCGTGACATCATAGTATTAAGATTTTCCGAACTAAGAAATTTCCGTTGCTGTTGCAGCCCATCTACAGATGCTGATTCACTAGTCATATCGGTCATATTTACATGGTCCACTTGGGTGCAATTGGAATCAAAGCATTCGACCGAAGCATTAGTGATATTGTTCAGACTACAAGCAGAAGCGCGCAGATTGTAGCTGGAGCCGTTAAAGCCAACATTCTGAATATTAAGAGTTAGACTAGCGTTCGAATTTCGTCGTTCTAACAGACCTCTTCTGTTCGCTGAATGCTGCCTAAGTCCTTGCTGTTGATGATGATAAGGATTATACTGCTGTTGAGGGCTTGGTGTGGGCTTAACCTTGCCTGGTGCAGGACTGAACCCGCAACTAGGATGCGCAGAGGTGATATTCAGTGAGCTATGACTGCTGAAACGGCTTAAGTTGGCGTGGTTCGCTCCTTTTATATTCAAAGTTAAACTTGTGTTGGAGCCTCGACGCTGCAAAATATTTTTCTTGTTTTTGCTTCCTTCCGTCGTAGCTATATCTGTCTCGAAGCTGGGTTGCTTTTGAATTGACGATGTACTGTTCGTAAACATGATATTTGTTTGGCTGCTGCCATATCCATGTGCAACTATCGATTGCGTTGAAGACGTATTTGATTGAATTTGATGAGCCATGCCAGGGTGATGCTGCGGGCAAGAAGTCAAATTGAAATTTGAACCCGTATAATTGCCAAGGCTGTAATTGGAAATGCTCATGCCTTTGGTTAAATTTCCCAAAGATCCATTCAAATTTATTGTTAAGCTATGGTTAGATCCGCGTCGCTGAAGAAGATTATTTCTGGTTGAGGTTGTAGATTTGACTGCTGTTGCTCGCGTCTCGTCACTCTGTTGGTAGCTAACTTCTTGTTGGCCCTTCGTAACTAAGACTTTGGCCACTTCTTCACGGCCTGCACTGGTGAAGTCAGTCAGAGTCATTATTTCTGGTAGCGTTTGTAAATTATTATTTGATAAGCTAAGCATTCCGTATTTCTGTGTTTGTAAATTTGTGCCCAGAAGAAAGTACTCGCATGATTTATTAGCGACTTCAACTTCTGCTTCGCTACTAGTTTTGCTCCATTTTCTTGATTCGCTTTCGTTTGCGCAAGGAACCTTACTTGTATCTGCAGCCAAGACAACGCTGTCTTCGATTTCTCCCATGTAAAAGTTCTGGATCTGGTCATCATAGATTTCTCCTGTGCATTCACCATAATTATCATCAATGTCAATAGCAATTCGCATGGACCGATCATCATTATTTGTTGAATAGCAAGGATGTGCTCTAGATTCGAATGACGATAGGCCACCTGTTAAAGGTGGCTGATGTAAAGAAGATTTCGATGAAACTGAGTGTTTTGCATTAACAGTCGGTTTTCCATAAGTTTTCTTTTTGCTTGTGTTGGCGTGGCGTTTTGGAGTTGTCGGAACTGATATCGAGGAAGCATGATTAGCTGACTTTGAATTTGATGCGGAGCGCTGCTGCGGATTGCATTTTCGCATCGATGTAGGACATGAACATGTTAAGTTATTTGCATCCGATGAGTCTAGCGAGAATGCTTTCTGTTTGGTCAGGGTGAGCGTTGGTGTTTTCGGTGTTTGCACTTTTACCAACGGCACCGACTCATTACTGTCATGGTGTGAGCTCGAATTATTACCATTGTCAATTGTTATTTTCAAATTGTTTTTATTCTTACGACCACTCTTTTGGATTGTGGTGATTGACGGTGGAACTACTATCTGCATGATGCTATTCACTTCAACGGTAACCTTAACGTTTAAAGTCGGATCAGGGTCGTAGATGCCTTTATCCTCTTTATTATGCATACCGGGATTATCATCTGCTTCGATTTTATTTACTATGGTCTGGCTGTCATGGGACGACGATTTGTTTGCATATTCGATAAGCTCTTCGACAGGCTTTCCTAAGTTATCTTCAACTAGTCGCGCTCCCTCCGAATCAAGGGAAATCGATTTCAATCGGACACGGCGTGAAGTCTGAGATTTGGGCGCCGTCAACTTCTGGCAAAAAGGCGGTGAAACAACTTCAGTTCCTGTTGTCCTAGATGTTTTGGTCGGTATCGATGATAAGTCATTTGAAACGGGATCGGGTGTAAGAGTATCAACCTCGGGAAATTTGAAATAGTTGCCGTGCTTGTAAACCGCCGTTGATAGAAGAGGACTCCCATATTGATCCATAAATGCAAGACCTGTCTGAGGAGTGTTACCCACAATAGCGTCATCATTGCAAATCTGCCGCGGTGAAAACGAGAAGCGAACTTTTGTGGGGTCGGAAAACAGCGGCGAATTTTGTTCAGCTAACGCGTGCTCACTAATTTTCATTTTTGGCGAACTCATCACTTCCATCAACTGAGGCGATTCGTTTTCCTTGTCGTTATGTAAGCAGCGCTCTTTTGAACTATTTCGACTGTTTATCCGGTTGGTACTATACGCATAAATACCGGCAGATACTGGTGCTGTAACGCATGAAGGATATTCCATAGGATTCGAATTGCCGCCTGAGTCATCAATGTGTCTGGATTGCGTTTTTCGCGGTGATTGTGAGCGGCACCTGTCCACTGATGGAACACACGTCTTCATGGCAGGTGAACTTTGCGACGAAGAGCGCGTTAACGTTGAATAAGCAAATCGATATAATTGGTGTTGCTTGTCGCTGTTTACTAAATTTTCAGTTGATACATGCTCACTATTAGCATTGGCTGGCGAAAATGATGGATGACGTGTTAATGGATTCGACCAAGCATTCGTATTTGAAGTCTCATTTTGTTTGTTTTCATCACTATCGCGATTATATTGTTGACTATCATCACTTTTGCGAGAGTACTGCTTATCCATGCCGTGCTTTAACGAGACTCCGAAAGACAGCGATGAATCTATTTTGTCTCCACTAAATCGCCTGACCGCTTTGGAAGACGTCTCGAACAATCTCGCAACCAATACGAAGTCTATTGCGTGCCCAAGATGGCTGTTTTGCAAGCCTCTTTTTAAATAACTCTTGACGTTTTCTTTTAAATCGCGAAAAGTGTAAATTACTTGGACCACATTGAAGCAAAGCCGATTCCAAAATTTTAGCGAACTATACTGCCATCGGTCGAAGCATCTACGAAAATGTTGATTTATATTGCTATAGTTCGGCCATTTCAATGTGAGAAAAAAACATTTGGTTCGAAGAAAGTAATTCGATGTATGTTTTTCACTTTTACGTTTATAATGTCTTAATTTCAGCTTAGATTTGGTGTTAATGCCATTACTCAATATATCGGTGGTCTTTTCTGTTCTTTTAATCTCTACAATGCCGTTAGCATAGTGCTTGATACAACTCCAATTGCGACAGAGCAGTGTAGTGATGATAATGACTAATATGCAGCTCTGCTGTGCATTATGAATAATACAATTGAAATAGCATAATTGATAACATTTTTCATATAGTTGCTTTGTTGATTTCAGCTGGTGTAATCGGAGGCGATACAACAGCTTCAAAGCCGAAACTACAAGGCGTAACTTCGATTTTCTTTTCGTGCTGAAAGTATAAGCGCCAGGTTTGATTTTCATACAGTTAAAACGATAGTCATATAGTGAGTTAATGTCACTGCCGATTTGAAAAGTGGATGCCATATTACATTACACTATAACCTGAAAATGAAACAAAAAGGAATTTTCAGTTAAACCATCAAATATTTATGTCTAGATTTTCAGGAGATTTCTTAATTAATTCAAATCTCATTTAACAGAAAATCCAATTATACAATGATATAAAAAAAAATAACAAAAATCATTCATATAAGGCAAAACAAAGGAATAAAAATAATCAAAGAATTGAAGAAAAAGTAAAGAGAAAAATGGACAATAAAAATAACTAAGAGGCTATGTTAACATATCAATAACATGTTTTTTAAAAGGCTAAAAAGACATGGACAAAGAACCAAACTTCCAAAATGGTTGGCTATCTTTTCCAAATTTAATTTAGCATTAAAGTTTTGGTGCCCAGTCTAGTAAATTCAACATTTATTGTTAAACTTTGGAATTCTTTGCCACTGACGACCTACAAAGCGTCTCTCGAAGATTAATAATTTGAGGGAATGTAGAATGTCATTGAATTAAGAGGAGTAGGACTAGTAGCTGACACTGAAAAAGCCTACCTTCACATACAACTGGCCGAACCAGATTGGGACGCACATTGTGTTTACGAGAATCCAGTTTCGAAGCGAATTATTCGCACAGATCGCATGACTTGTGTTACATTTGGTGTTACCGGCTGTTATCAATAAACATCTTGATGATCCTTATAAATCGTATCCATAACGCTGTGAAAAATTAAAGCAACTTTTATACGCCGATGATGTAGCAACCTCCAGTGATAATGCGGAGTCAGGCAAACGGCTATACGACAAGGCAGTCAATGTAATGTGCCTAGCAGGAATGAATTTGCGCAAATGGAACAGCAATGATATGATGAAGAGGCGCGTTATTTTGAAATGGCAATGAGTGTTCTCATGTCCAAAAGGATCTAGGAATGAAATGGTTCGTCTTATCTGATGTGTAAGGTATTGAGCTGAGCTTCCTTGAAGAATATATGCTACACTAAATCAAAAGAACTGTTCTACAAGTGATTTCGCCAATATTTGACCCATTGGGTATGATGGCACTCAAACTGAAAATCATGTTCCAAGATCTTTGGAAAATTAATGTTGGTTGGGATGATTCGTTGAATGAAGAATTTACTAAAACTCTCATGGATTTTTACGATGATTTACGGATGCTGAGAGACTTTACAATACCCAGATGCGCTGCACTTTTATCGAATTCATGCTACTGCTAGCTGCATATTTTTTCAGATACTAGTTTGCATGCTTTTTGAGTAGCTGCGTTTTTACGATGCGTGTACAATAGCAAAAACGTCAGCACTCATTTCCTGTGTGCCATACTCAGAACAGAGAGATCTAAGGAAATGAAACAAGTGTATACAAATACGGAATTTAGTGAAGCAATTTTACTACAAATGTAAAATCTATAAAGAGAACAAATCGTGAGAATTGCTACCTCAGATATTCCCCTTGGTTTCCCCGATACCTTAGTTCTACGAGCATTTGTTGTTGCTGAGTTACTAACTGTCAAATTCGCGTACACATGGCCTACTATCTTTCTCACTCTTTCTGTTCGCGGAGTAAGTGAATGTCAAATTCCCTTACTACTACTAACGCTCAGCCTCGGCAAATTGCTTCAATTCTCACCGCCATTTTCATTTCCTTATATCTCTCTCTTCTAAGGTGCCATAAGTCGAGTTGCTTCTCGCTTGTTGCGACTCTCTCTTCTAAGGTGTCCTAAGTCGGCCATCGTTGCGTCTCGCTTGTTGCGACTAGTGAGGTTGTAGAAGTGAAGATGACATAGACGGTATAACTTTCCACCATTAGCCCCTTCGATTCTCTCGCGCATAAAGCATGCTAAAGCAGCAATTCCGTTCATTGTCAAATTGGAGGGGAACTACTTGGATTTGACCAGATTGAACCAGATTTGACAATGAACGGAAAAAAAAATTACTACCATCCCCTTCAATGTAAATCTTATGGGCATGTCCACTCCATTTCTACTACCTCACTGGTTGCGGCATTTGAGTAATTCTCTACATATTAAAATACATGGTTATTGTATGTGGTCGGACTCTCAAATCACTCTTCATTGGATTAGGCGGAAGCCTCAAAAATGGAAGCCACATGTTTGAAGTCGTGTTGTAGAAAGAACTTCCTGCACGTCTATCGAAAATTGGATGTATTGTTCTGGCAAGGAGAATCCGGCGGACTTGCTTACCTAAGGCACAACGTAAGAAGTTAGTTCTTAACCAGCGTGCGAGCTCCGTATATGTATACGGACCTAAATTCCAGTGATCCGGCCTGAGCTTGTATTGTTAATCTGGCTGGAAAATTGGAAGAAATCGCATGGAACAGAAAGAGATGCAAGATAAGATTCGACAACTACATACTCAGGCTAGATTTTTCGTTCTTCACATACGGCTCACTCTCGCAAAAATACCAACACACTCTCAGATTGCTTTTACAGATAATGTATTGCGTAAATGAAGGCGCAATTTCAAGGTCAAAGTGTTTATTTTTTTTATCTTTTTATCTAATCTTTCTCTACACTTTGCCCGAGGCATTAAAGTGAAAGTTTTATTGGAATCTGAAATTTGGAAGGAGGGACTAGAATGGTTGAAGCATTCTACGACAGAGAGTTGGCCTCCAGTTCCAACGTTTTTCGTTGATAGCGCTTTCACCGTTCTTGCCGTGCAAAATAAAGAAGGTAAGGATGCGGTGCAAGCCATTATCAGTGAACCATTATTGCTATTTGAACGATTCAGTAGTTGGACTAGGCTACTGCGCATTACTGCCTGGATCACACATTTTGTCACCAAAGCTAGCAAACGGTCAAATGGTCATGATTTGACGGTCAATGAGTTGAATGTTGCAGAAATATATTGGATCAAGCACATTGAACATGTTGGTTATCCAGATGAAATCAAATCCCTCATTGCTAAAAGAGCTGTATCTCGTGATTCGAAAATGTTGAGGCTCAATTCCAAATGGCTCTCGAAGAAGCCGAAGACATTTTACATCCGATTATTCTTCCCAAATCATTAGCGATTACGAGTCTCATCGTACGGGAAACTCATGAAAGATATCTTCATTGTGGCGTCAGTAAATTATTACCTATATTAGGTGGGAGATTTTGAATACCAAAGGCAAGACCATTGGTAAAAGACTTGACTAAACGCTGCATTACTTGCCAGAAGCTAAAGAGTACACCAAAATATCAACCATTTCCACCTATGCTAAAAAAGTGAATAGTTGTATCCAGGTCATTTGAAACGGATGGTGTGGACTTTGTTGCCCACTTTATGTCAAACATTCGACGGGTGACACATTAATGAAGTGCTAAATTCTGCTGCTTACCTGCACCGTGAGTAAAGCAGTCCATTTGGAATTAGTACCCACATTAGCGACTGAAAAGTTGTTAGCTGCTTTCTGAAGTTTTATTGCTCGGAGGGGCATTCCAAAGGTAATTTTTTCTGATAACGCTAAAGCTTTTAAGCGAGCATCTTTCGATCTTAAAAGTCTGGATACAACGATAATACGAAGCAATCTAAATAAGGAAAGAATTTATTGCCGAAAGAGCACCATGGTGGGGCGGATTCTGGGAGCGCATAGTTCGATCCGTTAAAACACTACTGAAGACTGTGATGGATAAAGGAACACTCGATCTAGATCAGATGTTAACTTTTCTGTGCAAAGCGGAAGGCATAATCAACGCACATCCCATCACTTACGTGGCCGAGAATGTCGACAATGTGATTCCGTTGACGCCAGCTCATTTTTATTAGGCTATCGTGAGGTGCAGTATCAGACCATATTAGCAAACGATGACAGCAACGTTTAAACTTAACAAGTTTTTTGTGACAAAGATGGAAAATAAAGTATCTGCGGCAACTACGCCAAGATCGTACTAATGCAAATACATCAACTACTTTCTTTAATCCTGAACAAGTAGTCTTGATATACGGGCACACAAAATCTCGTATTGACTGGAAACTTGCGACTATAGAAAACTTATTTCCCGGACGAGACGGTTTGGTAGGAGCATGCAAAGTCCGTTTTGTAAATTGATTGCTGTTTAGGCGATCAGTGCAGGATCTATATGTGCTTGAAGTTAACTAATTGCCAGCTCGGAGGATGTTGAGAATTTTGGTTGATATATGCCATAAGTGCTATACTTACCATAAGTATTGATATATGCTATAAGTGTTATGCTTGAATTTTATATTGTAAGGAGTAGGCGATGCAAGTAAATGTCAAATATAAATAAAAGAGTTCTATCTCGTCTATTTTTATCAGTCAAGACACTAGACGTTCGTTTTCTTATTTCCCACAGTTCCTATCGGCCCACAGCCCGATATATACCTTCACAGAGCTCTGTAAGTATTGTCCTAAATGAAAGTGCAATTGTCCGTGTGACCCCGGAGTTAATCGTGAAGATGACACTACAGTCAGATGACGCCTGGTCAGCTTTTGTGGAGCTGATATTGCGCTTACAAAAAAGGAAGAATACCTGATAGACTCCTGAAAGCTGGAAAGAACGGAAATAAGCCAGTGGGACATTTGGTAGATGCTAATAGCACGGCCGACCTGAAGTAATGCGAAAGCGGTGTCGACTCGGATTTACGCGGTGAGTGAATGATATTTTTGAATCTCACATAATCATGTATCGTTCGCAGGATACCTATTGAAGGTTTTCCTTCCCTAAAAAAAAATTAACCACAGATGCGTACGTCATGATCAGCATTGTGTTTATTACGTAGATTCACATAACTACAGTGAAAAAAATCCACATGGCGCCCAGAGCCATGTAACATAGCGCATTATTTATGGCCCCATACGCCATGTACATAGTACTCTGAGCCATGTAATATGGCTCCCAGCGCCATAATATCAGAATCAACATAGCGCGTGGTCCCATGTGACATGGCGCAGCATTTATGGTGCCACACGGTATGTACATAGTACCCTGAGCCATGCAGTATAGCTCCCAGCGCCATAATTACATGGCGCAGAAATTATGGCCCCACACGCCATATTACATAGTGCCATGAGCCATGTAATATGGCTCATGGATGAATAAATATCAGCAAGCTTCTTGAATATAGGAGAGGATATGATCATTGATGTCATTAATCATTTGGGAATTTCTTTGATAGTATTCCATTACCTAACATCAAGTGCTCTACCTCCAGATGCTCCGAACTGAGAAGGTTCGTGGCCTTTTGTTGGATGCAAACTGGATCATCTTCAGATGCACTGAAAAAACACATAGCGCCAGACGCCATAATTTATAGACTTCTGGCGCCATGTACATAGTCGATTTCGGTCGATTTGTGATAAAATATAGCGCCACACGCCATAGTACATAGGAGCAGACGCTATGCTTTTATAGCCCTCCACGCCATACAGCATAGTCTTCCACGCCATGTACATGGCGTGTAGGCCTATGTACTTTTCGCCATGTATTATGGCGTGTGGCGCTATATTTTATCACAATCCCTAAATCGACTATGTACATGGCGCCAGAAGTCTATAAATTATGGCGTCTGGTGCCATGTGTTTTCTCAGTGTACATGAGGCTTTAGTGGTGGCAACAGCTCTCTTGCACTGCCCGAAAGTATTTAAAGCACGAGTCAGCTTCAGTTCCACATGATTCTTCCAAAGAAGGTTTTTGTCCAAGATAACTCGTTGATATTCGACTTCATCTGAAAATTGAAGAGATGACATACATTCTTCATATTAGGAAGCTCTAAGCGCAGAAGCTCCATCGGTAATGATTAAGCTACCTTAGAAAATATGCCATGTGAAGCAAATAAAGGACGATTAATGTAAAGTTGGTTAACAGGATATCCTAAATCATAGATTTAATTTTGATATATGCAAGTGCTACCGCAAATTGAAGTAATACTAAATTGAAGAAAACCAAAGTGTTGTTCAACTTTTACAAACAAAATAGTTTTTAGGATACTCACATTTTTCCTGTGTGAATTGTCAGCCGGCGTCGGGAGTTGCAAATGATCATCTTAGGTTTATATCGTCCGAACTCAATTTTGCTTGAAATAAACAATCCTTTGACTCCACGCTGTACGGTAAGTTTACTTATACCATGTGCTTATCGCTCGGCAAATCCTTAGCGTTTGGAATTCATGCGCCTGCAGGTTTCATAGGAAATATTTGACACTTATATCTGAATATTCATTTTGGGACAATCACAGATTGCTAGCTGATGTATATCTTTATTATTAAAATATTGTTGGTTTATATCTTTCGCGCCTTGAAATAAACTTATTAAATCAAATTAGTATTATTAATCTCTTATTCATTCATTACTTCCAACTGAAGTATGTATTTCTTTTCTATTGAAAATATTTTTACTATATGTATACATTCCGTGTCTTGATTTAACTCATTAAATTGAAACGCTTTTAGCCTGTCAATAGTATTATAAATCACTTATGCATTGATTATTTCAATTGGTTACATATGCTCAGCTAAACACTTATAGCTCTCAGTTATAAAATTTCTGTGTCATCATATGTAGTATATCACCAAAAACTAATTTAGAATACTTATTTCAACAACCGATTCAACCAAACATTAGCTGAATAAATTTCTTTCAAAGCAAGTAAAAAATTTACACGATACAGGTACAAAACGAATCGTTTTCCTTTGCGCGACGTAACTTTCAATAAGAGCTTTTAAGTTCAATTATTTTCACGCACATTTTTGAATATTTTTATAAAGCGTTCAATTTGCGTTCCACTTTTAATACAAGACACTCACTGTCTCGACCAATTAAGACAGGCGTACTAGTTTTGTTTAGCAAATTCGAACGAAAATTAAGTTGCGAAATTGCTTGCACGGAATTTGCTTAACAGCAGATCAACAAATCTGATACCCCCTTGGGCTGCGAACCTCCAATTCGATTCGTCAATAAAATTTTGTTCGGACGATCATCTAGCTCTTGTAGTTGCAAAATTTTACAATAGCCCGTTGTCGTGAGAACGTAGGAAATAAATGTATCAGATCTAAGTCGCTATAATCGTTTTAATTATTCTGTGTGAAATTATAAATATTCTGTAATATTCATGATTACGGTTTGAAAACAAATCGAAATACAAACACTCGGTTCTCGTGAAAAATAACTTGGAAACGATTTCCTTGAACGCGACGACCCGATACGAACTCTGTTCAAAAGTGTGGCTGTATGCGAGTGCTACGCATAGTGGTGATAATACCTTCGAGGGGTTACTTCACAGAAACAAGCTTTTCATTTAACCAAAAAATTTTCACAATAATAGCACTGGGATTAAATCGCTCATTCTCCGACGTATTACAGAAATACCTATTCGTAGACCATTTCCGAAATATACACACAAATACATATTTGATGACTTTCACTTCCGAACGACACCGTATATCATTTTCCAGGTATCTTAGCTATTGTGCAAGCGCTAGCAAACGACACACACATCCAATGAAATAAAATAATATGCAAACAATATAGTTCAGAAATACACGCGCAGGTCTCCTGAAATTGTTCCTGGATATGGAGTATGCTGCCAGAGCGCAGGCTCGCAGCTTTTGCCCCTCAATTGCATTCTCGGATTTCAAGAAATTTTAAGATTCGGCCATAAAGATTTTCATCGCTTTAGACTTTAGAAACTTTGGAAAAACTCGAGAGAAAACAGTTAAACAGAAAAAATATTTTTATAAGCTTATGATTTGATGGCCAGGTTCATATGTACGTCAGAAATACATAAGATTACAGGAAACGAATTGAACCGTTCAGTATCAGCCATATTGATGTGTTGCTCAAGAGCTAGAAATAAATTAAGCTCGTTACTATATCCGATCCAAAACTTAGAAGAAACTCTAGCGCACCTGAACAGCTAGAAATACTGATGTTCGATGAACAGTAGAAGAATCGTGCAGATTTTGAGTGCATATTATACCTCACGTGCTCCGACCTGTTTCGAGTGCAAAATCACTTTGATCTTAACAGTGCATTTAAACTCAGATGGTGGAAAGGATTTCAGGAAATTCAAGATTTAGCAAAGCGAAACACTGTAAAACTTTGAAAGCAGCATAACATAACATAAACAAAGAAAATGCTTAGTGCCCGCAATACTTTACCAGCACTGGAATTAAAAGTCTCCCACAATTGCCTCACGTCAAAATCAAATAACTCCATTGATTTCGATTTTATCCGATGATTTTGTGGAAAGTTACAGGGATAGAAAGATGTTTAGGGTTAAAAAAGAAAGGTGTTTGTAACCAAAAAATTTCCAGAACTTCGAGAATTTAGGCATTGGTAACTTCTTTTCATTGTTTAATGTTCGCGATATGAATACTTAATGTTAGCATTTATTGATACCGGAAAAGCGTTAAACCGCCTCGCGCTGGCAACCCTTTGCTAGCATCAAAGCCAAAAATATATCACACTTGCCTCACATTGAAATCAACCTACTCTGTGAATTTCGTTTTGATCCGATGACTGCGTTGGGCGCTATAGGGGTACAAAGAAATTTAGGGTCACCAGTCGCAAAAGCTTTCAAATTTTCGGAAACATAATATCTGTTCTTTACTGTCACTTCAAGATGATAACCGTTTTACGATAAAAATTTTTAGTAAAGTAAAGTAAAATTTTACGATAAAATTGTTTAGTAAAGATATTACAAATAAATACAAAACCAAACATAACTGGCAACCCTGTGATTTAACCAGATTTCATCTGAACAATGCCTATTATAAGTTCCATTTATCATATGAAATTCGTTTTGATTTCATGACTGCAGTTATAGGGCAAAAAGCTTTATTTTCCTGAGCGAATTTTCAAAACCCAAGACACCAAAATTACCATAGCTGGCAGCACCAACCAAATAGTTCAACCAAGTTGTCAACGCGGCTTAGAGTAAGGTTCAGCTCCTGTGCCAATTTCATGAAAATCTGGTAACTGCTCGTTCATAAAAAACTACACGAGCCTAAAACTTAGTAACAACAATCTGTCCTGTAAGCTTCATAATGAGCTGATAATCTGGTCAAAAGTTATCTCAATTCTAAAATTTTCAAATTTTCCCAATCTCATTTTAGGCGCATAGCGCACACATTGGGTTAAAAATTAAAAAAAAAAAAAATAGCATATTCACATTCGGAACACGTTCAAAATTTATTCCATAAACTTTATTTTTGCGAAAGTCATTTTTTGACAGACAAATGGGTATATTTAAAATATCATTGAAATGGCCACCGGCACCAAAGGGTTAAAGATTATTAGCTTTTTGTGAGATCTGGCACTATTCTGCATGCATCCCAATATATCCTGGAAATTTCAGTTTGATCGGAGGGCGTGTCCCTGGGATTTTTTAATGATATATATATATATATATATATATATATATATATATATATATATATATATATATATATATATATATATATATATATATATATATATATATATATATATATATATATACATATATATATAACTGATCATAACAAAATATTGACGGCACTTAAGGTGTGTATTTATTGTTTTGTGCTTAAATATGACTCTATGAGCCCATGCAGAAATCCGAAATCGTTAAGATGCAAAGTTTGTCTTGAAAAGCATAAGACCAATAAAATCGAATTTCAAATCAACGGCTTGTGAGGCTACCACTCATCTCCCTGAAAAAGCCACAGACAAACCATCGTAGATAGGGAATCCCATCCCGGTATCCCGATCAATTTCTACTCCTGAAAATCCCGGGGTTGATGATTTATAATCTCGGGATTGATGGTTTATAGTCCCGGGACTATAAACCACTTTGCCAACCGCTGTCGCAAACATTGTAGCGATGAATGGGCAAGTCTTCCCAGTCCGTTGTCTCGTTGACCACTGAGGTCAGATGAGCTATATATCGCGCTGATGTTGAAGTCTTTGCTGAAGGAGGATCAATATCCGAAAAACTAACCGCAGTGGTTTGTTATATATAGATACAAGATACGATTCAACAACTACATACTCAGGCTAGATTTTTCGTTGCTCATATACGGCTCACTATCGCAAAAAAATATCAGCGCACTCTCAGGTTGCTTTGACAAAAAAATTTGGTATACCTCACATAAAATAATATCAAAACAGTTGACCAAATTACGTTCTGATTTGACTTTTAGCTGGCTTAATGGTGTTTTGAGGCATTGTTACGAAGCAAAGCCATAGATTTTAGACACCTCGTTTTGGTTTGCTTGAAACTGTTATAAAAACTCAGCTAACTCAGCTGTCATAATAAGCTGAAGATAAGGAAAAAGGTGTGAATTTGGAAATGCCCTTTGCATCCGGTTCCGTACTTCGTTTTTATAGATAGTCAGTCGCGCACCTAAATTGCTAATATATACCGAAATGAGTAATATATTAGATGCTTACGCACAGGCTCGATGCAAATGATGAAGGTTGTATAGCTTTTGAACTGTCACTCGAAGCCTGGCCGTCATATAGAAGGCCGGTCGCAAAAGCAATTAATGTACCAAGTTGGCGGGCTTAATGTCCTTTTTTTCGACCAGTCGACACTACATTTCTCGATCAATAAACGTATATTAGTACCTGTCAGATTGCAAGTCGCGACCGGCCTTCTATATGACGGCCAGGCTCGAAGACATTCGTTTTGAAGAATGGAGAAACTGGAAGTTTTCAAATCGTATTTTTATATGGTGCTGGAGAACAAACAGATGTATTATGTGTCAAGTTCTTGGAGAACGCACAAGAACTACATTAATTCTATTTGAAAATATTTAAATAATTAAATATTTGCAAGTTAAATGCGATATCTAAAAAAAGGTTCTTCTGCTTTTCCAATGCAAAAAGCAACTTGGTGCAAAGTTTTACAAAGCTTTCGTGCTGCTGGAGATCATTTGGTCACTAAACGATATGCGATTGTTGATTAGGTCATTTAGTCGTAATTAGTTACAGTTTAGCCTTGCCAATATAGAAAGGCTTACAGCTATTCATTCAATATTGAATTATGTTCTTGAATTGAAAAGAAAATATCAACATCTATGAATTGAAAACAGCGCTTTTATTTAATCTGGTAACGCTATCAAAAATACATTCTTTTCACAATTCACCATATGTTCAAATATCAAAATAACGGACGCAAATAATTCTCCCAAAAACATGAAGCTATGAAATTGTACTTAAGTCTTATCAAATGTTCTGCATATAATAAAAAGTTTGGTTTAAATTTCCGTCAGAGTATTGCTAGCTCAAAGCTTATGACTTTGGTGCCACTTGTATGAGCCGGAGTATTTGAAGTTGTTTGCCTCGCACTTCACGTTAGCCTCTTGCGGGCCACGTGATCCATATTTGTACGGAATTGGTTTGATACGTTCGCGCTCAATTTTATGCAAGACCGGAGTAAATATCCGCCACGCTTCACTCAGCTCATCTGACCGCACGAAATGCATTAGGGATCCGCAGAATACATCTAAGATTAAACGTTCATAAGCGTCTGGCAAATAAGAGTCTTTATACCGATGGCCATAAGTCAAGTCCAGCTCGGTTTCTTCCATGTCGAATGTGATGCCTGGCGATTTGGTCATCATTTTCACGTAAAGTGCCTCACCAGGTTGAACGCGGATCACAAGTTCATTACGTTTGGTGTGTCCTTCGAAAATGTCGCCAGGGACGTCCTGGTACTGAATCCGAACTTCTGCTTTTCTTTCGTTCAGTGCTTTACCACATCTTAAAATAAACGGAACCCCATCCCACCTTTCATTTTTGATCTTCAATACAGCTAGTGCATATGTTGGTGTGGTTGAGTCCTTCGGCACTGTTGAATCGTCCAAGTAGCCCTGTCTCTCTTCTTCAGTTTTTCCATCTGGGTTTCCAATATACTGGCCTAAAACCATATCATCTAATTGAAGCTCCTTTATACTTTTCAGAACTTTCACTTTTTCATCCCTAATGTCATCCGGATGACATGTCACAGGTTTTTCCATTGCAACCAGAGATAAAATTTGCAGCAAATGATTTTGCATGACGTCCCTTATGATTCCGAATTCGTCGAAATAGCCCCCACGACCTTGTGTTCCGAACGGTTCCTTGAATGTTATGAGTACAGATGCTATGTTTTCACGATTCCAGGTAGGACTAAAAATTCGGTTCCCAAATCGAATCGTCATCAAATTCTGCACCATTTCTTTTCCCAGGTAGTGATCGATACGAAAAATTTGATCTTCGCTAAACAAACTGCTTAGGTGGTTACTCAGCTCTTTCGATGAATCGGCATCTTTTCCGAATGGTTTTTCAATAATAACACGGGTCCAACCTCTAGATGATTAAAAAAAATGAAATGCAAACAACTTGCCGAACAGCTATAAATTACATACATAATGCTATGATAATTTAGAAGAATCTCAGCAAATTGGCGGTCGCAGCAGAAGCTGTGTCGGCCGAAAATATCTAAAACTTACTGTTGCGCCATGCATACTTCGCGAATATTTACGGTAACCGGCTGAAATACAGACGGAGGCAATGCTAGATAGAATATACGATTTGTAGGTTGCTGTTTGTCTACTTTTTTGATTTCTTCATTTAACAGTTCAAAGTCACGTCGGCTATCGTAGCTTCCAGAGAAGAAGTGATTCAATCTCCAAAATTCGTCATACCTATCCGCTTCTCCTGGTCGAACCTGCAAGATTTTTTCAAAAAACATTAAAACGTTTGAAAATATCTCTTGAAGCGTTTTGAAATAACTCAAGGATGTCGAATTTATGTGACTGTACTTCCTCGTATGGGAACATGGGAGCAAACTAAGACGGTTTTTTTTTATATATCTTTCTCCTAGATCTACACTCATTTAGGGCTTTAAATTTACCTTCATGTATTGAGCGCATTTTTCCTTGAGATCTTTTGTGGTCATTTTCGAACGTGCATATCCAAAGAATTGAGTGTTATGTGGCAACAAATTATCACGAAACAGCCACCAAAGTGTTGGATAAATTTTCTTTTTAGCCAGGTCCCCCTAATTTCGCAAATAAAGAAATAAATACTTATTAACACAAGACCTAAAATGTGAACAATGTGATATACTGTACCGAAGCACCAAATGTCACAAAAATATGTGGAACTTTGCAATCGAATCGTGTTCCCTCGCACATTATGTTCGTTGATTTTAATGACTTTCTTATAACAGAAAGTGTTTCTTCTGCGGAACCATCTGAAATAGAAAGTTGAATGATTCTTAAAGTCTATCACTGGCTTTTTATTTTATCCTAATCGAAGGCACGTGATCGAGCTAAGCCAACATAAAACCATGAATAATGTCCGTCTCATTTCAAAAGGACTTTAAAGTTTTATATATAATAATCAGTTTGTGTAGAATGCCTGGAATCAATTCGGCGAAAATATCCTGATGCATGAGAGCATTTTCTGAAGCAAAAGTTTGAATAGATGTGTCAAAGGTAAATATGACAGAGCTCATGCATTTATATATATATATATATATATATATATATATATATATATATATATATATATATATATATATATATATATATATATATATATATATATATATATATATATATATACACTCCGTTTCATATTTATAGCCCACCTGACAATTTTCAATTATTTCGGACTGAAATAATTGTTCACCCCAAACTTTATGGTAAACTAATTGAGAATCTATGTAGAATTACATTTCTGAGAGTCATTTCCCGTTAGGGCTATTTTTTATTGCAGTCCTGGAAAATTCGGTATTTTTTGGCATTTCATATTTATAACCCAGATAAAGTTTCCAACAAAATAAAATGTTTATCAAAATTAATTTCAAAATTAGCAAAAGCTGAGTAATTAATAGAATCTCCTTTTGATTTGATCAAATCAAAAATCCGTTTTTTTCGTGGAATTGACCAATTTTTCTAATAACGCAGGTTCGATTTTCCACCATTCATCAAGAATCGCCGCTTTCGATTCCGCCAGTGATTCATATTGCCAATTTTCAGCATATACCCGTCTGGCAAGAATCCCCCAAATGTTTTCAATGGGGTTCAGTCAGGCGAACACGCTGGCCAATCCATTACCTTAATGAAATTTGTTTCCATCCATCTCATTGTTTCACGACTGGTATGAATCTTGGCATTATCCTGCTGGAAAGTCAAGTTTTTTTCAGGATGTGCTGCCAGGAATGACAGTAAACTGCCCTCAAGTACTTGCATGTAGTTTCTACTCCTCATACGCAATGAAGTAAATTTTACGTCCAAGCATCTGGATGCAGAAAAAGCACCCCACAATATCACGGAACCGCCACCAAAATTCCGCTTTCTCAAATTGCGCCAGTAAGAATTTAATCCATCAGGCTCATCTAAATTCCATTTTTTTTCATCCGAAAAAATAATCTGGAAATAATTTTTTTGGAATTAAACAACGGGGGAATAAAAAAACCAGTATTTCTTACAGATGACTAATTTGTAGCCATATTTTTTTCTGCGAATTCTAACAGAGCTTTCTTATGGCAATCTAATAGTCGTGGAGCACTCTTCATTTTAGCTCTTCTGATCTTATTATCACGTTGTAGCGTTCTCCAAATCGTTGTTTTTGACACCTTTGTTTGTACAAGAGTTGACATTTTATTAAAGCTTATTGTTGAATTACTGGCTAAACGTATAATCTTCCTCTCCTCCCGCGGAGAAAGTTTTCTTTCTCTTCCCGTTCGCTTTGTTTTTCCATATAATTCAGGTTTTTTTAAAAAGTTGTTAATTACACGGCGACTGCGTGCAACTTTTCTTGAAATTTCACTGATGTTCAAACCAACTTCTTTGTACGCCAAGATTTCACCCTTTTCAACTTCATTTAATGACGTACCTCGAGGCATTTTAAATGATAAACTTATTACCACAAACACTTGTGAACAACTGTTGAAAGTATTGAATAACTCGACTAGTAATTCTGCTAACTACCAAGTGGGTTATAAATATGAAACGCACAAAAATGACGAATTTCGAAGAAATGTAGTAAAAAATAACGCCAATGAAAAGTCATTCTCAGAAATATCATTGCACACAGTTTTTCATTCTTATCAGAATTAGATTTGTGTTGAACAACTATTTTACTTGAAAATAATTGAAAATTTTTAGGTGGGTTATAAACAGGGGCGGATTTACCACTAGGCCCAGTAGGCCCGGGCCTAGAGCGGCAAATTTCGGGGGCGGCAAATTTTCG
>OX376376.1:7194414-7313815 GCA_947369275.1 Nemotelus nigrinus
TGCAAATGAAGGAGCCGGTCAGCGAATCCTTGACACCAAGTGGCCCGTCGCTAGCTCCACGCCTTCCCGTGAAACGCCATCGATTCTTTCTCCATAGACAAATTATTTGAATTCGGTGCCGTCACGAAAATGCTCCCAAAATTCTACCAGGCGACTAGGCGCCATAAGTCATAGCAAGTAAATGTATGGAATTTCATAAGCGATTTTTCTCAGGATTGGCTGGGGCTAGGATCCTGAAAATGGTCGCAAATGAAAGAGTTGATGGAGGCGCATCCTTGATACTACGCAGCACCCGCTTCCTCCATGCCTTCTCACAAAACGTTACCTGTGTAAATACGAATTTTAGCAAATGAATAGCTTGCCGCGCGGAATAGCAAATGAATAGCTTGCCTCGCGGAATAGCAAACGAATAGCTTGCTATTTCGCGGGGCAAGAAGACATTCGTTTGCTATTTTTTCAGGATTGGCAGGGGCTAGGATCCTGAAAATGGTCGCAAATGAAAGAGTTGATGGACGCGCATCCTTGATACTACGCAGCACCCGCTACCTCCATGCCTTCTCACAAAACGTTACCTGTGTAAATACGAATTTTAGCAAATGAATAGCTTGCCGCGCGGAATAGCAAATGAATAGCTTGCTATTTCGCGGGGCAAGAAGACATTCGTTTGCTATTTTCTCAGGATTGGCTGGGGCTAGGCTCCTGAAAATGGTCGCAAATGAAAGAGCTAGTAGAGGCGCATCCTTGACACTAAGCAGAACCCGCTACCTCCACGCCTTCTCACAAAACGTTACCTGTGTAAATACGAATTTTAGCAAATGAAAAGCTTGCCTCGTGGAATAGCAAATGAATAGCTTGCCTCGCGGAATAGCAAATGAATAGCTTGCTATTTCGCGGGGCAAGAAGACATTCGTTTGCTATTTTCTCAGGATTGGCTGGGGCTAGGATCCTGAAAATGGTCGCAAATGAAAGAGTTGATGAAGGCGCATCCTTGACACTAAGCAGAACCCGCTACCTCCACGCCTTCTCACAATACGTTACCTGTGTAAATACGAATTTTAGCAAATGAAAAGCTTGCCTCGCGGAATAGCAAATGAATAGCTTGCTATTTCGCGGGGCAAGAAGACATTCGTTTGCTATTTTCTCAGGATTGGCAAGGGCTAGGATCCTGAAAATGGTCGCAAATGAAAGAGTTGATGGAGGCGCATCCTTGATACTACGCAGCACCCGCTACCTCCATGCCTTCTCACAAAACGTTACCTGTGTAAATACGAATTTTAGCAAATGAATAGCTTGCCGCGCGGAATAGCAAATGAATAGCTTGCTATTTCGCGGGGCAAGAAGACATTCGTTTGCTATTTTCTCAGGATTGGCAGGGGCTAGGATCCTGAAAATGGTCTCAAATGAAAGAGTTGATGGAGGCGCATCCTTGATACTACGCAGCACCCGCTACCTCCATGCCTTCTCACAAAACGTTACCTGTGTAAATACGAATTTTAGCAAATGAAAAGCTTGCCTCGCGGAATAGCAAATGAATAGCTTGCTATTTCGCGGGGCAAGAAGACATTCGTTTGCTATTTTCTCAGGATTGGCAAGGGCTAGGATCCTGAAAATGGTCGCAAATGAAAGAGTTGATGGAGGCGCATCCTTGATACTACGCAGCACCCGCTACCTCCATGCCTTCTCACAAAACGTTACCTGTGTAAATACGAATTTTAGCAAATGAATAGCTTGCCGCGCGGAATAGCAAATGAATAGCTTGCTATTTCGCGGGGCAAGAAGACATTCGTTTGCTATTTTCTCAGTATTGGCTGGGGCTAGGATCCTGAAAATGGTCGCAGATGAAAGAGCTAGTAGAGGCGCATCCTTGACACTAAGCAGAACCCGCTACCCCCACGCCCACCCTCAAAACGACACTGGTAAAAATATGAATTTTTCCAAGCGATTTTCACAGGATCGGCGGAAGCTAGGATCCTGAAAATGGTTGCAAATAAAGGAGCCGGTCCAGCGCATCCTTGGCACCAAGTGGCCCGTCGCTACCTCCACGCCTTCCCGTGAAACGCCACCGATTCTTTCTCCATAGACAAACTATTTGAATTCGGTGCCGTCACGAAAATGCTCCCAAAATTCTACCAGGCGACTAGGCGCCCATAAGTCATAGCAAGTAAATGTATGGAATTTCAAAATCGATTTTCTCAGGATTGGCTGGTGCTTGGCTCCTGAAAGTGGTCGCAAATGAAAGAGCTAGTAGAGGCGCATCCTTGACACTAAGCAGAACCCGCGAACCCCCACGCCCACCCTCAAAACGACACTGGTAAAAATATGAATTTTCCCAAGCGATTTTCACAGGATCGGCGGAAGCTAGGATCCTGAAAATGGTTGCAAATGAAGGAGCCGGTCCAGCGAATCCTTGACACCAAGTGGACCGTCGCTAGCTCCACGCCTTCCCGTGAAACGCCATCGATTCTTTCTCCATAGACAAACTATTTGAATTCGGTGCCGTCACGAAAATGCTCCCAAAATTCTACCAGGCGACTAGGCGCCCATAAGTAATAGCAAGTAAATGTATGGAATTTCAAAAGCGATTTTCTCAGGATTGGCTGGGCTAGGATCCTGAAAATGGTCGCAAATGAAAGAGCTAGTAGAGGCGCATCCTTGACACTAAGCAGAACCCGCTACCTCCACGCCTTCTCACAAAACGTTACCTGTGTAAATACGAATTTTAGCAAATGAATAGCTTGCCGCGCGGAATAGCAAATGAATAGCTTGCAATTTCGCGGGGCAAAAAGACATTCGTTTGCTATTTTCTCAGGATTGGCTGGGGCTAGGATCCTGAAAATGGTCGCAAATGAAAGCAGCACCCGCTACCTCCATGCCTTCTTTCTAAAAACGTTACCTGTGTAAATACGAATTTTAGCAAATGAAAAGCTTGCCTCGCGGAATAGCAAATGAATAGCTTGCCTCGCGGAATAGCAAATGAATAGCTTGCTATTTCGCGGGGCAAGAAGACATTCGTTTGCTATTTTCTGAGGATTGGCTGGGGCTAGGATCCTGAAAATGGTCGCAAATGAAAGAGTTGATGAAGGCGCATCCTTGATACTACGCAGCACCCGCTACCTCCACGCCTTCTCACAAAACGTTACCTGTGTAAATACGAATTTTAGCAAATGAATAGCTTGCCGCGCGGAATAGCAAATGAATAGCTTGCTATTTCGCGGGGCAAGAAGACATTCGTTTGCTATTTTCTCAGGATTGGCAGGGGCTAGGATCCTGAAAATGGTCTCAAATGAAAGAGTTGATGGAGGCGCATCCTTGATACTACGCAGCACCCGCTACCTCTACGCCTTCTCACAAAACGTTACCTGTGTAAATACGAATTTTAGCAAATGAAAAGCTTGCCTCGCGGAACAGCAAATGAATAGCTTGCCTCGCGGAATAGCAAACGAATAGCTTGCTATTTCGCGGGGCAAGAAGACATTCGTTTGCTATTTTCTCAGGATTGGCAGGGGCTAGGATCCTGAAAATGGTCGCAAACGAAAGAGTTGATGGAGGCGCAACCTTGATAGTACGCAGCACCCGCTACCTCCACGCCTTCTCACAAAACGTTACCTGTGTAAATACGAATTTTAGCAAATGAATAGCTTGCCGCGCGGAATAGCAAATGACTAGCTTGCTATTTCGCGGGGCAAGAAGACATTCGTTTGCTATTTTCTCAGGATTGGCAGGGGCTAGGATCCTGAAAATGGTCTCAAATGAAAGAGTTGATGGAGGCGCATTCTTGATACTACGCAGCACCCGCTACCTCCATGCCTTCTCACAAAACGTTACCTGTGTAAATACGAATTTTAGCAAATGAAAAGCTTGCCTCGCGGAATAGCAAATGAATAGCTTGCCGCGCGGAATAGCAAATGAATAGCTTGCTATTTCGCGGGGCAAGAAGACATTCGTTTGCTATTTTCTCAGGATTGGCTGGGGCTAGGATCCTGAAAATGGTCGCAAATGAAAGAGTTGATGGAGGCGCATCCTTGATACTACGCAGCACCCGCTACCTCCATGCCTTCTCACAAAACGTTACCGGATTAAATACGAATTTTAGCAAATGAATAGCTTGCCGCGCGGAATAGCAAATGAATAGCTTGCTATTTCGCGGGGCAAGAAGACATTCGTTTGCTATTTTCTCAGTATTGGCTGGGGCAAGGATCCTGAAAATGGTCGCAAATGAAAGAGCTAGTAGAGGCGCATCCTTGACACTAAGCAGAACCCGCTACCCCCACGCCCACCCTCAAAACGACACTGGTAAATAATGAATTTTCCCAAGCGATTTTCACAGGATCGGCGGAAGCTAGGATCCTGAAAATGGTTGCAAATGAAGGAGCCGGTCCAGCGAATCCTTGACACCAAGTGGCCCGTCGCTAGCTCCACGCCTTCCCGTGAAACGCCATCGACTCTTTCTCCATAGACAAACTATTTGAATTCGATGCCGTCACGAAAATGCTCCCAAAATTCTACCAGGCGACTAGGCGCCCATAAGTCATAGCAAGTAAATGTATGGAATTTCAAAAGCGATTTTCTCAGGATTGGCTGGGGCTAGGCTCCTGAAAATGGTCGCAAATGAAAGAGCTAGTAGAGGCGCATCCTTGATACTACGCAGCACCCGCTACCTCCATGCCTTCTCACAAAACGTTACCTGTGTAAATACGAATTTTAGCAAATGAATAGCTTGCCGCGCGGAATAGCAAATGAATAGCTTGCTATTTCGCGGGGCAAGAAGACATTCGTTTGCTATTTTCTCAGTATTGGCTGGGGCTAGGATCCTGAAAATGGTCGCAAATGAAAGAGCTAGTAGAGGCGCATCCTTGACACTAAGCAGAACCCGCTACCCCCACGCCCACCCTCAAAACGACACTGGTAAAAATATGAATTTTCCCAAGCGATTTTCACAGGATCGGCGGAAGCAAGGATCCTGAAAATGGTTTTAAATGAAGGAGCCTGTCCAGCGCATCCTTGACACCAAGTGGCCCGTCGCTAGCTCCACGCCTTCCCGTGAAACGCCATCGATTCTTTCTCCATAGACAAACTATTTGAATTCGGTGCAGTCACGAAAATTCACCCAAAATTCTACCAGGCGACTAGGCGCCCATAAGTCATAGCAAGTAAATGTATGGAATTTCAAAAGCGATTTTCTCAGGATTGGCTGGGGCTAGGCTCCTGAAAATGGTCGCAAATGAAAGAGCTAGTAAAGGCGCATCCTTGACACTAAGCAGAACCCGCTACCCCCACGCCCACCCTCAAAACGACACTGGTAAAAATATGAATTTTTCCAAGCGATTTTCACAGGATCGGCGGAAGCTAGGATCCTGAAAATGGTTGCAAATAAAGGAGCCGGTCCAGCGCATCCTTGACACCAAGTGGCCCGTCGCTAGCTCCACGCCTTCCAATGAAACGCCACCGATTCTTTCTCCATAGACAAACTATTTGAATTCGGTGCCGTCACGAAAATGCTCCCAAAATTCTACCAGGCGACTAGGCGCCCATAAGTCATAGCAAGTAAATGTATGGAATTTCAAAAGCGATTTTCTCAGGATTGGCTGGGGCTAGGATCCTGAAAATGGTCGCAAATGAAAGAGCTAGTAGAGGCGCATCCTTGACACTAAGCAGAACCCGCTACCTCCACGCCTTCTCACAAAACGTTACCTGTGTAAATACGAATTTTAGCAAATGAATAGCTTGCCGCGCGGAATAGCAAATGAATAGCTTGCTATTTCGCGGGGCAAGAAGACATTCGTTTGCTATTTTCTCAGTATTGGCTGGGGCAAGGATCCTGAAAATGGTCGCAAATGAAAGAGCTAGTAGAGGCGCATCCTTGACACTAAGCAGAACCCGCTACCCCCACGCCCACCCTCAAAACGACACTGGTAAAAATATGAATTTTCCCAAGCGATTTTCACAGGATCGGCGAAAGCTAGGATCCTGAAAATGGTTGCAAATGAAGGAGCCGGTCCAGCGAATCCTTGACACCAAGTGGCCCGTCGCTAGCTCCATGCCTTCCCGTGAAACGCCATCGACTCTTTCTCCATAGACAAACTATTTGAATTCGATGCCGTCACGAAAATGCTCCCAAAATTCTACCAGGCGACTAGGCGCCCATAAGTCATAGCAAGTAAATGTATGGAATTTCAAAAGCGATTTTCTCAGGATTGGCTGGGGCTAGGCTCCTGAAAATGGTCGCAAATGAAAGAGCTAGTAGAGGCGCATCCTTGACACTAAGCAGAACCCGCTTCCCCCACGCCCACCCTCAAAACGACACTGGTAAAAATATAAATTTTCCCAAGCGATTTTCACAGGATCGGCGGAAGCTAGGATCCTGAAAATGGTTGCAAATGAAGGAGCCGGTCCAGCGAATCCTTGACACCAAGTGGCCCGTCGCTAGCTCCACGCCTTCCCGTGAAACGCCATCGATTCTTTCTCCATAGACAAACTATTTGAATTCGGTGCCGTCACGAAAATGCTCCCAAAATTCTACCAGGCGACTAGGCGCCCATAAGTAATAGCAAGTAAATGCATGGAATTTCAAAAGCGATTTTCTCAGGATTGGCTGGGGCTAGGATCCTGAAAATGGTCGCAAATGAAAGAGCTAGTAGAGGCGCATCCTTGACACTAAGCAGAACCCGCTACCTCCACGCCTTCTCACAAAACGTTACCTGTGTAAATACGAATTTTAGCAAATGAATAGCTTGCCGCGCGGAATAGCAAATGAATAGCTTGCAATTTCGCGGGGCAAGAAGACATTCGTTTGCTATTTTCTCAGGATTGGCTGGGGCTAGGATCCTGAAAATGGTCGCAAATGAAAGAGTTGATGGAGGCGCATCCTTGATACTACGCAGCACCCGCTACCTCCATGCCTTCTTTCTAAAAACGTTACCTGTGTAAATACGAATTTTAGCAAATGAAAAGCTTGCCTCGCGGAATAGCAAATGAATAGCTTGCCTCGCGGAATAGCAAACGAATAGCTTGCTATTTCGCGGGGCAAGAAGACATTCGTTTGCTATTTTCTGAGGATTGGCTGGGGCTAGGATCCTGAAAATGGTCGCAAATGAAAGAGTTGATGAAGGCGCATCCTTGACACTAAGCAGAACCCGCTACCTCCACGCCTTCTCACAAAACGTTACCTGTGTAAATACGAATTTTAGCAAATGAAAAGCTTGCCTCGCGGAATAGCAAATGAATAGCTTGCTATTTCGCGGGGCAAGAAGACATTCGTTTGCTATTTTCTCAGGATTGGCAGGGGCTAGGATCCTGAAAATGGTCGCAAATGAAAGAGTTGATGGAGGCGCATCCTTGATACTACGCAGCACCCGCTACCTCCATGCCTTCTCACAAAACGTTACCTGTGTAAATACGAATTTTAGCAAATGAATAGCTTGCCGCGCGGAATAGCAAATGAATAGCTTGCTATTTCGCGGGGCAAGAAGACATTCGTTTGCTATTTTCTCAAGATTGGCAGGGGCTAGGATCCTGAAAATGGTCTCAAATGAAAGAGTTGATGGAGGCGCATCCTTGATACTAAGCAGAACCCGCTACCTCCACGCCTTCTCACAAAACGTTACCTGTGTAAATACGAATTTTAGCAAATGAAAAGCTTGCCTCGCGGAATAGCAAATGAATAGCTTGCTATTTCGCGGGGCAAGAAGACATTCGTTTGCTATTTTCTCAGGATTGGCAGGGGCTAGGATCCTGAAAATGGTCGCAAATGAAAGAGTTGATGGAGGCGCATCCTTGATACTACGCAGCACCCGCTACCTCCATGCCTTCTCACAAAACGTTACCTGTGTAAATACGAATTTTAGCAAATGAAAAGCTTGCCTCGCGGAACAGCAAATGAATAGCTTGCCTCGCGGAATAGCAAACGAATAGCTTGCTATTTCGCGGGGCAAGAAGACATTCGTTTTTTTTTTTCTGAGGATTGGCTGGGGCTAGGATCCTGAAAATGGTCGCAAATGAAAGAGTTGATGAAGGCGCATCCTTGACACTAAGCAGAACCCGCTACCTCCACGCCTTCTCACAAAACGTTACCTGTGTAAATACGAATTTTAGCAAATGAATAGCTTGCCGCGCGGAATAGCAAATGAATAGCTTGCTATTTCGCGGGGCAAGAAGACATTCGTTTGCTATTTTCTCAGGATTGGCAGGGGCTAGGATCCTGAAAATGGTCTCAAATGAAAGAGTTGATGGAGGCGCATCCTTGATACTACGCAGCACCCGCTACCTCTACGCCTTCTCACAAAACGTTACCTGTGTAAATACGAATTTTAGCAAATGAAAAGCTTGCCTCGCGGAACAGCAAATGAATAGCTTGCCTCGCGGAATAGCAAACGAATAGCTTGCTATTTCGCGGGGCAAGAAGACATTCGTTTGCTATTTTCTCAGGATTGGCAGGGGCTAGGATCCTGAAAATGGTCGCAAACGAAAGAGTTGATGGAGGCGCAACCTTGATACTACGCAGCACCCGCTACCTCCACGCCTTCTCACAAAACGTTACCTGTGTAAATACGAATTTTAGCAAATGAATAGCTTGCCGCGCGGAATAGCAAATGAATAGCTTGCTATTTCGCGGGGCAAGAAGACATTCGTTTGCTATTTTCTCAGGATTGGCAGGGGCTAGGATCCTGAAAATGGTCTCAAATGAAAGAGTTGATGGAGGCGCATCCTTGATACTACGCAGCACCCGCTACCTCCATGCCTTCTCACAAAACGTTACCTGTGTAAATACGAATTTAAGCAAATGAAAAGCTTGCCTCGCGAAATAGCAAATGAATAGCTTGCCGCGCGGAATAGCAAATGAAAAGCTTGCTATTTCGCGGGGCAAGAAGACATTCGTTTGCTATTTTCTCAGGATTGGCTGGGGCTAGGATCCTGAAAATGGTCGCAAATGAAAGAGTTGATGGAGGCGCATCCTTGATACTACGCAGCACCCGCTACCTCCATGCCTTCTCACAAAACGTTACCTGTGTAAATACGAATTTTAGCAAATGAATAGCTTGCCGCGCGGAATAGCAAATGAATAGCTTGCTATTTCGCGGGGCAAGAAGACATTCGTTTGCTATTTTCTCAGTATTGGCTGGGGCAAGGATCCTGAAAATGGTCGCAAATGAAAGAGCTAGTAGAGGCGCATCCTTGACACTAAGCAGAACCCGCTACCCCCACGCCCACCCTCAAAACGACACTGGTAAAAATATGAATTTTCCCAAGCGATTTTCACAGGATCGGCGGAAGCTAGGATCCTGAAAATGGTTGCAAATGAAGGAGCCGGTCCAGCGAATCCTTGACACCAAGTGGCCCGTCGCTAGCTCCACGCCTTCCCGTGAAACGCCATCGACTCTTTCTCCATAGACAAACTATTTGAATTCGGTGCCGTCACGAAAATGCTCCCAAAATTCTACCAGGCGACTAGGCGCCCATAAGTCATAGCAAGTAAATGTATGGAATTTCAAAAGCGATTTTCTCAGGATTGGCTGGGGCTAGGCTCCTGAAAATATTCGCAAATGAAAGAGCTAGTAGAGGCGCATCCTTGACACTAAGCAGAACCCGCTTCCCCCACGAACACCCTCAAAACGACACTGGTAAAAATATGAATTTTCCCAAGCGATTTTCACAGGATCGGCGGAAGCTAGGATCCTGAAAATGGTTGCAAATGAAGGAGCCGGTCCAGCGAATCCTTGACACCAAGTGGCCCGTCGCTAGCTCCACGCCTTCCCGTGAAACGCCATCGATTCTTTCTCCATAGACAAACTATTTGAATTCGGTGCCGTCACGAAAATGCTCCCAAAATTCTACCAGGCGACTAGGCGCCCATAAGTCATAGCAAGTAAATGTATGGAATTTCAAAAGCGATTTTCTCAGGATTGGCTGGGGCTAGGCTCCTGAAAATATTCGCAAATGAAAGAGCTAGTAGAGGCGCATCCTTGACACTAAGCAGAACCCGCTTCCCCCACGAACACCCTCAAAACGACACTGGTAAAAATATGAATTTTCCCAAGCGATTTTCACAGGATCGGCGGAAGCTAGGATCCTGAAAATGGTTGCAAATGAAGGAGCCGGTCCAGCGAATCCTTGACACCAAGTGGCCCGTCGCTAGCTCCACGCCTTCCCGTGAAACGCCATCGACTCTTTCTCCATAGACAAACTATTTGAATTCGGTGCCGTCACGAAAATGCTCCCAAAATTCTACCAGGCGACTAGGCGCCCATAAGTCATAGCAAGTAAATGTATGGAATTTCAAAAGCGATTTTCTCAGGATTGGCTGGGGCTAGGCTCCTGAAAATGGTCGCAAATGAAAGAGCTAGTAGAGGCGCATCCTTGACACTAAGCAGAACCCGCTACCCCCACGCCCACCCTCAAAACGACACTGGTAAAAATATGAAATTTCCCAAGCGATTTTCACAGGATCGGCGGAAGCAAGGATCCTGAAAATGGTTGCAAATGAAGGAGCCGGTCCAGCGAATCCTTGACACCAAGTGGCCCGTCGCTAGCTCCACGCCTTCCCGTGAAACGCCATCGATTCTTTCTCCATAGACAAACTATTTGAATTCGGTGCCGTCACGAAAATGCTCCCAAAATTCTACCAGGCGACTAGGCGCCCATAAGTCATAGCAAGTAAATGTATGGAATTTCAAAAGCGATTTTCTCAGGATTGGCTGGGGCTAGGCTCCTGAAAATGGTCGCAAATGAAAGAGTTGATGGAGGCGCATCCTTGATACTACGCAGCACCCGCTACCTCCATGCCTTCTTTCTAAAAACGTTACCTGTGTAAATACGAATTTTAGCAAATGAAAAGCTTGCCTCGCGGAATAGCAAATGAATAGCTTGCAATTTCGCGGGGCAAGAAGACATTCGTTTGCTATTTTCTCAGGATTGGCTGGGGCTAGGATCCTGAAAATGGTCGCAAATGAAAGAGTTGATGGAGGCGCATCCTTGATACTACGCAGCACCCGCTACCTCCATGCCTTCTTTCTAAAAACGTTACCTGTGTAAATACGAATTTTAGCAAATGAAAAGCTTGCCTCGCGGAATAGCAAATGAATAGCTTGCCTCGCGGAATAGCAAATGAATAGCTTGCTATTTCGCGGGGCAAGAAGACATTCGTTTGCTATTTTCTCAGGATTGGCAAGGGCTAGGATCCTGAAAATGGTCGCAAATGAAAGAGTTGATGGAGGCGCATCCTTGATACTACGCAGCACCCGCTACCTCCATGCCTTCTCACAAAACGTTACCTGTGTAAATACGAATTTTAGCAAATGAAAAGCTTGCCTCGCGGAATAGCAAATGAATAGCTTGCTATTTCGCGGGGCAAGAAGACATTCGTTTGCTATTTTCTCAGGATTGGCAAGGGCTAGGATCCTGAAAATGGTCGCAAATGAAAGAGTTGATGGAGGCGCATCCTTGATACTACGCAGCACCCGCTACCTCCATGCCTTCTCACAAAACGTTACCTGTGTAAATACGAATTTTAGCAAATGAATAGCTTGCCGCGCGGAATAGCAAATGAATAGCTTGCTATTTCGCGGGGCAAGAAGACATTCGTTTGCTATTTTCTCAGGATTGGCAGGGGCTAGGATCCTGAAAATGGTCTCAAATGAAAAAGTTGATGGAGGCGCATCCTTGATACTACGCAGCACCCGCTACCTCTACGCCTTCTCACAAAACGTTACCTGTGTAAATACGAATTTTAGCAAATGAAAAGCTTGCCTCGCGGAACAGCAAATGAATAGCTTGCCTCGCGGAATAGCAAACGAATAGCTTGCTATTTCGCGGGGCAAGAAGACATTCGTTTGCTATTTTCTCAGGATTGGCAGGGGCTAGGATCCTGAAAATGGTCGCAAACGAAAGAGTTTGATGGAGGCGCATCCTTGATACTACGCAGCACCCGCTACCTCCATGCCTTCTCACAAAACGTTACCTGTGTAAATACGAATTTTAGCAAATGAATAGCTTGCCGCGCGGAATAGCAAATGAATAGCTTGCTATTTCGCGGGGCAAGAAGACATTCGTTTGCTTTTTTCTCAGTATTGGCTGGGGCTAGGATCCTGAAAATGGTCGCAAATGAAAGAGCTAGTAGAGGCGCATCCTTGACACTAAGCAGAACCCGCTACCCCCACGCCCACCCTCAAAACGACACTTTTAAAAATATGAATTTTCCCAAGCGATTTTCACAGGATCGGCGGAAGCAAGGATCCTGAAAATGGTTGCAAATGAAGGAGCCTGTCCAGCGCATCCTTGACACCAAGTGGCCCGTCGCTAGCTCCACGCCTTCCCGTGAAACGCCATCGATTCTTTCTCCATAGACAAACTATTTGAATTCGGTGCAGTCACGAAAATGCACCCAAAATTCTACCAGGCGACTAGGCGCCCATAAGTCATAGCAAGTAAATGTATGGAATTTCAAAAGCGATTTTCTCAGGATTGGCTGGGGCTAGGCTCCTGAAAATGGTCGCAAATGAAAGAGCTAGTAAAGGCGCATCCTTGACACTAAGCAGAACCCGCTACCCCCACGCCCACCCTCAAAACGACACTGGTAAAAATATGAGTTTTTCCAAGCGATTTTCACAGGATAGGCGGAAGCTAGGATCCTGAAAATGGTTGCAAATAAAGGAGCCGGTCCAGCGCATCCTTGACACCAAGTGGCCCGTCGCTAGCTCCACGCCTTCCCGTGAAACGCCACCGATTCTTTCTCCATAGACAAACTATTTGAATTCGGTGCCGTCACGAAAATGCTCCCAAAATTCTACCAGGCGACTAGGCGCCCATAAGTAATAGCAAGTAAATGTATGGAATTTCAAAAGCGATTTTCTCAGGATTGGCTGGGGCTAGGATCCTGAAAATGGTCGCAAATGAAAGAGCTAGTAGAGGCGCATCCTTGACACTAAGCAGAACCCGCTACCTCCACGCCTTCTCGCAAAACGTTACCTGTGTAAATACGAATTTTAGCAAATGAATAGCTTGCCGCGCGGAATAGCAAATGAATAGCTTGCAGTTTCGCGGGGCAAGAAGACATTCGTTTGCTATTTTCTCAGGATTGGCTGGGGCTAGGATCCTGAAAATTGTCGCAAATGAAAGAGTTGATGGAGGCGCATCCTTGATACTACGCAGCACCCGCTACCTCCATGCCTTCTTTCTAAAAACGTTACCTGTGTAAATACGAATTTTAGCAAATGAAAAGCTTGCCTCGCGGAACAGCAAATGAATAGCTTGCCTCGCGGAATAGCAAACGAATAGCTTGCTATTTCGCGGGGCAAGAAGACATTCGTTTGCTATTTTCTGAGGATTGGCTGGGGCTAGGATCCTGAAAATGGTCGCAAATGAAAGAGTTGATGAAGGCGCATCCTTGACACTAAGCAGAACCCGCTACCTCCACGCCTTCTCACAAAACGTTACCTGTGTAAATACGAATTTTAGCAAATGAATAGCTTGCCGCGCGGAATAGCAAATGAATAGCTTGCTATTTCGCGGGGCAAGAAGACATTCGTTTGCTATTTTCTCAGGATTGGCAGGGGCTAGGATCCTGAAAATGGTCTCAAATGAAAGAGTTGATGGAGGCGCATCCTTGATACTACGCAGCACCCGCTACCTCCATGCCTTCTCACAAAACGTTACCTGTGTAAATACGAATTTAAGCAAATGAAAAGCTTGCCTCGCGAAATAGCAAATGAATAGCTTGCCGCGCGGAATAGCAAATGAATAGCTTGCTATTTCGCGGGGCAAGAAGACATTCGTTTGCTATTTTCTCAGTATTGGCTGGGGCAAGGATCCTGAAAATGGTCGCAAATGAAAGAGCTAGTAGAGGCGCATCCTTGACACTAAGCAGAACCCGCTACCCCCACGCCCACCCTCAAAACGACACTGGTAAAAATATGAATTTTCCCAAGCGATTTTCACAGGATCGGCGGAAGCTAGGATCCTGAAAATGGTTGCAAATGAAGGAGCCGGTCCAGCGAATCCTTGACACCAAGTGGCCCGTCGCTAGCTCCACGCCTTCCCGTGAAACGCCATCGACTCTTTCTCCATAGACAAACTATTTGAATTCGGTGCCGTCACGAAAATGCTCCCAAAATTCTACCAGGCGACTAGGCGCCCATAAGTCATAGCAAGTAAATGTATGGAATTTCAAAAGCGATTTTCTCAGGATTGGCTGGGGCTAGGCTCCTGAAAATATTCGCAAATGAAAGAGCTAGTAGAGGCGCATCTTTGACACTAAGCAGAACCCGCTTCCCCCACGCCCACCCTCAAAACGACACTGGTAAAAATATGAATTTTCCCAAGCGATTTTCACAGGATCGGCGGAAGCTAGGATCCTGAAAATGGTTGCAAATGAAGGTGCCGGTCCAGCGAATCCTTGACACCAAGTGGCCCGTCGCTAGCTCCACGCCTTCCCGTGAAACGCCATCGATTCTTTCTCCATAGACAAACTATTTGAATTCGGTGCCGTCACGAAAATGCTCCCAAAATTCTACCAGGCGACTAGGCGCCCATAAGTCATAGCAAGTAAATGTATGGAATTTCAAAAGCGATTTTCTCAGGATTGGCTGGGGCTAGGCTCCTGAAAATGGTCGCAAATGAAAGAGCTAGTAGAGGCGCATCCTTGACACTAAGCAGAACCCGCTACCCCCACGCCCACCCTCAAAACGACACTGGTAAAAATATGAAATTTCCCAAGCGATTTTCACAGGATCGGCGGAAGCAAGGATCCTGAAAATGGTTGCAAATGAAGGAGCCGGTCCAGCGAATCCTTGACACCAAGTGGCCCGTCGCTAGCTCCACGCCTTCCCGTGAAACGCCATCGATTCTTTCTCCATAGACAAACTATTTGAATTCGGTGCCGTCACGAAAATGCTCCCAAAATTCTACCAGGCGACTAGGCGCCCATAAGTCATAGCAAGTAAATGTATGGAATTTCAAAAGCGATTTTCTCAGGATTGGCTGGGGCTAGGCTCCTGAAAATGGTCGCAAATGAAAGAGCTAGTAGAGGCGCATCCTTGACACTAAGCAGAACCCGCTACCTCCACGCCTTCTCACAAAACGTTACCTGTGTAAATACGAATTTTAGCAAATGAATAGCTTGCCGCGCGGAATAGCAAATGAATAGCTTGCAATTTCGCGGGGCAAGAAGACATTCGTTTGCTATTTTCTCAGGATTGGCTGGGGCTAGGATCCTGAAAATGGTCGCAAATGAAAGAGTTGATGGAGGCGCATCCTTGATTTTACGCAGCACCCGCTACCTCCATGCCTTCTTTCTAAAAACGTTACCTGTGTAAATACGAATTTTAGCAAATGAAAAGCTTGCCTCGCGGAATAGCAAATGAATAGCTTGCCTCGCGGAATAGCAAATGAATAGCTTGCTATTTCGCGGGGCAAGAAGACATTCGTTTGCTATTTTCTCAGGATTGGCTGGGGCTAGGATCCTGAAAATGGTCGCAAATGAAAGAGTTGATGAAGGCGCATCCTTGACACTAAGCAGAACCCGCTACCTCCACGCCTTCTCACAAAACGTTACCTGTGTAAATACGAATTTTAGCAAATGAAAAGCTTGCCTCGCGGAATAGCAAATGAATAGCTTGCTATTTCGCGGGGCAAGGAGACATTCGTTTGCTATTTTCTCAGGATTGGCAAGGGCTAGGATCCTGAAAATGGTCGCAAATGAAAGAGTTGATGGAGTCGCATCCTTGATACTACGCAGCACCCGCTACCTCCATGCCTTCTCACAAAACGTTACCTGTGTAAATACGAATTTTAGCAAATGAAAAGCTTGCCTCGCGGAATAGCAAATGAATAGCTTGCTATTTCGCGGGGCAAGAAGACATTCGTTTGCTATTTTCTCAGGATTGGCAAGGGCTAGGATCCTGAAAATGGTCGCAAATGAAAGAGTTGATGGAGGCGCATCCTTGATACTACGCAGCACCCGCTACCTCCATGCCTTCTCACAAAACGTTACCTGTGTAAATACGAATTTTAGCAAATGAATAGCTTGCCGCGCGGAATAGCAAATGAATAGCTTGCTATTTCGCGGGGCAAGAAGACATTCGTTTGCTATTTTCTCAGGATTGGCAGGGGCTAGGATCCTGAAAATGGTCTCAAATGAAAGAGTTGATGGAGGCGCATCCTTGATACTACGCAGCACCCGCTACCTCTACGCCTTCTCACAAAACGTTACCTGTGTAAATACGAATTTTAGCAAATGAAAAGCTTGCCTCGCGGAACAGCAAATGAATAGCTTGCTATTTCGCGGGGCAAGAAGACATTCGTTTGCTATTTTCTCAGGATTGGCAAGGGCTAGGATCCTGAAAATGGTCGCAAATGAAAGAGTTGATGGAGGCGCATCCTTGATACTACGCAGCACCCGCTACCTCCATGCCTTCTCACAAAACGTTACCTGTGTAAATACGAATTTTAGCAAATGAAAAGCTTGCCTCGCGGAATAGCAAATGAATAGCTTGCTATTTCGCGGGGCAAGAAGACATTCGTTTGCTATTTTCTCAGGATTGGCAAGGGCTAGGATCCTGAAAATGGTCGCAAATGAAAGAGTTGATGGAGGCGCATCCTTGATACTACGCAGCACCCGCTACCTCCATGCCTTCTCACAAAACGTTACCTGTGTAAATACGAATTTTAGCAAATGAATAGCTTGCCGCGCGGAATAGCAAATGAATAGCTTGCTATTTCGCGGGGCAAGAAGACATTCGTTTGCTATTTTCTCAGGATTGGCAGGGGCTAGGATCCTGAAAATGGTCTCAAATGAAAGAGTTGATGGAGGCGCATCCTTGATACTACGCAGCACCCGCTACCTCCATGCCTTCTCACAAAACGTTACCTGTGTAAATACGAATTTTAGCAAATGAATAGCTTGCCGCGCGGAATAGCAAATGAATAGCTTGCTATTTCGCGGGGCAAGAAGACATTCGTTTGTTATTTTCTCAGTATTGGCTGGGGCTAGGATCCTGAAAATGGTCGCAAATGAAAGAGCTAGTAGAGGCGCATCCTAAACACTAAGCAGAACCCGCTACCCCCACGCCCACCCTCAAAACGACACTTTTAAAAATATGAATTTTCCCAAGCGATTTTCACAGGATCGGCGGAAGCAAGGATCCTGAAAATGGTTGCAAATGAAGGAGCCTGTCCAGCGCATCCTTGACACCAAGTGGCCCGTCGCTAGCTCCACGCCTTCCCGTGAATTGCCATCGATTCTTTCTCCATAGACAAACTATTTGAATTCGGTGCAGTCACGAAAATGCACCCAAAATTCTACCAGGCGACTAGGCGCCCATAAGTCATAGCAAGTAAATGTATGGAATTTCAAAAGCGATTTTCTCAGGATTGGCTGGGGCTAGGCTCCTGAAAATGGTCGCAAATGAAAGAGCTAGTAAAGGCGCATCCTTGACACTAAGCAGAACCCGCTACCCCCACGCCCACCCTCAAAACGACACTGGTAAAAATATGAGTTTTTCCAAGCGATTTTCACAGGATCGGCGGAAGCTAGGATCCTGAAAATGGTTGCAAATAAAGGAGCCGGTCCAGCGCATCCTTGACACCAAGTGGCCCGTCGCTAGCTCCACGCCTTCCCGTGAAACGCCACCGATTCTTTCTCCATAGACAAACTATTTGAATTCGGTGCCGTCACGAAAATGCTCCCAAAATTCTACCAGGCGACTAGGCGCCCATAAGTAATAGCAAGTAAATGTATGGAATTTCAAAAGCGATTTTCTCAGGATTGGCTGGGGCTAGGATCCTGAAAATGGTCGCAAATGAAAGAGCTAGTAGAGGCGCATCCTTGACACTAAGCAGAACCCGCTACCTCCACGCCTTCTCACAAAACGTTACCTGTGTAAATACGAATTTTAGCAAATGAATAGCTTGCCGCGCGGAATAGCAAATGAATAGCTTGCAGTTTCGCGGGGCAAGAAGACATTCGTTTGCTATTTTCTCAGGATTGGCTGGGGCTAGGATCCTGAAAATGGTCGCAAATGAAAGAGTTGATGGAGGCGCATCCTTGATACTACGCAGCACCCGCTACCTCCATGCCTTCTTTCTAAAAACGTTACCTGTGTAAATACGAATTTTAGCAAATGAAAAGCTTGCCTCGCGGAATAGCAAATGAATAGCTTGCCTCGCGGAATAGCAAATGAATAGCTTGCTATTTCGCGGGGCAAGAAGACATTCGTTTGCTATTTTCTGAGGATTGGCTGGGGCTAGGATCCTGAAAATGGTCGCAAATGAAAGAGTTGATGAAGGCGCATCCTTGACACTAAGCAGAACCCGCTACCTCCACGCCTTCTCACAAAACGTTACCTGTGTAAATACGAATTTTAGCAAATGAAAAGCTTGCCTCGCGGAATAGCAAATGAATAGCTTGCTATTTCGCGGGGCAAGAAGACATTCGTTTGCTATTTTCTCAGGATTGGCAGGGGCTAGGATCCTGAAAATGGTCGCAAATGAAAGAGTTGATGGAGGCGCATCCTTGATACTACGCAGCACCCGCTACCTCCATGCCTTCTCACAAAACGTTACCTGTGTAAATACGAATTTTAGCAAATGAATAGCTTGCCGCGCGGAATAGCAAATGAATAGCTTGCTATTTCGCGGGGCAAGAAGACATTCGTTTGCTATTTTCTCAGGATTGGCAGGGGCTAGGATCCTGAAAATGGTCTCAAATGAAAGAGTTGATGGAGGCGCATCCTTGATACTACGCAGCACCCGCTACCTCTACGCCTTCTCACAAAACGTAACCTGTGTAAATACGAATTTTAGCAAATGAAAAGCTTGCCTCGCGGAACAGCAAATGAATAGCTTGCCTCGCGGAATAGCAAACGAATAGCTTGCTATTTCGCGGGGCAAGAAGACATTCGTTTGCTATTTTCTCAGGATTGGCAGGGGCTAGGATCCTGAAAATGGTCGCAAACGAAAGAGTTGATGGAGGCGCATCCTTGATACTACGCAGCACCCGCTACCTCCATGCCTTCTCACAAAACGTTACCTGTGTAAATACGAATTTTAGCAAATGAATAGCTTGCCGCGCGGAATAGCAAATGAATAGCTTCCTATTTCGCGGGGCAAGAAGACATTCGTTTGCTATTTTCGCAGGATTGGCAGGGGCTAGGATCCTGAAAATGGTCTCAAATGAAAGAGTTGATGGAGGCGCATCCTTGATACTACGCAGCACCCGCTACCTCTACGCCTTCTCACAAAACGTTACCTGTGTAAATACGAATTTTAGCAAATGAAAAGCTTGCCTCGCGGAACAGCAAATGAATAGCTTGCCTCGCGGAATAGCAAACGAATAGCTTGCTATTTCGCGGGGCAAGAAGACATTCGTTTGCTATTTTCTCAGGATTGGCAGGGGCTAGGATCCTGAAAATGGTCGCAAACGAAAGAGTTGATGGAGGCGCATCCTTGATACTACGCAGCACCCGCTACCTCCATGCCTTCTCACAAAACGTTACCTGTGTAAATACGAATTTTAGCAAATGAATAGCTTGCCGCGCGGAATAGCAAATGAATAGCTTGCTATTTCGCGGGGCAAGAAGACATTCGTTTGCTATTTTCTCAGGATTGGCAGGGGCTAGGATCCTGAAAATGGTCTCAAATGAAAGAGTTGATGGAGGCGCATCCTTGATACTACGCAGCACCCGCTACCTCCATGCCTTCTCACAAAACGTTACCTGTGTAAATACGAATTTTAGCAAATGAAAAGCTTGCCTCGCGAAATAGCAAATGAATAGCTTGCCGCGCGGAATAGCAAATGAATAGCTTGCTATTTCGCGGGGCAAGAAGACATTCGTTTGCTATTTTCTCAGGATTGGCTGGGGCTAGGATCCTGAAAATGGTCGCAAATGAAAGAGTTGATGGAGGCGCATCCTTGATACTACGCAGCACCCGCTACCTCCATGCCTTCTCACAAAACGTTACCTGTGTAAATACGAATTTTAGCAAATGAATAGCTTGCCGCGCGGAATAGCAAATGAATAGCTTGCTATTTCGCGGGGCAAGAAGACATTCGTTTGCTATTTTCTCAGTATTGGCTGGGGCAAGGATCCTGAAAATGGTCGCAAATGAAAGAGCTAGTAGAGGCGCATCCTTGACACTAAGCAGAACCCGCTACCCCCACGCCCACCCTCAAAACGACACTGGTAAAAATATGAATTTTCCCAAGCGATTTTCACAGGATCGGCGGAAGCTAGGATCCTGAAAATGGTTGCAAATGAAGGAGCCGGTCCAGCGAATCCTTGACACCAAGTGGCCCGTCGCTAGCTCCACGCCTTCCCGTGAAACGCCATCGATTCTTTCTCCATAGACAAACTATTTGAATTCGGTGCCGTCACGAAAATGCTCCCAAAATTCTACCAGGCGACTAGGCGCCCATAAGTCATAGCAAGTAAATGTATGGAATTTCAAAAGCGATTTTCTCAGGATTGGCTGGGGCTAGGATCCTGAAAATGGTCGCAAATGAAAGAGTTGATGAAGGCGCATCCTTGACACTAAGCAGAACCCGCTACCTCCACGCCTTCTCACAAAACGTTACCTGTGTAAATACGAATTTTAGCAAATGAATAGCTTGCCGCGCGGAATAGCAAATGAATAGCTTGCAATTTCGCGGGGCAAGAAGACATTCGTTTGCTATTTTCTCAGGATTGGCTGGGGCTAGGATCCTGAAAATGGTCGCAAATGAAAGAGTTGATGGAGGCGCATCCTTGATACTACGCAGCACCCGCTACCTCCATGCCTTCTTTCTAAAAACGTTACCTGTGTAAATACGAATTTTAGCAAATGAAAAGCTTGCCTCGCGGAATAGCAAATGAATAGCTTGCTATTTCGCGGGGCAAGAAGACATTCGTTTGCTATTTTCTCAGGATTGGCAGGGGCTAGGATCCTGAAAATGGTCTCAAATGAAAGAGTTGATGGAGGCGCATCCTTGATACTACGCAGCACCCGCTACCTCCATGCCTTCTCACAAAACGTTACCTGTGTAAATACGAATTTTAGCAAATGAATAGCTTGCCGCGCGGAATAGCAAATGAATAGCTTGCTATTTCGCGGGGCAAGAAGACATTCGTTTGCTATTTTCTCAGGATTGGCAGGGGCTAGGATCCTGAAAATGGTCTCAAATGAAAGAGTTGATGGAGGCGCATCCTTGATACTACGCAGCACCCGCTACCTCTACGCCTTCTCACAAAACGTTACCTGTGTAAATACGAATTTTAGCAAATGAAAAGCTTGCCTCGCGGAACAGCAAATGAATAGCTTGCCTCGCGGAATAGCAAACGAATAGCTTGCTATTTCGCGGGGCAAGAAGACATTCGTTTGCTATTTTCTCAGGATTGGCAGGGGCTAGGATCCTGAAAATGGTTGCAAACGAAAGAGTTTGATGGAGGCGCATCCTTGATACTACGCAGCACCCGCTACCTCCATGCCTTCTCACAAAACGTTACCTGTGTAAATACGAATTTTAGCAAATGAATAGCTTGCCGCGCGGAATAGCAAATGAATAGCTTGCTATTTCGCGGGGCAAGAAGACATTCGTTTGCTATTTTCTCAGTATTGGCTGGGGCTAGGATCCTGAAAATGGTCGCAAATGAAAGAGCTAGTAGAGGCGCATCCTTGACACTAAGCAGAACCCGCTACCCCCACGCCCACCCTCAAAACGACACTTTTAAAAATATGAATTTTCCCAAGCGATTTTCACAGGATCGGCGGAAGCAAGGATCCTGAAAATGGTTGCAAATGAAGGAGCCTGTCCAGCGCATCCTTGACACCAAATGGCCCGTCGCTAGCTCCACGCCTTCCCGTGAATTGCCATCGATTCTTTCTCCATAGACAAACTATTTGAATTCGGTGCAGTCACGAAAATGCACCCAAAATTCTACCAGGCGACTAGGCGCCCATAAGTCATAGCAAGTAAATGTATGGAATTTCAAAAGCGATTTTCTCAGGATTGGCTGGGGCTAGGCTCCTGAAAATGGTCGCAAATGAAAGAGCTAGTAAAGGCGCATCCTTGACACTAAGCAGAACCCGCTACCCTCACGTTCACCCTCAAAACGACACTGGTAAAAATATGAGTTTTTCCAAGCGATTTTCACAGGATCGGCGGAAGCTAGGATCCTGAAAATGGTTGCAAATAAAGGAGCCGGTCCAGCGCATCCTTGACACCAAGTGGCCCGTCGCTAGCTCCACGCCTTCCCGTGAAACGCCACCGATTCTTTCTCCATAGACAAACTATTTGAATTCGGTGCCGTCACGAAAATGCTCCCAAAATTCTACCAGGCGACTAGGCGCCCATAAGTAATAGCAAGTAAATGTATGGAATTTCAAAAGCGATTTTCTCAGGATTGGCTGGGGCTAGGATCCTGAAAATGGTCGCAAATGAAAGAGCTAGTAGAGGCGCATCCTTGACACTAAGCAGAACCCGCTACCTCCACGCCTTCTCACAAAACGTTACCTGTGTAAATACGAATTTTAGCAAATGAATAGCTTGCCGCGCGGAATAGCAAATGAATAGCTTGCAGTTTCGCGGGGCAAGAAGACATTCGTTTGCTATTTTCTCAGGATTGGCTGGGGCTAGGATCCTGAAAATGGTCGCAAATGAAAGAGTTGATGGAGGCGCATCCTTGATACTACGCAGCACCCGCTACCTCCATGCCTTCTTTCTAATAACGTTACCTGTGTAAATACGAATTTTAGCAAATGAAAAGCTTGCCTCGCGGAATAGCAAATGAATAGCTTGCCTCGCGGAATAGCAAATGAATAGCTTGCTATTTCGCGGGGCAAGAAGACATTCGTTTGCTATTTTCTGAGGATTGGCTGGGGCTAGGATCCTGAAAATGGTCGCAAATGAAAGAGTTGATGAAGGCGCATCCTTGACACTAAGCAGAACCCGCTACCTCCACGCCTTCTCACAAAACGTTACCTGTGTAAATACGAATTTTAGCAAATGAAAAGCTTGCCTCGCGGAATAGCAAATGAATAGCTTGCTATTTCGCGGGGCAAGAAGACATTCGTTTGCTATTTTCTCAGGATTGGCAGGGGCTAGGATCCTGAAAATGGTCGCAAATGAAAGAGTTGATGGAGGCGCATCCTTGATACTACGCAGCACCCAATACCTCCATGCCTTCTCACAAAACGTTACCTGTGTAAATACGAATTTTAGCAAATGAATAGCTTGCCGCGCGGAATAGCAAATGAATAGCTTACTATTTCGCGGGGCAAGAAGACATTCGTTTGGTATTTTCTCAGGATTGGCAGGGGCTAGGATCCTGAAAATGGTCTCAAATGAAAGAGTTGATGGAGGCGCATCCTTGATACTACGCAGCACCCGCTACCTCTACGCCTTCTCACAAAACGTTACCTGTGTAAATACGAATTTTAGCAAATGAAAAGCTTGCCTCGCGGAACAGCAAATGAATAGCTTGCCTCGCGGAATAGCAAACGAATAGCTTGCTATTTCGCGGGGCAAGAAGACATTCGTTTGCTATTTTCTCAGGATTGGCAGGGGCTAGGATCCTGAAAATGGTCGCAAACGAAAGAGTTGATGGAGGCGCATCCTTGATACTACGCAGCACCCGCTACCTCCATGCCTTCTCACAAAACGTTACCTGTGTAAATACGAATTTTAGCAAATGAATAGCTTGCCGCGCGGAATAGCAAATGAATAGCTTGCTATTTCGCGGGGCAAGAAGACATTCGTTTGCTATTTTCTCAGTATTGGCTGGGGCTAGGATCCTGAAAATGGTCGCAAATGAAAGAGCTAGTAGAGGCGCATCCTTGACACTAAGCAGAACCCGCTACCCCCACGCCCACCCTCAAAACGACACTGGTAAAAATATGAATTTTCCCAAGCGATTTTCACAGGATCGGCTTAAGCAAGGATCCTGAAACTGGTTGCAAATGAAGGAGCCTGTCCAGCGCATCCTTGACACCAAGTGGCCCGTCGCTAGCTCCACGCCTTCCCGTGAAACGCCATCGATTCTTTCTCCATAGACAAACTATTTGAATTCGGTGCAGTCACGAAAATGCACTCAAAATTCTACCAGGCGACTAGGCGCCCATAAGTCATAGCAAGTAAATGTATGGAATTTCAAAAGCGATTTTCTCAGGATTGGCTGGGGCTAGGATCCTGAAAATGGTCGCAAATGAAAGAGTTGATGGAGGCGCATCCTTGATACTACGCAGCACCCGCTACCTCCATGCCTTCTTTCTAAAAACGTTACCTGTGTAAATACGAATTTTAGCAAATGAAAAGCTTGCCTCGCGGAACAGCAAATGAAAAGCTTGCCTCGCGGAATAGCAAATGAATAGCTTGCTATTTCGCGGGGCAAGAAGACATTCGTTTGCTATTTTCTCAGGATTGGCTGGGGCTAGGATCCTGAAAATGGTCGCAAATGAAAGAGTTGATGGAGGCGCATCCTTGATACTACGCAGCACCCGCTACCTCCATGCCTTCTCACAAAACGTTACCTGTGTAAATACGAATTTTAGCAAATGAATAGCTTGCCGCGCGGAATAGCAAATGAATAGCTTCCTATTTCGCGGGGCAAGAAGACATTCGTTTGCTATTTTCGCAGGATTGGCAGGGGCTAGGATCCTGAAAATGGTCTCAAATGAAAGAGTTGATGGAGGCGCATCCTTGATACTACGCAGCACCCGCTACCTCTACGCCTTCTCACAAAACGTTACCTGTGTAAATACGAATTTTAGCAAATGAAAAGCTTGCCTCGCGGAACAGCAAATGAATAGCTTGCCTCGCGGAATAGCAAACGAATAGCTTGCTATTTCGCGGGGCAAGAAGACATTCGTTTGCTATTTTCTCAGGATTGGCAGGGGCTAGGATCCTGAAAATGGTCGCAAACGAAAGAGTTGATGGAGGCGCATCCTTGATACTACGCAGCACCCGCTACCTCCATGCCTTCTCACAAAACGTTACCTGTGTAAATACGAATTTTAGCAAATGAATAGCTTGCCGCGCGGAATAGCAAATGAATAGCTTGCTATTTCGCGGGGCAAGAAGACATTCGTTTGCTATTTTCTCAGGATTGGCAGGGGCTAGGATCCTGAAAATGGTCTCAAATGAAAGAGTTGATGGAGGCGCATCCTTGATACTACGCAGCACCCGCTACCTCCATGCCTTCTCACAAAACGTTACCTGTGTAAATACGAATTTTAGCAAATGAAAAGCTTGCCTCGCGAAATAGCAAATGAATAGCTTGCCGCGCGGAATAGCAAATGAATAGCTTGCTATTTCGCGGGGCAAGAAGACATTCGTTTGCTATTTTCTCAGGATTGGCTGGGGCTAGGATCCTGAAAATGGTCGCAAATGAAAGAGTTGATGGAGGCGCATCCTTGATACTACGCAGCACCCGCTACCTCCATGCCTTCTCACAAAACGTTACCTGTGTAAATACGAATTTTAGCAAATGAATAGCTTGCCGCGCGGAATAGCAAATGAATAGCTTGCTATTTCGCGGGGCAAGAAGACATTCGTTTGCTATTTTCTCAGTATTGGCTGGGGCAAGGATCCTGAAAATGGTCGCAAATGAAAGAGCTAGTAGAGGCGCATCCTTGACACTAAGCAGAACCCGCTACCCCCACGCCCACCCTCAAAACGACACTGGTAAAAATATGAATTTTCCCAAGCGATTTTCACAGGATCGGCGGAAGCTAGGATCCTGAAAATGGTTGCAAATGAAGGAGCCGGTCCAGCGAATCCTTGACACCAAGTGGCCCGTCGCTAGCTCCACGCCTTCCCGTGAAACGCCATCGACTCTTTCTCCATAGACTAACTATTTGAATTCGGTGCCGTCACGAAAATGCTCCCAAAATTCTACCAGGCGACTAGGCGCCCATAAGTCATAGCAAGTAAATGTATGGAATTTCAAAAGCGATTTTCTCAGGATTGGCTGGGGCTAGGCTCCTGAAAATGTTCGCAAATGAAAGAGCTAGTAGCAGCGCATCCTTGACACTAAGCAGAACCCGCTTCCCCCACGCCCACCCTCAAAACGACACTGGTAAAAATATGAATTTTCCCAAGCGATTTTCACAGGATCGGCGGAAGCTAGGATCCTGAAAATGGTTGCAAATGAAGGAGCCGGTCCAGCGAATCCTTGACACCAAGTGGCCCGTCGCTAGCTCCACGCCTTCCCGTGAAACGCCATCGATTCTTTCTCCATAGACAAACTATTTGAATTCGGTGCCGTCACGAAAATGCTCCCAAAATTCTACCAGGCGACTAGGCGCCCATAAGTCATAGCAAGTAAATGTATGGAATTTCAAAAGCGATTTTCTCAGGATTGGCTGGGGCTAGGCTCCTGAAAATGGTCGCAAATGAAAGAGCTAGTAAAGGCGCATCCTTGACACTAAGCAGAACCCGCTACCTCCACGCCTTCTCACAAAACGTTACCTGTGTAAATACGAATTTTAGCAAATGAATAGCTTGCCGCGCGGAATAGCTAATGAATAGCTTGCAATTTCGCGGGGCAAGAAGACATTCGTTTGCTATTTTCTCAGGATTGGCTGGGGCTAGGATCCTGAAAATGGTCGCAAATGAAAGAGTTGATGGAGGCGCATCCTTGATACTACGCAGCACCCGCTACCTCCATGCCTTCTTTCTAAAAACGTTACCTGTGTAAATACGAATTTTAGCAAATGAAAAGCTTGCCTCGCGGAATAGCAAATGAATAGCTTGCCTCGCGGAATAGCAAATGAATAGCTTGCTATTTCGCGGGGCAAGAAGACATTCGTTTGCTATTTTCTCAGGATTGGCAAGGGCTAGGATCCTGAAAATGGTCGCAAATGAAAGAGTTGATGAAGGCGCATCCTTGACACTAAGCAGAACCCGCTACCTCCACGCCTTCTCACAAAACGTTACCTGTGTAAATACGAATTTTAGCAAATGAAAAGCTTGCCTCGCGGAATAGCAAATGAATAGCTTGCTATTTCGCGGGGCAAGAAGACATTCGTTTGCTATTTTCTCAGGATTGGCAAGGGCTAGGATCCTGAAAATGGTCGCAAATGAAAGAGTTGATGGAGGCGCATCCTTGATACTACGCAGCACCCGCTACCTCCATGCCTTCTCACAAAACGTTACCTGTGTAAATACGAATTTTAGCAAATGAAAAGCTTGCCTCGCGGAATAGCAAATGAATAGCTTGCTATTTCGCGGGGCAAGAAGACATTCGTTTGCTATTTTCTCAGGATTGGCAAGGGCTAGGATCCTGAAAATGGTCGCAAATGAAAGAGTTGATGGAGGCGCATCCTTGATACTACGCAGCACCCGCTACCTCCATGCCTTCTCACAAAACGTTACCTGTGTAAATACGAATTTTAGCAAATGAATAGCTTGCCGCGCGGAATAGCAAATGAATAGTTTGCTATTTCGCGGGGCAAGAAGACATTCGTTTGCTTTTTTTCTCAGGATTGGCAGGGGCTAGGATCCTGAAAATGGTCTCAAATGAAAGAGTTGATGGAGGCGCATCCTTGATACTACGCAGCACCCGCTACCTCTACGCCTTCTCACAAAACGTTACCTGTGTAAATACGAATTTTAGCAAATGAAAAGCTTGCCTCGCGGAACAGCAAATGAATAGCTTGCCTCGCGGAATAGCAAACGAATAGCTTGCTATTTCGCGGGGCAAGAAGACATTCGTTTGCTATTTTCTCAGGATTGGCAGGGGCTAGGATCCTGAAAATGGTCGCAAACGAAAGAGTTTGATGGAGGCGCATCCTTGATACTACGCAGCACCCGCTACCTCCATGCCTTCTCACAAAACGTTACCTGTGTAAATACGAATTTAAGCAAATGAATAGCTTGCCGCGCGGAATAGCAAATGAATAGCTTGCTATTTCGCGGGGCAAGAAGACATTCGTTTGCTATTTTCTCAGTATTGGCTGGGGCTAGGATCCTGAAAATGGTCGCAAATGAAAGAGCTAGTAGAGGCGCATCCTTGACACTAAGCAGAACCCGCTACCCCCACGCCCACCCTCAAAACGACACTTTTAAAAATATGAATTTTCCCAAGCGATTTTCACAGGATCGGCGGAAGCAAGGATCCTGAAAATGGTTGCGAATGAAGGAGCCGGTCCAGCGAATCCTTGACACCAAGTGGCCCGTCGCTAGCTCCACGCCTTCCCAGGAAACGCCATCGATTCTTTCTCCATAGACAAACTATTTGAATTCGGTGCCGCCACGAAAATGCTCCCAAAATTCTACCAGGCGACTAGGCGCCCATAAGTCATAGCAAGTAAATGTATGGAATTTCAAAAGCGATTTTCTCAGGATTGGCTGGGGCTAGGCTCCTGAAAATGGTCGCAAATGAAAGAGCTAGTAGAGGCGCATCTTTGACACTAAGCAGAACCCGCTACCCCCACGCCCACCCTCAAAACGACACTGGTAAAAATATGAATTTTCATAAGCGATTTTCACAGGATTGGCGGAAGCTATTATCCTGAAAATGGTTGCAAATGAAGGAGCCGGTCCAGCGAATCCTTGACACCAAGTGGCCCGTCGCTAGCTCCACGCCTTCTCGTGAAACGCCATCGATTCTTTCTCCATAGACAAACTATTTGAATTCGGTGCCGTCACGAAAATGCTCCCAAAATTCTACCAGGCGACTAGGCGCCCATAAGTCATAGCAAGTAAATGTATGGAATTTCAAAAGTGATTTTCTCTGGATTGGCTGGGGCTAGGATCCTGAAAATGGTCGCAAATGAAAGAGTTGATGGAGGCGCATCCTTGATACTACGCAGCACCCGCTACCTCCATGCCTTCTCACAAAACGTTACCTGTGTAAATACGAATTTTAGCAAATGAAAAGCTTGCCTCGCGGAATAGCAAATGAATAGCTTGCCGCGCGGAATAGCAAATGAATAGCTTGCTATTTCGCGGGGCAAGAAGACATTCGTTTGCTATTTTCTCAGGATTGGCAGGGGCTAGGATCCTGAAAATGGTCTCAAATGAAAGAGTTGATGGAGGCGCATCCTTGATACTACGCAGCACCCGCTACCTCCATGCCTTCTTTCTTAAAACGTTACCTGTGTAAATACGAATTTTAGCAAATGAAAAGCTTGCCTCGCGGAATAGCAAATGAATAGCTTGCCTCGCGGAATAGCAAATGAATAGCTTGCTATTTCGCGGGGCAAGAAGACATTCGTTTGCTATTTTCTCAGGATTGGCTGGGGCTAGGATCCTGAAAATGGTCGCAAATGAAAGAGTTGATGGAGGCGCATCCTTGATACTACGCAGAACCCGCTACCCCCACGCCCACCCTCAAAACGACACTGGTAAAAATATGAATTTTCCCAAGCGATTTTCACAGGATCGGTGGAAGCAAGGATCCTGAAAATGGTTGCAAATGAAGGAGCCGGTCCAGCGCATCCTTGACACCAAGTGGCCCGTCGCTAGCTCCACGCCTTCCCGTGAAACGCCATCGATTCTTTCTCCATAGACAAACTATTTGAATTCGGTGCAGTCACGAAAATGCACCCAAAATTCTACCAGGCGACTAGGCGCCCATAAGTCATAGCAAGTAAATGTATGGAATTTCAAAAGCGATTTTCTCAGGATTGGCTGGGGCTATGCTCCTGAAAATTGTTGCAAATGAAAGAACTAGTAGAGGCGCATCCTTGACACTAAGCAGAACCCGCTACCCCCACGCCCACCCTAAAAACGACACTGGTAAAAATATGAATTTTCCCAAGCGATTTTCACAGGATCGGCGGAAGCTAGGATCCTGAAAATGGTTGCGAATGAAGGAGCCGGTCCAGCGAATCCTTGACACCAAGTGGCCCGTCGCTAGCTCCACGCCTTCCCGTGAAACGCCATCGATTCTTTCTCCATAGACAAACTATTTGAATTCGGTGCCGTCACGAAAATGCTCCCAAAATTCTACCAGGCGACTAGGCGCCCATAAGTCAAAGCAAGTAAATGTATGGAATTTCAAAAGCGATTTTCTCAGGATTGGCTGGGGCTAGGCTCCTGAAAATGGTCGCAAATGAAAGAGCTAGTAGAGGCGCATCCTTGACACTAAGCAGAACCCGCTACCCCCACGCCCACTCTCAAAACGACACTGGTAAAAATATGATATTTCCCAAGCGATTTTCACAGGATCGGCGGAAGCAGGGATCCTGAAAATGGTTGCAAATGAAGGAGCCGGTCCAGCGAATCCTTGACACCAAGTGGCCCGTCGCTAGCTCCACGCCTTCCCGCGAAACGCCATCGATTCTTTCTCCATAGACAAACTATTTGAATTCGGTGCAGTCACGAAAATGCACCCAAAATTCTACCAGGCGACTAGGCGCCCATAAGTCATAGCAAGTAAATGTATGGAATTTCAAAAGCGATTTTCTCAGGATTGGCTGGGGCTAGGCTCCTGAAAATGGTTGCAAATGAAAGAGCTAGTAGAGGCGCATCCTTGACACTAAGCAGAACCCGCGAACCCCCACGCCCACCCTCAAAACGACACTGGTAAAAATATGAATTTTCCCAAGCGATTTTCACAGGATCGGCGGAAGCTAGGATCCTGAAAATGGTTGCAAATGAAGGAGCCGGTCCAGCGAATCCTTGACACCAAGTGGCCCGTCGCTAGCTCCACGCCTTCCCGTGAAACGCCATCGATTCTTTCTCCATAGACAAACTATTTGAATTCGGTGCCGTCACGAAAATGCTCCCAAAATTCTACCACGCGACTAGGCGCCCATAAGTCATAGCAAGTAAATGTATGGAATTTCTAAAGCGATTTTCTCAGGATTGGCTGGGGCTAGGATCCTGAAAATGGTCGCAAATGAAAGAGCTAGTAGAGGCGCATCCTTGACACTAAGCAGAACCCGCTACCTCCACGCCTTCTCACAAAACGTTACCTGTGTAAATACGAATTTTAGCAAATGAATAGCTTGCCTCGCGGAATAGCAAATGAATAGCTTGCTATTTCGCGGGGCAAGAAGACATTCGTTTGCTATTTTCTCAGGATTGGCAGGGGCTAGGATCCTGAAAATGGTCGCAAATGAAAGAGTTGATGGAGGCGCATCCTTCATACTACGCAGCACCCGCTACCTTCATGCCTTCTCACAAAACGTTACCTGTGTAAATACGAATTTTAGCAAATGAATAGCTTGCCGCGCGGAATAGCAAATGAATAGCTTGCAATTTCGCGGGGCAAGAAGACATTCGTTTGCTATTTTCTCAGGATTGGCTGGGGCTAGGATCCTGAAAATGGTCGCAAATGAAAGAGCTAGTAGAGGCGCATCCTTGACACTAAGCAGAACCCGCTACCTCCACGCCTTCTCACAAAACGTTACCTGTGTAAATACGAATTTTAGCAAATGAATAGCTTGCCGCGCGGAATAGCAAATGAATAGCTTGCTATTTCGCGGGGCAAGAAGACATTCGTTTGCTATTTTCTCAGTATTGGCTGGGGCTAGGATCCTGAAAATGGTCGCAAATGAAAGAGCTAGTAGAGGCGCATCCTTGACACTAAGCAGAACCCGCTACCTCCACGCCTTCTCACAAAACGTTACCTGTGTAAATACGAATTTTAGCAAATGAATAGCTTGCCGCGCGGAATAGCAAATGAATAGCTTGCAATTTCGCGGGGCAAGAAGACATTCGTTTGCTATTTTCTCAGGATTGGCTGGGGCTAGGATCCTGAAAATGGTCGCAAATGAAAGAGCTTGTAGAGGCGCATCCTTGACACTAAGCAGAACCCGCTACGTCCACGCCTTCTCACAAAACGTTACCTGTGTAAATACGAATTTTAGCAAATGAATAGCTTGCCGCGCGGAATAGCAAATGAATAGCTTGCAATTTCGCGGGGCAAGAAGACATTCGAGTGCTATTTTCTCAGGATTGGCAGGGGCTAGGATCCTGAAAATGGTCTCAAATGAAAGAGTTGATGGAGGCGCATCCTTGATACTACGCAGCACCCGCTACCTCCATGCCTTCTTTCTAAAAACGTTACCTGTGTAAATACGAATTTTAGCAAATGAAAAGCTTGCCTCGCGGAATAGCAAATGAATAGCTTGCCTCGCGGAATAGCAAATGAATAGCTTGCTATTTCGCGGGGCAAGAAGACATTCGTTTGCTATTTTCTCAGGATTGGCTGGGGCTAGGATCCTGAAAATGGTCGCAAATGAAAGAGTTGATGAAGGCGCATCCTTGACACTAAGCAGAACCCGCTACCTCCACGCCTTCTCACAAAACGTTACCTGTGTAAATACGAATTTTAGCAAATGAAAAGCTTGCCTCGCGGAATAGCAAATGAATAGCTTGCTATTTCGCGGGGCAAGAAGACATTCGTTTGCTATTTTCTCAGGATTGGCAGGGGCTAGGATCCTGAAAATGGTCGCAAATGAAAGAGTTGATGGAGGCGCATCCTTGATACTACGCAGCACCCGCTACCTCCATGCCTTCTCACAAAACGTAACCTGTGTAAATACGAATTTTAGCAAATGAATAGCTTGCCGCGCGGAATAGCTAATGAATAGCTTGCTATTTCGCGGGGCAAGAAGACATTCGTTTGCTATTTTCTCAGTATTGGCTGGGGCTAGGATCCTGAAAATGGTCGCAAATGAAAGAGCTAGTAGAGGCGCATCCTTGACACTAAGCAGAACCGGCTACCCCCACGCCCACTCTCAAAACGACACTGGTAAAAATATGAATTTTCCCAAGTGATTTTCACAGGATCGGCGGAAGCAAGGATCCTGAAAATGGTTGCAAATGAAGGAGCCGGTCCAGCGCATCCTTGACACCAAGTGGCCCGTCGCTAGCTCCACGCCTTCCCGTGAAACGCCACCGATTCTTTCTCCATAGACAAACTATTTGAATTCGGTGCCGTCACGAAAATGCTCCCAAAATTCTACCAGGCGACTAGGCGCCCATAAGTCATAGCAAGTAAATGTATGGAATTTCAAAAGCGATTTTCTCAGGATTGGCTGGGGCTAGGATCCTGAAACTGGTCGCAAATGAAAGAGCTAGTAGAGGCGCATCCTTGACACTAAGCAGAACCCGCTACCTCCACGCCTTCTCACAAAACGTTACCTGTGTAAATACGAATTTTAGCAAATGAATAGCTTGCCGCGCGGAATAGCAAATGAATAGCTTGCAATTTCGCAGGGCAAGAAGACATTCGTTTGCTATTTTCTCAGGATTGGCTGGGGCTAGGATCCTGAAAATGGTCGCAAATGAAAGAGCTAGTAGAGGCGCATCCTTGACACTAAGCAGAACCCGCTACCTCCACGCCTTCTCACAAAACGTTACCTGTGTAAATACGAATTTTAGCAAATGAATAGCTTGCCGCGCGGAATAGCTAATGAATAGCTTGCTATTTCGCGGGGCAAGAAGACATTCGTTTGCTATTTTCTCAGGATTGGCTGGGGCTAGGATCCTGAAAATGGTCGCAAATGAAAGAGTTGATGGAGGCGCATTCTTGATACTACGCAGCACCCGCTTCCTCCATGCCTTCTTTCTAAAGACGTTACCTGTGTAAATACGAATTTTAGCAAATGAAAAGCTTGCCTCGCGGAATAGCAAATGAATAGCTTGCCTCGCGGAATAGCAAATGAATAGCTTGCTATTTCGCGGGGCAAGAAGACATTCGTTTGCTATTTTCTCAGGATTGGCTGGGGCTAGGATCCTGAAAATGGTCGCAAATGAAAGAGTTGATGAAGGCGCATCCTTGACACTAAGCAGAACCCGCTACCTCCACGCCTTCTCACAAAACGTTACCTGTGTAAATACGAATTTTAGCAAATGAAAAGCTTGCCTCGCGGAATAGCAAATGAATAGCTTGCTATTTCGCGGGGCAAGAAGACATTCGTTTGCTATTTTCTCAGGATTGGCAGGGGCTAGGATCCTGAAAATGGTCGCAAATGAAAGAGTTGATGGAGGCGCATCCTTGATACTACGCAGCACCCGCTACCTCCATGCCTTCTCACAAAACGTAACCTGTGTAAATACGAATTTTAGCAAATGAATAGCTTGCCGCGCGGAATAGCTAATGAATAGCTTGCTATTTCGCGGGGCAAGAAGACATTCGTTTGCTATTTTCTCAGTATTGGCTGAGGCTAGGATCCTGAAAATGGTCGCAAATGAAAGAGCTAGAAGAGGCGCATCCTTGACACTAAGCAGAACCGGCTACCCCCACGCCAACTCTCAAAACGACACTGGTAAAAATATGAATTTTCCCAAGTGATTTTCACAGGATCGGCGGAAGCAAGGATCCTGAAAATGGTTGCAAATGAAGGAGCCGGTCCAGCGCATCCTTGACACCAAGTGGCCCGTCGCTAGCTCCACGCCTTCCCGTGAAACGCCATCGATTCTTTCTCCATAGACAAACTATTTGAATTCGGTGCCGTCACGAAAATGCTCCCAAAATTCTACCAGGCGACTAGGCGCCCATAAGTCATAGCAAGTAAATGTATGGAATTTCAAAAGCGATTTTCTCAGGATTGGCTGGGGCTAGGATCCTGAAAATGGTCGCAAATGAAAGAGCTAGTAGAGGCGCATCCTTGACACTAAGCAGAACCCGCTACCTCCACGCCTTCTCACAAAACGTTACCTGTGTAAATACGAATTTTAGCAAATGAATAGCTTGCCGCGCGGAATAGCAAATGAATAGCTTGCAATTTCGCGGGGCAAGAAGACATTCGTTTGCTATTTTCTCAGGATTGGCTGGGGCTAGGATCCTGAAAATGGTCGCAAATGAAAGAGCTTGTAGAGGCGCATCCTTGACACTAAGCAGAACCCGCTACGTCCACGCCTTCTCACAAAACGTTACCTGTGTAAATACGAATTTTAGCAAATGAATAGCTTGCCGCGCGGAATAGCAAATGAATAGCTTGCAATTTCGCGGGGCAAGAAGACATTCGTTTGCTATTTTCTCAGGATTGGCTGGGGCTAGGATCCTGAAAATGGTCGCAAATGAAAGAGCTAGTAGAGGCGCATCCTTGACACTAAGCAGAACCCGCTACCTCCACGCCTTCTCACAAAACGTTACCTGTGTAAATACGAATTTTAGCAAATGAATAGCTTGCCGCGCGGAATAGCAAATGAATAGCTTGCAATTTCGCGGGGCAAGAAGACATTCGTTTGCTATTTTCTCAGGATTGGCTGGGGCTAGGATCCTGAAAATGGTCGCAAATGAAAGAGTTGATGGAGGCGCATCCTTGATACTACGCAGCACCCGCTACCTCCATGCCTTCTTTCTAAAAACGTTACCTGTGTAAATACGAATTTTAGCAAATGAAAAGCTTGCCTCGCGGAATAGCAAATGAATAGCTTGCCTCGCGGAATAGCAAATGAATAGCTTGCTATTTCGCGGGGCAAGAAGACATTCGTTTGCTATTTCCTCAGGATTGGCTGGGGCTAGGATCCTGAAAATGGTCGCAAATGAAAGAGTTGATGAAGGCGCATCCTTGACACTAAGCAGAACCCGCTACCTCCACGCCTTCTCACAAAACGTTACCTGTGTAAATACGAATTTTAGCAAATGAAAAGCTTGCCTCGCGGAATAGCAAATGAATAGCTTGCTATTTCGCGGGGCAAGAAGACATTCGTTTGCTATTTTCTCAGGATTGGCAGGGGCTAGGATCCTGAAAATGGTCGCAAATGAAAGAGTTGATGGAGGCGCATCCTTGATACTACGCAGCACCCGCTACCTCCATGCCTTCTCACAAAACGTAACCTGTGTAAATACGAATTTAAGCAAATGAATAGCTTGCCGCGCGGAATAGCTAATGAATAGCTTGCTATTTCGCGGGGCAAGAAGACATTCGTTTGCTATTTTCTCAGTATTGGCTGGGGCTAGGATCCTGAAAATGGTCGCAAATGAAAGAGCTAGTAGAGGCGCATCCTTGACACTAAGCAGAACCGGCTACCCCCACGCCCACTCTCAAAACGACACTGGTAAAAATATGAATTTTCCCAAGTGATTTTCACAGGATCGGCGGAAGCAAGGATCCTGAAAATGGTTGCAAATGAAGGAGCCGGTCCAGCGCATCCTTGACACCAAGTGGCCCGTCGCTAGCTCCACGCCTTCCCGTGAAACGCCATCGATTCTTTCTCCATAGACAAACTATTTGAATTCGGTGCAGTCACGAAAATGCACCCAAAATTCTACCAGGCGACTAGGCGCCCATAAGTCATAGCAAGTAAATGTATGGAATTTCAAAAGCGATTTTCTCAGGATTGGCTGGGGCTAGGATCCTGAAAATGGTCGCAAATGAAAGAGCTAGTAGAGGCGCATCCTTGACACTAAGCAGAACCCGCTACCTCCACGCCTTCTCACAAAACGTTACCTGTGTAAATACGAATTTTAGCAAATGAATAGCTTGCCGCGCGGAATAGCAAATGAATAGCTTGCAATTTCGCGGGGCAAGAAGACATTCGTTTGCTATTTTCTCAGGATTGGCTGGGGCTAGGATCCTGAAAATGGTCGCAAATGAAAGAGTTGATGGAGGCGCATCCTTGATACTACGCAGCACCCGCTACCTCCATGCCTTCTTTCTAAAAACGTTACCTGTGTAAATACGAATTTTAGCAAATGAAAAGCTTGCCTCGCGGAATAGCAAATGAATAGCTTGCCTCGCGGAATAGCAAATGAATAGCTTGCTATTTCGCGGGGCAAGAAGACATTCGTTTGCTATTTTCTCAGGATTGGCTGGGGCTAGGATCCTGAAAATGGTCGCAAATGAAAGAGTTGATGAAGGCGCATCCTTGACACTAAGCAGAACCCGCTACCTCCACGCCTTCTCACAAAACGTTACCTGTGTAAATACGAATTTTAGCAAATGAAAAGCTTGCCTCGCGGAATAGCAAATGAATAGCTTGCTATTTCGCGGGGCAAGAAGACATTCGTTTGCTATTTTCTCAGGATTGGCAGGGGCTAGGATCCTGAAAATGGTCGCAAATGAAAGAGTTGATGGAGGCGCATCCTTGATACTACGCAGCACCCGCTACCTCCATGCCTTCTCACAAAACGTAACCTGTGTAAATACGAATTTTAGCAAATGAATAGCTTGCCGCGCGGAATAGCTAATGAATAGCTTGCTATTTCGCGGGGCAAGAAGACATTCGTTTGCTATTTTCTCAGTATTGGCTAGGGCTAGGATCCTGAAAATGGTCGCAAATGAAAGAGCTAGTAGAGGCGCATCCTTGACACTAGGCAGAACCGGCTACCCCCACGCCCACTCTCAAAACGACACTGGTAAAAATATGAATTTTCCCAAGTGATTTTCACAGGATCGGCGGAAGCAAGGATCCTGAAAATGGTTGCAAATGAAGGAGCCGGTCCAGCGCATCCTTGACACCAAGTGGCCCGTCGCTAGCTCCACGCCTTCCCGTGAAACGCCATCGATTCTTTCTCCATAGACAAACTATTTGAATTCGGTGCAGTCACGAAAATGCACCCAAAATTCTACCAGGCGACTAGGCGCCCATAAGTCATAGCAAGTAAATGTATGGAATTTCAAAAGCGATTTTCTCAGGATTGGCTGGGGCTAGGCTCCTGAAAATGGTCGCAAATGAAAGAGCTAGTAAAGGCGCATCCTTGACACTAAGCAGAACCCGCTACCCCCACGCCCACCCTCAAAACGACACTGGTAAAAATATGAATTTTTCCAAGCGATTTTCACAGGATCGGCGGAAGCTAGGATCCTGAAAATGGTTGCAAATAAAGGAGCCGGTCCAGCGCATCCTTGACACCAAGTGGCCCGTCGCTAGCTCCACGCCTTCCCGTGAAACGCCACCGATTCTTTCTCCATAGACAAACTATTTGAATTCGGTGCCGTCACGAAAATGCTCCCAAAATTCTACCAGGCGACTAGGCGCCCATAAGTCATAGCAAGTAAATGTATGGAATTTCAAAAGCGATTTTCTCAGGATTGGCTGGGGCTAGGATCCTGAAAATGGTCGCAAATGAAAGAGCTAGTAGAGGCGCATCCTTGACACTAAGCAGAACCCGCTACCTCCACGCCTTCTCACAAAACGTTACCTGTGTAAATACGAATTTTAGCAAATGAATAGCTTGCCGCGCGGAATAGCTAATGAATAGCTTGCTATTTCGCGGGGCAAGAAGACATTCGTTTGCTATTTTCTCAGTATTGGCTGGGGCTAGGATCCTGAAAATGGTCGCAAATGAAAGAGCTAGTAGAGGCGCATCCTTGACACTAAGCAGAACCGGCTACCCCCACGCCCACTCTCAAAACGACACTGGTAAAAATATGAATTTTCCCAAGTGATTTTCACAGGATCGGCGGAAGCAAGGATCCTGAAAATGGTTGCAAATGAAGGAGCCGGTCCAGCGCATCCTTGACATCAAGTGGCCCGTCGCTAGCTCCACGCCTTCCCGTGAAACGCCATCGATTCTTTCTCCATAGACAAACTATTTGAATTCGGTGCCTTCACGAAAATGCTCCCAAAATTCTACCAGGCGACTAGGCGCCCATAAGTCATAGCAAGTAAATGTATGGAATTTCAAAAGCGATTTTCTTAGGATTGGCTGGGGCTAGGATCCTGAAAATGGTCGCAAATGAAAGAGCTAGTAGAGGCGCATCCTTGACACTAAGCAGAACCCGCTACCTCCACGCCTTCTCACAAAACGTTACCTGTGTAAATACGAATTTTAGCAAATGAATAGCTTGCCGCGCGGAATAGCAAATGAATAGCTTGCAATTTCGCGGGGCAAGAAGACATTCGTTTGCTATTTTCTCAGGATTGGCTGGGGCTAGGATCCTGAAAATGGTCGCAAATGAAAGAGCTAGTAGAGGCGCATCCTTGACACTAAGCAGAACCCGCTACCTCCACGCCTTCTCACAAAACGTTACCTGTGTAAATACGAATTTTAGCAAATGAATAGCTTGCCGCGCGGAATAGCAAATGAATAGCTTGCAATTTCGCGGGGCAAGAAGACATTCGTTTGCTATTTTCTCAGGATTGGCTGGGGCTAGGATCCTGAAAATGGTCGCAAATGAAAGAGTTGATGGAGGCGCATCCTTGATACTACGCAGCACCCGCTACCTCCATGCCTTCTTTCTAAAAACGTTACCTGTGTAAATACGAATTTTAGCAAATGAAAATTTGCCTCGCGGAATAGCAAATGAATAGCTTGCCTCGCGGAATAGCAAATGAATAGCTTGCTATTTCGCGGGGCAAGAAGACATTCGTTTGCTATTTCCTCAGGATTGGCTGGGGCTAGGATCCTGAAAATGGTCGCAAATGAAAGAGTTGATGAAGGCGCATCCTTGACACTAAGCAGAACCCGCTACCTCCATGCCTTCTCACAAAACGTTACCTGTGTAAATACGAATTTTAGCAAATGAAAAGCTTGCCTCGCGGAATAGCAAATGAATAGCTTGCTATTTCGCGGGGCAAGAAGACATTCGTTTGCTATTTTCTCAGGATTGGCAGGGGCTAGGATCCTGAAAATGGTCGCAAATGAAAGAGTTGATGGAGGCGCATCCTTGATACTACGCAGCACCCGCTACCTCCATGCCTTCTCACAAAACGTAACCTGTGTAAATACGAATTTTAGCAAATGAATAGCTTGCCGCGCGGAATAGCTAATGAATAGCTTGCTATTTCGCGGGGCAAGAAGACATTCGTTTGCTATTTTCTCAGTATTGGCTGGGGCTAGGATCCTGAAAATGGTCGCAAATGAAAGAGCTAGTAGAGGCGCATCCTTGACACTAAGCAGAACCCGCTACCTCCACGCCTTCTCACAAAACGTTACCTGTGTAAATACGAATTTTAGCAAATGAATAGCTTGCCGCGCGGAATAGCTAATGAATAGCTAGCTATTTCGCGGGGCAAGAAGACATTCGTTTGCTATTTTCTCAGTATTGGCTGGGGCTAGGATCCTGAAAATGGTCGCAAATGAAAGAGCTAGTAGAGGCGCATCCTTGACACTAAGCAGAACCGGCTACCCCCACGCCCACTCTCAAAACGACACTGGTAAAAATATGAATTTTCCCAAGTGATTTTCACAGGATCGGCGGAAGCAAGGATCCTGAAAATGGTTGCAAATGAAGGAGCCGGTCCAGCGCATCCTTGACACCAAGTGGCCCGTCGCTAGCTCCACGCCTTCCCGTGAAACGCCATCGATTCTTTCTCCATAGACAAACTATTTGAATTCGGTGCCTTCACGAAAATGCTCCCAAAATTCTACCAGGCGACTAGGCGCCCATAAGTCATAGCAAGTAAATGTATGGAATTTCAAAAGCGATTTTCTTAGGATTGGCTGGGGCTAGGATCCTGAAAATGGTCGCAAATGAAAGAGCTAGTAGAGGCGCATCCTTGACACTAAGCAGAACCCGCTACCTCCACGCCTTCTCACAAAACGTTACCTGTGTAAATACGAATTTTAGCAAATGAATAGCTTGCCGCGCGGAATAGCAAATGAATAGCTTGCAATTTCGCGGGGCAAGAAGACATTCGTTTGCTATTTTCTCAGGATTGGCTGGGGCTAGGATCCTGAAAATGGTCGCAAATGAAAGAGCTAGTAGAGGCGCATCCTTGACACTAAGCAGAACCCGCTACCTCCACGCCTTCTCACAAAACGTTACCTGTGTAAATACGAATTTTAGCAAATGAATAGCTTGCCGCGCGGAATAGCAAATGAATAGCTTGCAATTTCGCGGGGCAAGAAGACATTCGTTTGCTATTTTCTCAGGATTGGCTGGGGCTAGGATCCTGAAAATGGTCGCAAATGAAAGAGTTGATGGAGGCGCATCCTTGATACTACGCAGCACCCGCTACCTCCATGCCTTCTTTCTAAAAACGTTACCTGTGTAAATACGAATTTTAGCAAATGAAAAGCTTGCCTCGCGGAATAGCAAATGAATAGCTTGCCTCGCGGAATAGCAAATGAATAGCTTGCTATTTCGCGGGGCAAGAAGACATTCGTTTGCTATTTTCTCAGGATTGGCTGGGGCTAGGATCCTGAAAATGGTCGCAAATGAAAGAGTTGATGAAGGCGCATCCTTGACACTAAGCAGAACCCGCTACCTCCACGCCTTCTCACAAAACGTTACCTGTGTAAATACGAATTTTAGCAAATGAAAAGCTTGCCTCGCGGAATAGCAAATGAATAGCTTGCTATTTCGGGGGCAAGAAAACATTCGTTTGCTATTTTCTCAGGATTGGCAGGGGCTAGGATCCTGAAAATGGTCGCAAATGAAAGAGTTGATGGAGGCGCATCCTTGATACTACGCAGCACCCGCTACCTCCATGCCTTCTCACAAAACGTAACCTGTGTAAATACGAATTTTAGCAAATGAATAGCTTGCCGCGCGGAATAGCTAATGAATAGCTTGCTATTTCGCGGGGCAAGAAGACATTCGTTTGCTATTTTCTCAGTATTGGCTGGGGCTAGGATCCTGAAAATGGTCGCAAATGAAAGAGCTAGTAGAGGCGCATCCTTGACACTAAGCAGAACCGGCTACCCCCACGCCCACTCTCAAAACGACACTGGTAAAAATATGAATTTTCCCAAGTGATTTTCACAGGATCGGCGGAAGCAAGGATCCTGAAAATGGTTGCAAATGAAGGAGCCGGTCCAGCGCATCCTTGACACCAAGTGGCCCGTCGCTAGCTCCACGCCTTCCCGTGAAACGCCATCGATTCTTTCTCCATAGACAAACTATTTGAATTCGGTGCAGTCACGAAAATGCACCCAAAATTCTACCAGGCGACTAGGCGCCCATAAGTCATAGCAAGTAAATGTATGGAATTTCAAAAGCGATTTTCTCAGGATTGGCTGGGGTTAGGCTCCTGAAAATGGTCGCAAATGAAAGAGCTAGTAAAGGCGCATCCTTGACACTAAGCAGAACCCGCTACCCCCACGCCCACCCTCAAAACGACACTGGTAAAAATATGAATTTTTCCAAGCGATTTTCACAGGATCGGCGGAAGCTAGGATCCTGAAAATGATTGCAAATAAAGGAGCCGGTCCAGCGCATCCTTGACACCAAGTGGCCCGTCGCTAGCTCCACGCCTTCCCGTGAAACGCCACCGATTCTTTCTCCATAGACAAACTATTTGAATTCGGTGCCGTCACGAAAATGCTCCCAAAATTCTACCAGGCGACTAGGCGCCCATAAGTCATAGCAAGTAAATGTATGGAATTTCAAAAGCGATTTTCTCAGGATTGGCTGGGGCTAGGATCCTGAAAATGGTCGCAAATGAAAGAGCTAGTAGAGGCGCATCCTTGACACTAAGCAGAACCCGCTACCTCCACGCCTTCTCACAAAACGTTACCTGTGTAAATACGAATTTTAGCAAATGAATAGCTTGCTGCGCGGAATAGCAAATGAATAGCTTGCAATTTCGCGGGGCAAGAAGACATTCGTTTGCTATTTTCTCAGGATTGGCTGGGGCTAGGATCCTGAAAATGGTCGCAAATGAAAGAGCTAGTAGAGGCGCATCCTTGACACTAAGCAGAACCCGCTACCTCCACGCCTTCTCACAAAACGTTACCTGTGTAAATACGAATTTTAGCAAATGAATAGCTTGCCGCGCGGAATAGCAAATGAATAGCTTGCAATTTCGCGGGGCAAGAAGACATTCGTTTGCTATTTTCTCAGGATTGGCTGGGGCTAGGATCCTGAAAATGGTCGCAAATGAAAGAGTTGATGAAGGCGCATCCTTGATACTACGCAGCACCCGCTACCTCCATGCCTTCTTTCTAAAAACGTTACCTGTGTAAATACGAATTTTAGCAAATGAAAAGCTTGCCTCGCGGAATAGCAAATGAATAGCTTGCCTCGCGGAATAGCAAATGAATAGCTTGCTATTTCGCGGGGCAAGAAGACATTCGTTTGCTATTTTCTCAGGATTGGCTGGGGCTAGGATCCTGAAAATGGTCGCAAATGAAAGAGTTGATGAAGGCGCATCCTTGACACTAAGCAGAACCCGCTACCTCCACGCCTTCTCACAAAACGTTACCTGTGTAAATACGAATTTTAGCAAATGAAAAGCTTGCCTCGCGGAACAGCAAATGAATAGCTTGCTATTTCGCGGGGCAAGAAGACATTCGTTTGCTATTTTCTCAGGATTGGCAGGGGCTAGGATCCTGAAAATGGTCGCAAATGAAAGAGTTGATGGAGGCGCATCCTTGATACTACGCAGCACCCGCTACCTCCATGCCTTCTCACAAAACGTAACCTGTGTAAATACGAATTTTAGCAAATGAATAGCTTGCCGCGCGGAATAGCTAATGAATAGCTTGCTATTTCGCGGGGCAAGAAGACATTCGTTTGCTATTTTCTCAGTATTGGCTGGGGCTAGGATCCTGAAAATGGTCGCAAATGAAAGAGCTAGTAGAGGCGCATCCTTGACACTAAGCAGAACCGGCTACCCCCACGCCCACTCTCAAAACGACACTGGTAAAAATATGAATTTTCCCAAGTGATTTTCACAGGATCGGCGGAAGCAAGGATCCTGAAAATGGTTGCAAATGAAGGAGCCGGTCCAGCGCATCCTTGACACCAAGTGGCCCGTCGCTAGCTCCACGCCTTCCCGTGAAACGCCATCGATTCTTTCTCCATAGACAAACTATTTGAATTCGGTGCCTTCACGAAAATGCTCCCAAAATTCTACCAGGCGACTAGGCGCCCATAAGTCATAGCAAGTAAATGTATGGAATTTCAAAAGCGATTTTCTTAGGATTGGCTGGGGCTAGGATCCTGAAAATGGTCGCAAATGAAAGAGCTAGTAGAGGCGCATCCTTGACACTAAGCAGAACCCGCTACCTCCACGCCTTCTCACAAAACGTTACCTGTGTAAATACGAATTTTAGCAAATGAATAGCTTGCCGCGCGGAATAGCAAATGAATAGCTTGCAATTTCGCGGGGCAAGAAGACATTCGTTTGCTATTTTCTCAGGATTGGCTGGGACTAGGATCCTGAAAATGGTCGCAAATGAAAGAGCTAGTAGAGGCGCATCCTTGACACTAAGCAGAACCCGCTACCTCCACGCCTTCTCACAAAACGTTACCTGTGTAAATACGAATTTTAGCAAATGAATAGCTTGCCGCGCGGAATAGCAAATGAATAGCTTGCAATTTCGCGGGGCAAGAAGACATTCGTTTGCTATTTTCTCAGGATTGGCTGGGGCTAGGATCCTGAAAATGGTCGCAAATGAAAGAGTTGATGGAGGCGCATCCTTGATACTACGCAGCACCCGCTACCTCCATGCCTTCTTTCTAAAAACGTTACCTGTGTAAATACGAATTTTAGCAAATGAAAAGCTTGCCTCGCGGAATAGCAAATGAATAGCTTGTCTCGCGGAATAGCAAATGAATAGCTTGCTATTTCGCGGGGCAAGAAGACATTCGTTTGCTATTTCCTCAGGATTGGCTGGGGCTAGGATCCTGAGAATGGTCGCAAATGAAAGAGTTGATGAAGGCGCATCCTTGACACTAAGCAGAACCCGCTACCTCCACGCCTTCTCACAAAACGTTACCTGTGTAAATACGAATTTTAGCAAATGAAAAGCTTGCCTCGCGGAATAGCAAATGAATAGCTTGCTATTTCGCGGGGCAAGAAGACATTCGTTTGCTATTTTCTCAGGATTGGCAGGGGCTAGGATCCTGAAAATGGTCGCAAATGAAAGAGTTGATGGAGGCGCATCCTTGATACTACGCAGCACCCGCTACCTCCATGCCTTCTCACAAAACGTAACCTGTGTAAATACGAATTTTAGCAAATGAATAGCTTGGCGCGCGGAATAGCTAATGAATAGCTTGCTATTTCGCGGGGCAAGAAGACATTCGTTTGCTATTTCCTCAGGATTGGCTGGGGCTAGGATCCTGAGAATGGTCGCAAATGAAAGAGTTGATGAAGGCGCATCCTTGACACTAAGCAGAACCCGCTACCTCCACGCCTTCTCACAAAACGTTACCTGCGTAAATACGAATTTTAGCAAATGAAAAGCTTGCCTCGCGGAATAGCAAATGAATAGCTTGCTATTTCGCGGGGCAAGAAGACATTCGTTTGCTATTTTCTCAGGATTGGCAGGGGCTAGGATCCTGAAAATGGTCGCAAATGAAAGAGTTGATGGAGGCGCATCCTTGATACTACGCAGCACCCGCTACCTCCATGCCTTCTCACAAAACGTAACCTGTGTAAATACGAATTTTAGCAAATGAATAGCTTGCCGCGCGGAATAGCTAATGAATAGCTTGCTATTTCGCGGGGCAAGAAGACATTCGTTTGCTATTTCCTCAGGATTGGCTGGGGCTAGGATCCTGAGAATGGTCGCAAATGAAAGAGTTGATGAAGGCGCATCCTTGACACTAAGCAGAACCCGCTACCTCCACGCCTTCTCACAAAACGTTACCTGTGTAAATACGAATTTTAGCAAATGAAAAGCTTGCCTCGCGGAATAGCAAATGAATAGCTTGCTATTTCGCGGGGCAAGAAGACATTCGTTTGCTATTTCCTCAGGATTGGCTGGGGCTAGGATCCTGAGAATGGTCGCAAATGAAAGAGTTGATGAATGCGCATCCTTGACACTAAGCAGAACCCGCTACCTCCACGCCTTCTCACAAAACGTTACCTGTGTAAATACGAATTTTAGCAAATGAAAAGCTTGCCTCGCGGAATAGCAAATGAATAGCTTGCTATTTCGCGGGGCAAGAAGACATTCGTTTGCTATTTTCTCAGTATTGGCTGGGGCTAGGATCCTGAAAATGGTCGCAAATGAAAGAGCTAGTAGAGGCGCATCCTTGACACTAAGCAGAACCGGCTACCCCCACGCCCACTCTCAAAACGACACTGGTAAAAATATGAATTTTCCCAAGTGATTTTCACAGGATCGGCGGAAGCAAGGATCCTGAAAATGGTTGCAAATGAAGGAGCCGGTCCAGCGCATCCTTGACACCAAGTGGCCCGTCGCTAGCTCCACGCCTTCCCGTGAAACGCCATCGATTCTTTCTCCATAGACAAACTATTTGAATTCGGTGCAGTCACGAAAATGCACCCAAAATTCTACCAGGCGACTAGGCGCCCATAAGTCATAGCAAGTAAATGTATGGAATTTCAAAAGCGATTTTCTCAGGATTGGCTGGGGCTAGGCTCCTGAAAATGGTCGCAAATAAAAGAGCTAGTAAAGGCGCATCCTTGACACTAAGCAGAACCCGCTACCCCCACGCCCACCCTCAAAACGACACTGGTAAAAATATGAATTTTTCCAAGCGATTTTCACAGGATCGGCGGAAGCTAGGATCCTGAAAATGGTTGCAAATAAAGGAGCCGGTCCAGCGCATCCTTGACACCAAGTGGCCCGTCGCTAGCTCCACGCCTTCCCGTGAAACGCCACCGATTCTTTCTCCATAGACAAACTATTTGAATTCGGTGCCGTCACGAAAATGCTCCCAAAATTCTACCAGGCGACTAGGCGCCCATAAGTCATAGCAAGTAAATGTATGGAATTTCAAAAGCGATTTTCTCAGGATTGGCTGGGGCTAGGCTCCTGAAAATGGTCGCAAATGAAAGAGCTAGTAGAGGCGCATCCTTGACACTAAGCAGAACCCGCTACCCCCACGCCCACCCTAAAAACGACACTGGTAAAAATATGAATTTTCCCAAGCGATTTTCACAGGATCGGCGGAAGCTAGGATCCTGAAAATGGTTGCAAATGAAGGAGCCGGTCCAGCGCATCCTTGACACCAAGTGGCCCGTCGCTAGCTCCACGCCTTCCCGTGAAACGCCATCGATTCTTTCTCCATAGACAAACTATTTGAATTCGGTGCAGTCACGAAAATGCACCCAAAATTCTACCAGGCGACTAGGCGCCCATAAGTCATAGCAAGTAAATGTATGGAATTTCAAAAGCGATTTTCTCAGGATTGGCTGGGGCTAGGCTCCTGAAAGTGGTCGCAAATGAAAGAGCTAGTAGAGGCGCATCCTTGACACTAAGCAGAACCCGCTACCCCCACGCCCACCCTCAAAACGACACTGGTAAAAATATGAATTTTCCCAAGCGATTTTCACAGGATCGGCGGAAGCTAGGATCCTGAAAATGGTTGCAAATGAAGGAGCCGGTCCAGCGCATCCTTGACACCAAGTGGCCCGTCGCTAGCTCCACGCCTTCCCGTGAAACGCCATCGATTCTTTCTCCATAGACAAACTATTTGAATTCGGTGCAGTCACGAAAATGCACCCAAAATTCTACCAGGCGACTAGGCGCCTATAAGTCATAGCAAGTAAATGTATGGAATTTCAAAAGCGATTTTCTCAGGATTGGCTGGGGCTAGGCTCCTGAAAATGGTCGCAAATGAAAGAACTAGTAAAGGCGCATCCTTGACACTAAGCAGAACCCGCTACCCCCACGCCCACCCTCAAAACGACACTGGTAAAAATATGAATTTTTCCAAGCGATTTTCACAGGATCGGCGGAAGCTAGGATCCTGAAAATGGTTGCAAATAAAGGAGCCGGTCCAGCGCATCCTTGACACCAAGTGGCCCGTCGCTAGCTCCACGCCTTCCCGTGAAACGGCACCGATTCTTTCTCCATAGACAAACTATTTGAATTCGGTGCCGTCACGAAAATGCTCCCAAAATTCTACCAGGCGACTAGGCGCCCATAAGTCATAGCAAGTAAATGTATGGAATTTCAAAAGCGATTTTCTCAGGATTGGCTGGGGCTAGGCTCCTGAAAGTGGTCGCAAATGAAAGAGCTAGTAGAGGCGCATCCTTGACACTAAGCAGAACCCGCTACCCCCACGCCCACCCTCAAAACGACACTGGTAAAAATATGAATTTTCCCAAGCGATTTTCACAGGATCGGCGGAAGCTAGGATCCTGAAAATGGTTGCAAATGAAGGAGCCGGTCCAGCGCATCCTTGACACCAAGTGGCCCGTCGCTAGCTCCACGCCTTCCCGTGAAACGCCACCGATTCTTTCTCCATAGACAAACTATTTGAATTCGGTGCCGTCACGAAAATGCTCCCAAAATTCTACCAGGCGACTAGGCGCCCATAAGTCATAGCCAGTAAATGTATGGAATTTCAAAAGCGATTTTCTCAGGATTGGCTGGGGCTAGGCTCCTGAAAATGGTCGCAAATGAAAGAGCTAGTAGAGGCGCATCCTTGACACTAAGCAGAACCCGCGAACCCCCACGCCCACCCTCAAAACGACACTGGTAAAAATATGAATTTTCCCAAGCGATTTTCACAGGATCGGCGGAAGCTAGGATCCTGAAAATGGTTGCAAATGAAGGAGCCGGTCCAGCGCATCCTTGACACCAAGTGGCCCGTCGCTAGCTCCACGCCTTCCCGTGAAACGCCATCGATTCTTTCTCCATAGACAAACTATTTGAATTCGGTGCAGTCACGAAAATGCACCCAAAATTCTACCAGGCGACTAGGCGCCCATAAGTCATAGCAAGTAAATGTATGGAATTTCAAAAGCGATTTTCTCAGGATTGGCTGGGGCTAGGCTCCTGAAAATGGTCGCAAATGAAAGAGCTAGTAGAGGCGCATCCTTGACACTAAGCAGAACCCGCTACCTCCACGCCTTCTCACAAAACGTTACCTGTGTAAATACGAATTTTAGCAAATGAATAGCTTGCCGCGCGGAATAGCAAATGAATAGCTTGCAATTTTGCGGGGCAAGAAGACATTCGTTTGCTATTTTCTCAGGATTGGCAGGGGCTAGGATCCTGAAAATGGTCGCAAATGAAAGAGTTGATGGAGGCGCATCCTTGATACTACGCAGCACCCGCTACCTCCATGCCTTCTTTTTAAAAACGTTACCTGTGTAAATACGAATTTTAGCAAATGAAAAGCTTGCCTCGCGGAATAGCAAATGAATAGCTTGCCTCGCGGAATAGCAAATGAATAGCTTGCTATTTCACGGGGCAAGAAGACATTCGTTTGCTATTTTCTCAGGATTGGCAGGGGCTAGGATCCTGAAAATGGTCGCAAATGAAAGAGTTGATGGAGGCGCATCCTTGATACTACGCAGCACCCGCTACCTCTACGCCTTCTCACAAAACGTTACCTGTGTAAATACGAATTTTAGCAAATGAAAAGCTTGCCTCGCGGAACAGCAAATGAATAGCTTGCCTCGCGGAATAGCAAATGAATAGCTTGCTATTTCGCGGGGCAAGAAGACATTCGTTTGCTATTTTCTCAGGATTGGCAGGGGCTAGGATCCTGAAAATGGTCGCAAACGAAAGAGTTGATGGAGGCGCAACCTTGATACTACGCAGCACCCGCTACCTCCATGCCTTCTCACAAAACGTTACCTGTGTAAATACGAATTTTAGCAAATGAATAGCTTGCCGCGCGGAATAGCAAATGAATAACTTGCTATTTCGCGGGGCAAGAAGACATTCGTTTGCTATTTTCTCAGTATTGGCTGGGGCTAGGATCCTGAAAATGGTCGCAAATGAAAGAGCTAGTAGAGGCGCATCCTTGACACTAAGCAGAACCGCAACCCCCACGCCCACCCTCAAAACGACACTGGTAAAAATATGAATTTTCCCAAGCGATTTTCACAGGATCGGCGGAAGCAAGGATCCTGAAAATGGTTGCAAATGAAGGAGCCGGTCCAGCGCATCCTTGACACCAAGTGGCCCGTCGCTAGCTCCACGCCTTCCCGTGAAACGCCATCGATTCTTTCTCCATAGACAAACTATTTGAATTCGGTGCAGTCACGAAAATGCACCCAAAATTCTACCAGGTGACTAGGCGCCCATAAGTCATAGCAAGTAAATGTATGGAATTTCAAAAGCGATTTTCTCAGGATTGGCTGGGGCTAGGATCCTGAAAATGGTCGCAAATGAAAGAGCTAGTAGAGGCGCATCCTTGACACTAAGCAGAACCCGCTACCTCCACGCCTTCTCACAAAACGTTACCTGTGTAAATACGAATTTTAGCAAATGAATAGCTTGCCGCGCGGAATAGCAAATGAATAGCTTGCAATTTCGCGGGGCAAGAAGACATTCGTTTGCTATTTTCTCAGGATTGGCTGGGGCTAGGATCCTGAAAATGGTCGCAAATGAAAGAGCTAGTAGAGGCGCATCCTTGACACTAAGCAGAACCCGCTACCTCCACGCCTTCTCACAAAACGTTACCTGTGTAAATACGAATTTTAGCAAATGAATAGCTTGCCGCGCGGAATAGCAAATGAATAGCTTGCAATTTCGCGGGGCAAGAAGACATTCGTTTGCTATTTTCTCAGGATTGGCTGGGGCTAGGATCCTGAAAATGGTCGCAAATGAAAGAGTTGATGGAGGCGCATCCTTGATACTACGCAGCACCCGCTACCTCCATGCCTTCTTTCTAAAAACGTTACCTGTGTAAATACGAATTTTAGCAAATGAAAAGCTTGCCTCGCGGAATAGCAAATGAATAGCTTGCCTCGCGGAATAGCAAATGAATAGCTTGCTATTTCGCGGGGCAAGAAGACATTCATTTGCTATTTTCTCAGGATTGGCTGGGGCTAGGATCCTGAAAATGGTCGCAAATGAAAGAGTTGATGAAGGCGCATCCTTGACACTAAGCAGAACCCGCTACCTCCACGCCTTCTCACAAAACGGTACCTGTGTAAATACGAATTTTAGCAAATGAAAAGCTTGCCTCGCGGAATAGCAAATGAATAGCTTGCTATTTCGCGGGGCAAGAAGACATTCGTTTGCTATTTTCTCAGTATTGGCTGGGGCTAGGATCCTGAAAATGGTCGCAAATGAAAGAGCTAGTAGAGGCGCATCCTTGACACTAAGCAGAACCCGCTACCCCCACGCCCACCCTCAAAACGACACTGGTAAAAATATGAATTTTCCCAAGCGATTTTCACAGGATCGGCGGAAGCTAGGATCCTGAAAATGGTTGCAAATGAAGGAGCCGGTCCAGCGCATCCTTGACACCAAGTGGCCCGTCGCTAGCTCCACGCCTTCCCGTGAAACGCCATCGATTCTTTCTCCATAGACAAACTATTTGAATTCGGTGCAGTCACGAAAATGCACCCAAAATTCTACCAGGCGACTAGGCGCCCATAAGTCATAGCAAGTAAATGTATGGAATTTCAAAAGCGATTTTCTCAGGATTGGCTGGGGCTATGCTCCTGAAAGTGGTCGCAAATGAAAGAGCTAGTAGAGGCGCATCCTTGACACTAAGCAGAACCCGCTACCCCCACGCCCACCCTAAAAACGACACTGGTAAAAATATGAATTTTCCCAAGCGATTTTCACAGGATCGGCGGAAGCTAGGATCCTGAAAATGGTTGCAAATGAAGGAGCCGGTCCAGCGCATCCTTGACACCAAGTGGCCCGTCGCTAGCTCCACGCCTTCCCGTGAAACGCCATCGATTCTTTCTCCATAGACAAACTATTTGAATTCGGTGCCGTCACGAAAATGCACCCAAAATTCTACCAGGCGACTAGGCGCCCATAAGTCATAGCAAGTAAATGTATGGAATTTCAAAAGCGATTTTCTCAGGATTGGCTGGGGCTAGGCTCCTGAAAATGGTCGCAAATGAAAGAGCTAGTAGAGGCGCATCCTTGACACTAAGCAGAACTCGCTACCTCCACGCCTTCTCACAAAACGTTACCTGTGTAAATACGAATTTTAGCAAATGAATAGCTTGCCTCGCGGAAAAACAAATGAATAGCTTGCCGCGCGGAGTAGCAAATGAATAGCTTGCTATTTCGCGGGGCAAGAAGACATTCGTTTGCTATTTTCTCAGTATTGGCTGGGGCTAGGATCCTGAAAATTGTCGCAAATGAAAGAGTTGATGGAGGCGCATCCTTGATACTACGCAGCACCCGCTACCTCCATGCCTTCTCACAAAACGTTACCTGTGTAAATACGAATTTTAGCAAATGAATAGCTTGCCTCGCGGAAAAACAAATGAATAGCTTGCCGCGCGGAGTAGCAAATGAATAGCTTGCTATTTCGCGGGGCAAGAAGACATTCGTTTGCTATTTTCTCAGTATTGGCTGGGGCTAGGATCCTGAAAATTGTCGCAAATGAAAGAGCTAGTAGAGTCGCATCCTTGACACTAAGCAGAACCCGCTACCCCCACGCCCACCCTCAAAACGACACTGGTAAATATATGAATTTTCCCAAGCGATTTTCACAGGATCGGCGGAAGCTAGGATCCTGAAAATGGTTGCAAATGAAGGAGCCGGTCCAGCGAATCCTTGACACCAAGTGGCCCGTCGCTAGCTCCACGCCCTCCCGTGAAACGCCATCGATTCTTTCTCCATAGACAAACTATGTGAATTCCGTGCCGTCACGAAAATGCTCCCAAAATTCTACCAGGCGACTAGGCGCCCATAAGTCATAGCAAAAAAATGTATGGAATTTCAAAAGCGATTTTCTCAGGATTGGCTGGGGCTAGGCTCCTGAAAATGGTCGCAAATGAAAGAGCTAGTAGAGGCGCATCCTTGACACTAAGCAGATTCCGCTACCCCCACGCCACCCTAAAAACGACACTGGTAAAAATATGAATTTTCCCAAGCGATTTTCACAGGATCGGCGGAAGCTAGGATCCTGAAAATGGTTGCAAATGAAGGAGCCGGTCCAGCGAATCCTTGACACCAAGTGGCCCGTCGCTAGCTCCACGCCTTCCCGTGAAACGCCATCGATTCTTTCTCCATAGACAAACTATTTGAATTCGGTGCCGTCACGAAAATGCTCCCAAAATTCTACCAGGCGACTAGGCGCCCATAAGTCATAGCAAGTAAATGTATGGAATTTCAAAAGCGATTTTCTCAGGATTGGCTGGGGCTAGGCTCCTGAAAGTGGTCGCAAATGAAAGAGCTAGTCGAGGCGCATCCTTGACACTAAGCAGAACCCGCTACCTCCACGCCTTCTCACAAAACGTTAACTGTGTAAATACGAATTTTAGCAAATGAATAGCTTGCCTCGCGGAATAGCAAATGAATAGCTTGCTATTTCGCAGGGCAAGAAGACATTCGTTTGCTATTTTCTCAGGATTGGCAGGGGCTAGCAGAGATTTTCCTACACCCCCCTTACACCCCCCTAATACCCCCCTGGAAAAAGCATACACCCCCCTAACACGGAAAATTTAAATACAAAGAGGGACCTTTGTGTCCTTTGTTGCAAAGGGACACCCCTCCTAAAATTCTGAACACACCCCCCAAGAAAAATTCCTGAGAAAGCCCCTGGGGGCTAGGATCCTGAAAATGGTCGCAAATGAAAGAGTTGATGGAGGCGCATCCTTGATACTACGCAGCACCCGCTACCTCCATGCCTTCTCACAAAACGTTACCTGTGTAAATACGAATTTTAGCAAATGAAAAGCTTGCCGCGCGGAATAGCAAATGAATAGCTTGCTATTTCGCGGGGCAAGAAGACATTCGTTTGCTATTTTCTCAGGATTGGCTGGGGCTAGGATCCTGAAAATGGTTGCAAATGAAAGAGTTGATGGAGGCGCATCCTTGACACTTAGCAGAACCCGCTACCTCCACGCCTTCTCACAAAACGTTACCTGTGTAAATACGAATTTTAGCAAATGAATAGCTTGCCGCGCGGAGTAGCAAATGAATAGCTTGCTATTTCGCGGGGCAAGAAGACATTCGTTTGCTATTTTCTCAGTATTGGCTGGGGCTAGGATCCTGAAAATGGTCGCAAATGAAAGAGCTAGTAGAGGCGCATCCTTGACACTAAGCAGAACCCGCTACCCCCACGCCCACCCTCAAAACGATACTGTTAAAAATATGAATTTTCCCAAGCGATATTCACAGGATCGGCGGAAGCTAGGATCCTGAAAATGGTTGCAAATGAAGGAGCCGGTCCAGCGCATCCTTGACACCAAGTGGCCCGTCGCTAGCTCCACGCCTTCCCGTGAAACACCATCGATTCTTTTTCCATGGACAAACTATTTGAATTCGGTGCCGTCACGAAAATGCTCCCAAAATTCTACCAGGCGACTAGGCGCCCATAAGTCATAGCAAGTAAATGTATGGAATTTCAAAAGCGATTTTCTCAGGATTGGCTGGGGCTAGGCTCCTGAAAATGGTCGCAAATGAAAGAGCTAGTAGAGTTGCATCCTTGACAAAAAGCAGAACCCACTGCCTTTACGCCCACCCTCAGAACGACACTGGTAAAAATATGAATTTTCCCAAGCGATTTTCACAGGATCGGCGGAAGCTAGGATCCTGAAAATGGTTCGTCACGAAAATGCTCCCAAAATTCTACCAGGCGACTAGGCGCCCATAAGTCATAGCAAGTAAATGTATGGAATTTCAAAAGCGATTTTCTCAGGATTGGCTGGGGCTAGGCTCCTGAAAATGGTCGCAAATGAAAGAACTAGTAGAGGCGCATCCTTGACACTAAGCAGAACCCGCTACCCCCACGCCCACCCTCAAAACGACACTGGTAAAAATATGAATTTTCCCAAGCGATTTTCACAGGATCGGCGGAAGCTAGGATCCTGAAAATTGTTGCAAATGAAGGAGCCGGTCCAGCGCATCCTTGACACCAAGTGACCCGTCGCTAGCTCCACGCCTTCCCGTGAAACGCCATCGATTCTTTCTCCATAGACAAACTATTTGAATTCGGTGCCGTCACGAAAATGCTCCCAAAATTCTACCAGGCGACTAGGCGCCCATAAGTCATAGCAAGTAAATGTATGGAATTTCAAAAGCGATTTTCTCAGGATTGGCTGAGGCTAGGATCCTGAAAATGGTCGCAAATGCAAGAGCTAGTGGAGGCGCATCCTTGACACTAAGCAAAACTCACTACCTTTACGCCCACCGTCAAACCGACACTGGTAAAAATATGAATTTTCCCAAACGATTTTCACAGGAAGGGCTGGGGCTAGGATCGTGAAAATGGTTGCAAATGAAGGAGCTGGTCTAGGTGCATCCTTGACTACAAGGGGCACATCGCTGCCTCCACGCCTTCCCATGAAACGCCATCAGTACTTTCCCATAAGAGAAACCTCAAGTGGAAAGTGCGCCCAATGTGGGCTTAGTTGCATGAAGAATTTATTTGGAGCTTCATAAAGGTTCTCATAGGACCGACTCCTGAAATCGACCGCAAATGAAGCGAACATGTAGACGACTCCTTGACACCAAGCAGCACCCAGAACCTCCACACCTTCCCACAAAACATCACTAGTAAAAATTCGAATTTCCCCAAACGATTTTCCCAGGAACGGCTGTGGTTTGGATTCTGAAAGTGATCGCAAACGAAGGAGCCGGTGTAGGCGTATCCTTGACACCAAGTGGGACAACTTCACCTCCGTGCGGTCCCACGAAACGCCATCGGTTCTTTTTCTATAGACAAACTATCTGAATTCAGTGCCGTCACGAAAATGCTCTCTTGGCAAGTAATTCATTTGATTTTTCGCGGGGAAAGATATCCATTTTTCGCGGGGCAAGACATTTATTTTTCGCGGGACAAGACATTCATCTGATTTTTCGCTTCGCAAGACATTTAGTTTTCGCGGGGCAAGACATTCATTTGCTATTTAGCGGGGCAAGCATTTATTTTTCAAATAATGACCGTTTCAAATAATGATCATTGTTTCCATATTAATTTAAAGACCATTTTTTCCAAAAAGCGTTCAAGAGGTAAAGCAAAAAAGGTCGGGAGAAAAGCCAGCAAAGGTAGGTAGTACACTGTACGAGGCAGGAGCTAACCATGTTTTTACCATTTATATTCCAATTCAATTTGATACATCTTTACTCATATGGTAATTATCCGCAACGTCGTTCAATGTTCAGAACATATCTATGCATAGTAAACCGTTTGAATATAAAAATCTAGTTTTTCAAAAAATTTGGCGACAAGCCGCCTCCTTAAACAATCCACTTAATTTATCGTCATATTTAATGAATTACAATAAAGGTCGTAGGGCTGATTTTTTACTACGACATCACTGACGTCATCGCTACTTTGCTTCCATCCATTCGCCGGCGGATGGCAAATAGTTGGGGAAACAAAAGAAAATTCTTGCGCATGATCTCACATTATCCAGATTTGTTTTTGTGGGCTTATATATATTCGAGCCGTGATAAGTTCGCTTCAGTAAATTTAAGTGTCGACAAGCGTTAGTCCTCCGAAATTGATTTCTAGCCAAGTCGTGCCGTTCTCCGTCTTTGAGCAGTGCTCGAACTGTGATAGCTATCGAATTTGTTAGAGTTAAACAAAGTCGTCCTTGACCGAATGGCTCCGTCTCGAAAATCTGTGCGGTCGGTAATGTTGGTTGTCTGCGGGCTGCTAATCATGGCGTCAGGAAACGGATGTCAAAGTCGTTACCTGCCGACTCGTAATTACGGCGATAATATGGATAAATTAAAGGAACTGATAAATCAGGTACAGAATTGGAATACATCTCATATTACCATAAACTTCTGGCATGGTACTTTACTTCGTTCACCTCTCGTTGACCTTACCTGAACTGTGATTCACATTTTGTCGTTGAAATTGCCAGTAGCATTTTGTATTCAGTATTCACCTTGCATTTCAAACTCCAACTTCACTTGCGAGCGTCTAGAACGGGTGCGTGTAATGTTTCAGCCAAATGGCGTCATGGATGCGTGAAAACAGAGCAAACAAAGATTGTATTCCCGGAAAATGAAATGCATCGCGAACAATCATAGTCGTTTTGATTTCTGAATTCTGTTTTGTTTTCGTCGCGATACAGAAAAATGTCGTAGAAGTGAAGTGTACGTGTCGCTTGGATACCTCATACGCTTTCACCGATTACTCTCGGTTTCATTAAATTTTCCTCGCCGGTCTAGCTGCTTCCACTGTCACACGACCGGCAGTTCAAAGATCCAAAGATCTAGATCTTCGTGGCTTATAAGTGAATTACACTCAGCTGCTGCGAGATGCTAGCCGGTTCGATTATTGTATGTCAATGTGCACTTCAGAACTGTTACAAAACGGTTTCAAAATCTGATTCCGATACTGATTTCTTGACCGGGTTGATATTTTCGTAGATTGTTTTTTTTGGGCGTGTCGAATACACAATTGCATCCTACCATCACTGCTCCTTTCTTAATCAAATTTTTCTTTACCGCAAATAGATCTTGGAGTCGAGCAACGAAAACGAGCAGCAGTCTTCACAGTTTCAGGTATTTCCATCGACATCAACATCGCCATTATTTTCCGCATCGTCAGTATCATCGCACTACGACCGAAGCTTGCAATGGCCTAAATCCAATTTTGCAGTTTCCAATGACTTGAACTTGCCGGATTCGTTGACGTCGTCGCGAGGAGACCGACCGTTACGTAAAAGCGGCTATGATGCAAACACGCGGCTGCGATTTTTCCTGAAACATCCTCAGCGTTTCATCAACAACCTAGCTCAATTAATGTAAAACAAAACAGTATTGATAAGGATGGGCGGCAACCGAAAAGCAATTTCTTATGACGAATTGAGTCAATTTCATGGGCATATTCTACAGCGTTGGAAAATCCACTTATGTTATTATCGGGGACCGTGAGAAATTCACTGTTCTCCAACAAGCTAGATTGAAACTGGAACAAAACTATGAAAATAAAAATTTTAAATTTTAACTGCAAATGGACGAGTATGTAAATGCGTATGTCGACGCAAGCGAGAGTGCGAATAAAAACGAAAAGAAAGAAAATACTTTTGCTCCTTACTAACATTATAACTACGATGGCTATGATATGAACTTATATGACAATAATTATGAAAAATGAATGTATACTTTACAATAAAACATATGTCTGTATGTAATCTTGAATTACGCATCCACGAGTTTCTATCACGATTGTGTTTCTTTGGTGTGCCTGAACCGTTAACACGTAGAAGATTTCAATTGTGAGTCGTCACACATGCAGTACATTTGCGATCATACAAGTTATATTTACTGCAAAGGGTATAAGTTAATAAATCAAACGCGGGTTAGTTATAACAAATAGCCCCTAGCGCATCAGAACCACTAGAAATACTAATGGTCGAAGAACAGTAGGGGCTTTGTGCGGATTTTGAGTGTGTATTCTACCACTAGCTACTTCTCCTACTTAAGACCAAATCACTCCATGTAATAACAAATCCTAAGCCAAATTAATTTCGATGAATTCGTCGAAAGTTACAGCGATAAAAAGGTGTTTGGGGCTGCCATCCGAAGTGTTACCGATTTTGTCCGACATGAAATTTTACTTTGACTGTGTAGACAAAGCATAGGATTTGTATATGAACTGCTTTTTTTTCTTAAAAGCGAAAATATTTCAGCAGAGTCGATGGTTTGAAGGTTTTCACTTTCAGCGCCTGCCGTAGCTACAGGGCTGCAAGCACGTTCATACAAAGCTAAACAAGTATACAGCGAAGTAACATTCATATGTTCTGTAAGTTTTGTAATGATTCAATAGCTCTGTCAAAAGTTATCGCAATTCAAAAAATTTCAAATTTTCCCCGATCTCATTTTAGGTGCCTAGCGCACACACAGGGTTAAAAATCTCCAAAACCTTATCAAATCATTTTTTAGAACAAGTTCGAAATTCGATTCGCAAATTTAGTTTTTTTGAAAACTACTTTTTGATAGAATTATAGGCATATCTAAATTACCACTAAAATGGCCGCCATCGCCAAAGGGTTAAAGATAATTAACATTTGGTGAGAACGGGACCTATTCTGCATACACACAAATGTATCCTGAAAGTTTCAGTTTATTTATTTATAGAATCCGTATACATCTAATTCTAAAATGGAAAGATATATATGTGTATATATAGGCGTGTTTTTTTGCTCCTCTATCAAGCAGAGAGTAGAGTATATGCATTGAAAACAACAATACTCCTGCACCAGTGAATTCACTAGTACACGTGTTGAAGTGTAGAATGTGCTGATAGAAAAAAGAAGGGTAAACTGGACTTGATGCCCCACACCCGTGATATTCCACCACCAGAGGGCGAAAAGGTGGTAGAAGGGCTGAAAAAATGAAGAAAAACAGACAAAATTATACAAAAAAATAAAAAAGAAGATAAAACAATTAAGAAAAAGAAAAAAAAAAGAAAGAAAAGAAGCCCCAAAAGCAAACGCACAACCACAAAAACACAAACATATTAGCCCGACATCTATCGGCGAAATTCATGTAACAGCTGTGTGGGGCATCAAGTCCAGTTTTACCAAAAAGAAAAGCTCATGAGAAGTTGTCTTTTTTGCTGTGAGGTGGCTTTGGGTTTTTCATGGTTATGTTGAATGTTTTGGTAGTTACGAAATCAGAAAAAGCTCTCATAATGTGTAGAAAGTTCAAAGAAGTAATTTTCTGTTAGTTCTTTTTCTATTTTCTATCGATTGTGATAGTGTATATTCCTTATTTTCTCCTTTTATTATCAGCTGTTGCGGGTAAAATCAGCATTTTTTGTACTACTTCTTGCTCTGCGAAATAGCAAACGAATGTCTTCTTGCTCTGCGAAATAGCAAATGAATGAATGTCTTCTTGCCCCGCGAAATAGCAAACGAATGTCTTCTTGCCCCGCGAAATAGCAAACGAATGAATGTCTTCTTGCCCCGCGAAATAGCAAACGAATGTCTTCTTGCCCCGCGAAATAGCAAACGAATGAATGTTTTCTTGCCCCGCGAAATAGCAAACGAATGAATGTTTTCTTGCCCCGCGAAATAGCAAACGAATGTCTTCTTGCTCTGCGAAATAGCAAACGAATGTCTTCTTGCTTCTTTTTTTTAAATTATAAGTTAAAGGAGAATCAAGAAAGTAAAAAGATTTTATGATACAACAAAATATTATAAAGGAAAATATCAAATATTTTGGGGAAAGGATAAGGTCTTATCTACAGTCTTGCAATATCTTAACATGTGAAAAATGATATTTATTCTTAAACTCATAATGAATGTATTCATTTCTGAACTTGTTTCCTAAACCCCATCCACAATGTAAAGTTGGCCATATCGGCTTCGAAACCGTTGTGTGTAGAAAATTGATGTAACAAACCTAAGCCTAAAATAGCACAATTCATAAGGAAAGGTAAGAGTTCATTAACAGTAAATAGTTAAAAGAAGAAATTTAACACAAATCAATTATATTTATTATATGTCAAAAAAAGAAATAGAATACAAATCAATCCTGATGTAACGATTTTTTCAAAGTTCCAAATGGGGTTTCTACTTACCTCGAGACCTTTAGGCCAATGACACACACGGCGGTTCTACCAAAGCGTTTCACGAGAGAAAAACCGAGAGGCGACCAAACCGCGGTGTGTGTCGTACGCCTTAGTCGATATAATAAACGCTTGCGCTTATATCGTTTTGTTTTTCGTTTTCTTTCTGTCGATAGCTATGAAAGTATATTAAAACTGATTCAATTTAATCATACTTTATTCAATTGATTTTTATTTTCAAATGAATTACAAAAGAAATCTTGCATCAGTCGCTTCGTAAAAATAAATTTTAAACATATTCGCATATTCGTACTCTCATATATCAATGGGCATGGGATGAAAAGATTTTCATTTATTGAGATACCATGCACTAATTGGCTTGTTGCATATTTTGTATGTGGAAAACATACTTTATATACTTGTAGCTATTTAATCATTGTTTCGTTTATATAATGAAAGATTAGTTTGAAATATTCTTTACATGAACTATTCGTTTAAGTTTTGATCTTCAATTGACCTACTTAGAATTGATATATTTTGAATATGTTATTCGTTTTCATTCTTAATTTGTTTAGGATATGTTATTACAACACTAAATAGACTCCGATCATTGGAATTTGATCAGTTAAAATATATACAATCTTTGAACATTTAATCCGTATCTAATGACATACTATTTTTTGTATGGCATTTTTTCATGCATTGTTTTATTTAATAATTGACCAATAACGAAATGTCTCGTCTGTAACATTCGCTTGGATGTTAAAATCTTTAAAATTATTTCGTTTCATTCATAATCTGACTATAAATCCTATAAACGTACTCTAGACTAAACTTTTACAAAATAATGAACGATTCAGTCGATATTTTGATAAAAAATTTCTTAATTGTATAAAATTGTAATATAATGCTCTTTCGACGTAACAAAACGATTTTTATAAATCCATTCAATACTAATTTTGAGAAATCATTCAAATATTTTACAAAATCCTCAACAATTTGATCGTTCTATTGTCTACATTTAGTTTTTTTTCTTTAAATGAAACTGAGCCATGTTCAGCAAGTAATGAATCAGGGCTTGAAGCCTTATTTTCGAAAAATCAACAACGTTTTTGCATTGCGTAGTTCTAGAACCAAGGGTTGTCCTTTTTAAAACGATGTCACTGCAAAAAGGATTCACTTTAAAAGGATGTCACTTTTAAAAAATTAACTGCTTTACACTTCAATTGTTCATGCAGTTTCGTTGAATTTAAACTGGAAAGCGTTATGAATCAAAGATTATTTTGATTATCTTTGAATTGATTGTTATCCTTGAATTTAATCTTGAAATCTTTTTTCAAATGAACAGTATCTTAAACATAATGTTAATGTTTGAACAAAAAAGAACTTTGTTTCCTTGCTTTCTTAACTAAAGGGCAATTAGTTAAACAAAACCGACAGAATCTATCTCAAGAAATAATTTTACTCTGTTTGAAGAGTAGTTTATTTGATAAGGTAAGTATATATGGACTACAAAAATTAGTTTTTTTCTAATTATGTTAAAAACTCAACACTGTTTCTTGAAGTGATATTAAGACCGATTTGTCGATATATCCGCGATCAATGCACCCACTCCATTTGCTGTGATATATTTTCGATATGATCTATCACATATTTCATTACTACTTCAACGCGTAATATTACAAAGAGTAATATAAATATTTTTTTTTTATAAAATCACAATCATTTCAAACATTTCTATTCTTAGTATTACCCTGATTATTCTATACGAAGAAAAAAAGATGACAATGATTATTGAGTTCTCCCCCACATGTCTTTTTACAAATTTTCGAAGAAATTTCAGATACATTTATATATATATATATATATATATATATATATATATATATATATATATATATATATATATATATATATATATATGTATATATATATATACATATATATATATATATATATATATATATATATATATATATATATATATATATATATATATATATATATATATATACATATATATATACATATATATATATATATATATATATATATATATATATATATATATATATATATATATATATATATATATATATACATATATATATATATATATATATATATATATATATATATATATATATATATATATATGTATATATATGTATATATATATATATATATATATATATATATATATATATATATATATATATATATATATATATATATATATATATATGTATATATATATATATATATATATGTATATATATATATATATATATATATATATATATATATATATATATATATATATATATATATATATATATATATATATATTTATATATACATATATATCAAAAAACAAGATTAAGGGCGATAATCTCTAGAGTGGCTTATCCGATTTAGCTGAAATTTTCGGAAGACATACATTTACATATATAAGGAGTAGGTTGATGGCTAGTATGAATTAAGATAATATTTAATCCTTTGGCGCCGGCGGTCATCATAGTTAATTTTAGTGTATCCCTATATTCCTATTCGCAGGACTTTTTCGTTAAAAGTAAGTAATGGGAATAAAAACTGATGAGTTTGTGCTTCCTCATGGTAAGAAATTGGAAATGTTGAACCCTATGTGCCTAAAAGTCGGCAAGGATTTTCTTACAAATTTCGAGTTATGATAACTTCTGACCGAAACATTGAATCATGATGAAACATGATTAGAACAGTACATGATCATCCAGGCAACCTTGTGGCCATGGCAGGCACTTGAAAAAAAAACCTTCGAATCATCAACCCTCCTGAAAAATATTCCCTCTTTGACCAAAAAGGCAAATTCATTCCTTTATCCGCACTGTCAAATTAAAATTTTCAAACAAGGAATTCTTGGATAAGAATGAGAGCCCACCACCAAATTACCTCTATTTTGAACATCCGAAACTTCTACTCACGAGAATTCACGATCGCATAATCAGATTAATCTGAAACTCTCAGCATATATGTATGTAGTGGTTAGAGTTACGATTGCCCGGGCCGATTCATGGAAAGAGAGAGCATACGACAAAAAATATGTCAATCAAATGAGCGAGGAGAGTCAGTCGCCGTTTAGAACAGTGAGAGCAGAAGTGATCACCCACAGATAATTTCATTCCTAAGCATTATTCAGTTTATATATCATATTTATAATAAACTTCTTTCCATCAACCTTTTCCCTAAATCAATCCTACATATATTAGTCTTAAGTAGGAACAAGACTGATAGAAGCAATTTTGAAATTTGGGTGAAATTTGACGGTGCGACTGGCAATGATCGAAAGGATATGAGCGTGAGCGCATTGATAGGCTCGGCTGTTGCGCGTAGGAGGTGCTCTACAAGGGATCAAGACTTGATGTTTCGTAAGAGCAAATACAATAGTAAGAACTAACATTACGTCGATGCTCTAGGTATTCAATACGTGAGGTAATGGTTTTATCGCCAATAAGCTTGAAAGCTTTGCGTTGGAATTCGTCTAGGTCCACTAAAGCAGTGCAGCCTGCCCCAGGCTATATATGGGAATTATACTCAAGTTTTGGTCTTACGAAGGTCTTGTAGATGTGCGCTATGTCTGATGGTGTAAAGTATTTCTTGGTTATCTGGCATTTCATGGCATTTTTCGCAATGTGAAAAATATGGCCGGTTCAGCTTAGTTTGCTGGAGATGTTAAATTCTAATAGGTTTAGCGAGGGTGATTCAGATATACCCACACCATCAACGGAAATATTGTGGCTAGTAGGAGGACGGTAAAACTTGAGCGAAAGATTTGCGTTTTGGACGCACGCATTAAATACAACACGTGTCGCTGAGCCCCAACCGATAATGTTTAATAGGTGCCTCTTTAGCGATGCAAACATGCAATCTCCACTAACAGAAGTAGCATTCCAGCGAGGGTCAGCCGCTCTGTCAAAAGAATATGTGAAGTCAAAGATACTGTCATCAGCAAAACTATGAATCGGATTGAAAATGGAGGTCATTTATAAATAAAAAGAAAAGAGTTGGTGAAAGAACAGTACCTTGCGGAAACCCGGCATTGGTGGTGTGGATACAGGATTCGAGTCCATCCAGAGCAACTTGAAAGGAACGATCTACGCGGAAACTTTCAACCCACTTGACGAGGTCGGGGTGAAGACCAAATGCACGAAGCTTAGCTAATAGGGCAGGGTACCAGGCTCTGTAAAAGGCCTTCAAAATATCAAGAGAAACGAATATTGCTTCACCAAAGCTATGGAGAGAACGGTTCCATCTCTCATTGAGAAGCGTAAGTAAATCATCAGTGGAGCGCCCAGAACGGAAATCATACTGGCGGTCGTTGATAAGATAGTTCGACTCAACACATTTCATTAATTTTGAGTTCACGAATGATTCAAATACCATAGACAGAACCGAAACGATTGCAAGTGATCGATAGTCAGAGGGATCACAGGGGTATGGACTGAACGTGTACAAGCTTCCATGCGGAAGGAAACATTACAGTCAAATATGACAAATAAAATAGCTTATGCAGAGGTTTAGCTAAAGCGGAGCACTTTAGCGCGAGGAGCGAAACACTATCAAGTGCAGCAGATTGGGACACATCATGCTAGGCGAGTATTTTCAATACCTCTCTTGTGCGGAAAAACGGAGGCCCTTGCTTGAATGCGCACATTGGAGGGCTAGGATCACTTAGTGATGAAAATGGAAAGTAAGACTTTGGCGCGAAGATCTCAGCAAAGAGATTAGCTTTATCCGATGACTCAGTAAGAACGTTACCGCCATGAAGAAGACATGGCACGGAAGGACTGGAGAATTTTTTCTTAATCCTTTTAACAAGCGCCCAGAAACCTTTGCTCCCTTTTTCTTTCCTTTTCCTTTTTACTAATCTTGAAATTTTTCAAAATTTGGAAATTATTTGGAAGGCAACCCGAAACATATTTCTATCCGATAATGAATACAAGTGTTTTACTCTCCTGATTTTTGAAGTTGATGCAAATGGTAACCCTGAAAACCTTTTTACCCTATGAATTTGAATGCATACTTTTGATCAAAGTGGTGATCAAAGCAGTTTGGCTGCAATAAGGAATACGTGCAATATGTACTCCAAATCGAAGCGATTCCTCTACTTTTCTTCGAGATTATTAGTGTTTCTAGCGGTTCTGGTGCGCTGGAATTCTTTTGTTTCATCGGTTCAGAAATAGTTTGATGCATTTTTTTTGTCTTAAGGAACGGAAATAAAGAAAAGAGGAAAGCTGTCCCACTGCAACCCTTTCTAATTTCAGTGCTTTGAAGTGAATTCATTTCAAAAATTTTTCTTACGAATATAGAACGATAGAGTTTCGGTTTACTTTAGTTTAACTCCCAGCTGATTGTGCATCGATTATCAAATAAAATATTTAATTTATAAATCTCAATTGGACTATAAAAAAGGGCTATAAAAATGTTCCGTAAATTACAATTTTTAAAACGTTGTTACTTAAGTTCAATCGAAACATATTGTAGACTATATTACCACATCAAAGTAAGAACAGACTTATCAAAGTTAATAATTGAATTAAGGTTTCGTGTCATATGTTTTGTACCGTTAAATATTATTAATTTTTTGTTTTCTTAACAAGATTTGCATTAATGTTACCGGAGAGCCTTGAATCATAAAGAAACATGTACTGTGCATCAGATGAAAAAATACCAGTTTGCTGAAATAAATAAAACAGTACATCGTTTATCAAGTAAAAATATAAAGTCCAAACTAATTCCATGTTTTTGTTTTTGTTAAAAACAAAGTATCTGCCAGGCACATTGTTGCTTTAAGATTTGTCTCTCCAGTAATGGGCATCATCTGCATTTTTTGTTTGTCTCGTTTACACTCTTCGCCGTTTTCGTTGCAAATAACACTAGACAGCGAAGCGAAATCTTTAGTCTGTGCCCGTAGACTATTTGATAGGAAACACCACACAATAATTTACCGTTACTTTCTAATAGTTGACAATTTGTTCCAATTTAATTCATTCGTTACTCTGATATGCACTGCTAGATATACATACATATGTATCTATTATTTTAGTAACCTCTTTATTCAGTTATTCGTTGTTATTTATGCTGCTTAATTTTCAACAGTTCCATGCTTGGAACTTATTATATGATTTCTAGGAATACATTTCCAGTTTTATACGGCAATGGTATAATCCCTAGGTGTGACACAATATCTTTTGCAACTCGATGCTGTCATAGCTGGTGGATGTAGGTTTTTAGATTTAAGATCAATGTCCAAATTGTCACTGAACGCGGATGGGGGCGAGGTTAAATTGATTATGTTTGCGTACTCCATAATATCGTGATAGGGAGGCTGCTTGTCGCCTAAAGATTCCGAAGCGTATTTCACGTTGTAAATGCTCGAATAAGAAGAGAATTTGATTCGCTGACTCATGTCCAATTCCAATTTCAAGGTGTTTCCGTTGCAAAAGTTCTCCATAGCTCGGTAATCATATAGTCCCCTTTGCGAGTACCCATACTCTGTCTCAGTTAATTGTTTACTTCCATGTTTCCCTACTAGTTCATATTCTGCTGTTTCCGGTAAGATTTCACTGGAACCGCGTTGCTGCAAAGAGTAGGTGTTACTGGCGTTATTTGTTTTTGCCGTGTTTGATGCAGAGATTCGCATTCCCCTTCGCCGTGGTGTTAAGGTCAAAAAATCACCATAACTCTTGTTTAGGATCAAACTAGTTTGCTGCATTTCATAGACCTTCAGAGGGGCTCCATTCAGCTGGATCTCATGTTGTTCCTTTGGCATTCCGATATTCGATGAGCTTATTTTCTTGGGAATGGGGAGTCTAGACAAATTCTGGTAAGTTTTTCTCAGAACTTGGGAAGATTGTGCCTGTGCTGGTGGGGTAGTGGTTGAAGTTGCTGCAGATAGTTTTGTTGCTGCGGATCTTTCAGTTGAATTGTTGTTGTAGTTGAGGGTGACAGGTGAATTGTTGCATTGGGATTGTGTTGCAGGTGAAACTGGTGATGTCTGCGGAGACTGTTGCTGTTGCTGCTGCTGTTTTCGCGATGGATTAAGGTCTCGGATGTCGAAGGGCATGTCCAGGCTGAAGTTCCCCCCTCTGTGACAATAAAAAATTTGAGCCTGACAGAAACTTAACATTTAATAATCAAATAAAACGTGAGGTTTGTGGACGTTAATAAACAGAAAAAAAAAACCAAAATTTGATATTAGAAAAGATAAAGGGTCTTGCCTAATTGTACGTTTATGACCAGTAACTCCAATCTCCGATGGTAAATAATTTCGGCTACGCAGGTGTTGGTGACTTTTTCGCGATGGTGAATTGATTATCGGCTCAGAAGTTTGTGTTATCTCGGACGATATACTTGAGTTGCGAACGGTGTTTTTGTTTTCTGGAGATGTATACGTATAAACAAAAGTTTGCTTTTAATAATTCGAAAAATTGACTGCCAATGGATTCACAGCGACTACAAGATCACACAAAACATGTATTTACCCTAGCATTAGATTCAATAACGAAATTTACGGAATAGTATTTGACTGACAGAATCGAGCTATTCGTAACCATCAACTTGCCATGGCTTACGAATCTCGACTGAAAACAATTATACAAAAACACGATAGCTAGCAAGCACTCCACAATAATGCAGCGATGCATTATTTAACATATTCAAAATAATAATATCAACAGCCCCACGAAAAAATCTTTAATAGCTAGAGATAAGTTGCATTATATCGTAAAAACTATGCCAGTAATGTGAACACACGTACATATATGTATGATCACAATTGAGCTATTTCAAAAGGCTAAGAAATAAATGTGAAAATATCTTCTTTCTAGCTGCTACTCAGCACTTGAAAATCCTGAACAATTTTACAATTCAAGCATTACCATCGACGATATGATATATTTATGTATTTATAAATTCCTCATTATAATCCTCATATACATATTTAAAAGTTTCCTATATTATATATTTGTAAGTTCCTCACAAACAAACAAGCTCGAGTGTTTTCATTATGCTAAATTTCAACCAACAAATATCTTAAAACTGAAAATCGAATGAGAGAGAATAATCGGCATCTATCATTACGACTTAGACAACAATCTCTAGAACTAAGGAAACAGGATCTCAATTTTGGCGCAAATGGTTTTACGCCAAAACGAGAAACATGGTAAGCGTACAAATATTGAAAAATCGAATAACCGGGTTACAGAAAAAACGACAATGGCAAAGCTGCAAAATACTTTAAAATAAATTTGTCAAATACTGTTGCATGCATGTCAAATAAATCATATTTCATCCTATCCGTGTCAGAAATAACGAGAAACATCGAGAAATATCTTCTAGAACTAACTCATGCACGTATCTCATAGAACGGAAACACTCCATAGATAAACGCGGACTAGAGCCATTTAGAAGCCTAGACACAAACAGATTTTCATAGGGAGAGAAAAATCGAGAATATCCTTGACACATGTCACCACAATCGACGATATCCAAGCGAAGTGTAAATATCGGCAGCGAGATGTCCTCGCATCGAATCTGCCGAAAAGCGAATTACGTGTTTCCTGGCGCGTTAATTTAAACGCGAGTGATATATGTGTAGTAGTGCGATAAATAAAGTGTGGGCGCGATTTAGGTATAACAGCTAGTACTTGATTACGAGTGTGATGAGCTATCTTTGATTTAAAAAAGGCGGAAAATATCGAATCCACGAAGCGTGTTTTAGGGAAAAAAACAATAATTGGTGTCAGAAGTGGGATTCTTTCGTGTTTACAATTAAAAAAGTTACTTTTAGAGAAGTTGCGGACAGTGAATTTCTATACAATGTGAAAATTAGTAGTACACGGACTAAGTAAAAAGTAAATAGTTTCGGACAGTGATTATTGTAAAAAGTTGTGTGGACAAAAGTGAAGAACAATGCCGAAGCTAGTTAGTGAATTAACGTTGGCAGTGTTGAAAGTAGGGTGCCGAAAACGTGAGCTGTCGACGATTGGGAGCAAGACGGCTTTACTGTCACGTTTTGAGGAAGTTTTGAACACAGAAGAACGATCCGGAGACGGTTTAATTCTCGGACGAGGAAACCAGCCAAAAAACTTGGCTAGGAAGAGCAAAGCAGCGAAGAGAAAAATCCGATGATGGATTAACTGCTGAAAATGTCCTTTGACAACAGTCGATAATTTGAAGAAAATTCGAAGAGGCTGATGACAGTTAACAGCTAGCGACGAAGCTCGGCCTACAAGCTGTGAACATGAAGGAGCAAGCCCTCAACTTGAAGGAACACTTGGAAAAACAGGCGAGGAAATGCTAGCAGCAGCTAGTGGAAATCAAACAACAGTTCCAGCAGCAATTGGGGTCTGAAATTTCATGAAGTAAAGCATTCGCTAGATACTGAAGCTGTTGAAGTGAAGCAGCAATTCAATAAACAAGGGTAGAAGCTGGCAAGGCTTGAAGATAAAATGAATTTGCTGAAAATGGATTTGCGGTGTGTGAAAGCCATAGGAACTGCAACAGCCAAAATAAGTGGTTGCTGAAACGCTGAAAGCACCCATTTTCCACGGACAAACTTCTTGGACCATCTAGAGGAAGGAGGTCGAAGTGGTATCAGAATATAACACACAAAAACGATCGAGAACTTGCGACTTCACTAATGGTATCATTAAGAGTAGCCGCAGCTGAAGTACTTCAAACCATTCCAAAGGACAATTACTCCAGCTATTCAAGCCTGATGAACGCTTTGGATATGAGGTACGGCGAAAACCACCTAAAGCCACCATGAGCATAGAAGACAGGGAGACATCAAATCAAATCAGATCCAGAACATCGGGATGAAACGGCGATATATGCTTTCATCCAGGCAGTACGTGATGAAGAACTTCAACTAAGACTTCGTTTGGCTGACGTAAGGACGTTGAAGCAGATTAGAGTCTGCGAAGTACACGAGGAATGCATGTGTAGAATAGCCAATATCTTCAGGGAATCAATTGGAATTGCGGAGAAAATGGTCACTTGAGGCGCGATTGTGGAATGTGCGCATTGGAAAATAAACACCACTGGAAGTTCATCAGCTAGCGATTATGATGGAGCGACAGAAAGAAAGGACATCTGATTCATGATTGCTGCAAGAAAGATCTACATAGATACTACTAAAGATGCTGGAACTGCGGAAAGAAAGGACATCTGAGTCGTAACTACCACAAGAAGGATGCGCGCAGAAGCTCTCAAAGATATCTAGTAAGACACAAGCAAAGCGACTGGTAAGTCTACACCAGCTCTTGGTGAGATTTTTCGGCAGTTACAACTTAGAAATATGGTATTCCAGCATCAGTTCCTGGTAGCAGAGATAGCCGGCGAATGCATACTTGGAATGGACTTCCTGGGTTCTAACGATTTAAACCTGGATTTGAGAGAGCGGAAAATCAAATAGAAGAGCAACGAAGGATTCGATTGGACGATATTTTTTTTTCAATCGTCGAAAATGTGAGTGCGATTTTGGTCGAAAATAAAATTTTGAATTTAAACAACCGCCATTTTTCGAAAAATCAAAATCTGCCAAAGCCCTTCGTTCATCCGGAGCAATATGTCATTAACTAATAATCCCCGAATTTTTTTTTATTTCGGATGATCCAGTGACAAGCTACAGTGATCTTGGCAAAACAATTTTTTTTGTGGACTCCTCGAAAATTTACTCTATTTCGACTAATTTTCAACCTTATGCCTTAAAAAAATTACAATAGCTTCTACAAATATATATCTTTCAAGTAAAAAAAAACACTTGTTATTGATTATTTTAATGTGTGTCTAAAAAAAATCCTACAAAAAGAGCTTTTTTTGGACGTCCCAAGTGTACCTAATCCCCCTTAAGTAAATTTTACCATCTTGACGTAATAACATCAGTTTTAGCATCTGGATGTATGTAATTATAATCACCATCTTGACAATCTTGAGGTACAGACTATTGCTATTTAAATTTTGAATCAGCTTGCCAGAGGCTCAATCTTATAGTGAACCTGCAGCAATTGCAAGTAAAATGATTGGAACGATATTTAACAGTCGAGTTACACTTCTAACTCCGTGGCTTCAAACATAACTTATAAAACAAATTGCGATTTATTGCACACCAGACACATTATTTTTCTAAAAAAAAAATAAACCAATCAACAATAACTTCAATATTCCCGTATTATCGTGCACATTGAACATCGCAGTCTCTCCATTGCACAACAAAAACAACGTTTATCTCAGAGTAACATCCATTCGTTTTAAATTAACGGCCTTTCCGAATTGATGCCTTCGTCTTAAGCTTGATATAATAATATGTAATGCCTAAGCAAGCTGAAAAGTATCTGCATATTTTTGTCTCGTCTTAGCTTTGCTCTCCTTTATGACAGTGGATTTGCCAGGTTTCGCGTAATGAGAAGGGTTGGGGATGGAAAGTAGAAAAGGCTGGCAAACATTTTCAGCCTAGTAGCTTCCAGGTAAGGTTGGCGACAGGCCAATTACCTCTCCCGGAAAATTCTTTCCGAAACAGTTATCTCAAAACGATCAACAAGCCTCGGAACCGGATTGATATCACAACAACGACCACGCGAATGAAAACGGCTAAAAAATTTGAAAATTTTCTCATAGAACGTTAGATCGCTCTACAGAGTTCGAGCTGCTCAGCTGCTCGCCAACGCACCGCCTCACTATAAGGCTGACATAACAGCAATACAAGAGATCAGATGAACAGGTAATGGTGTTTTGAAAAAAAAAACGAATCTGACTAATACTACAACCGTCATCCAAAAAACCATGTGCTCGGGGCAGGCTTCCTCGTCAGCCAAAAAATGAAGTCCACCATCATCGGCTTTGTCGCTATTAATGAGAAGCTATGCACTCTTCGCGCGCAAGGCAAATTTGCAAACATCTGCCTCATAAACGTTCACGCAATTACAGAGGAATCTGCTGACGACGAAAGAGAATCCTATTATGAACAGGTCGAGCGGATCCTCAATGTCTACTATAGGCATGATGTAAAAATCATCCTTGGAGATTTTAACGCCCAATTGGGTCGGGAGCCGGTATTCAGGCACTACGCAGGCACCCATAGTTTGCATGAGAACACTAATAGAACTGGCAGCATCAGAGAACTTGGTTGTTGCGAGTACCAGGTTCCTACGTAAAGATACCCATAAGACCACCAGGATAGCATTTGATGGAACCACTCGTAACCAAATACACCACGTGTTGAAAGGTCGCTGCCACTACTCGAGCCTGATGACGGTACGAACGTATCGAGGCGCCAACTTAGACTCGGACCACTATCTTGTAGGTATGGTTCTCCGAGCGCGAATTGATTTGCATAGAAGCATTGCAGCCGCGAACCAGACTCGAATCAACACGGCTGCTTTACGCACTGAAAATACCAGTAACACCTTTGGTCTTGCGTTAGGACTCGCCCTCGCAGAGCTCCATGGAGGCAGACAAAGTCCTGGGGCCAGGATGCCGGGCATAGATGAGAAACTGACACGCCTTAAGAATACTGCCATTAGTACTGCTGACGCCATCTTAGGCAGTAGTCGCAAAGATCGGAGCTACTGGTTTGATGATGAATGTAAACTAGCGACTGAACGTAAAAATGTTGTATACCGGGCAATGCAGCAATCTCATAGAACACGGGCACGTGAGGAGGAATATAAAGAGATCAAAAGTGTAGGCTGACCATGACCAATGAAGCAAGCCAAGTTAAAATAGCCGGATTGGTATCCAGATCATTAAAATCTTCAATGGGCTCCGACAAGGGGATGGTCTGGCCTGTCTCCTCTTCAACCTAGCGTTGGAGAAAGCAAGCCGAGACCCTGGCACGTCAACGAGAGGGACTATCGTCACCAAGTCCTGACAGATACTGGCTTATACAGATTATATAGACATAATTGGAAGGTCGGAACTAGCTGTACGAGAATCCTTCATCCAGATCGAGCGAGCGGCACAAAGACTGGGGCTGCCCATAAATGAAGGCAAGACTAAGTACATGGTGGCAGCATCTGCAGGAAGAACACATAGACTTGGTCAAATCTGCAGGGTAGTTGACCATGAATTTGAAGTAGTACCATCATTCAACTAACTTGAGTTAACTGTAGCAGCCGATAACAACATGGAGGAAGCAATAGGCTCTTCAAATCCCGAAATATCACTCGAACATCAAAGCTCCTGCTGTACAAAACCATGGTTCTGCCAGTACTCATATGTGGATCCGAGACCTGGGTTCTCAGCAAAATACACTCTGACCTCTTAGCCGCGTTCGAGAGGAAAGTCTTGCGGAAAATCGTTGGCCCCATTTGTGAAGAAGGGCGATTTCGGAGACGCTACAACCATGAGTTGTACGCTATCTACTTAGAAGCAGATATAATTACGAAAATAAAGCTCGGTAGACTCCGATGGGCAGGACACCTAGTTCGAATGAGCAAAGTGGATCGTGCTCGGAAAACCTTTTGCGGCAGATTTTACGGCAGACGACAGTGTGGGAGACCTTTCCTGCGCTAGAAGGATGGCGTTGGCCAGGACGCTTGGAGTTTAGGGGTGCCAAATTGGCTGACATCGGCTCGCGATCGGGTCCGATGGAAAAAAAAACGGTTGCCGGATGCCAGGATCGGACCGCGGTTGTAGCGCCGATGGTGATGGCGAGTCTCACATAATCCTGTATCGTTCGTAGGATGCCTATTGAAGGATTTTCGACACCCGTTCCAAAAAAAACTCGCTAGGTTTACATTATCACAAAATCAAGATATGAGCTGGTTTCGTCTTGTCTTGATAGCATTACCAAGCAAAGTCAATGAATTCGAGCATATTGTTTTGGCCTGTTTCGAACTGCTGCAATAGGTTCGCTACTCCGCTGACGTCACAACTAGTTATACCAAGCTGAAGACGAAGACATCGAATTGGCAAGGCTCTAAGAGATATGGCAAACAACAAACATTAGCAGTAGAAAAATCAACGTTCAAAACAATAACAAAATCTTGGCATTTTGAAACATAAGTAAATGATTGGGGGAAAGCTTACATGAACTGAAAGAAACCAAATAATACTAACTTACTATAGAGCGGCGGCCTTGTAAATACGGAAAGTCGTTCCTTACTTGTTTTAGATTCTGGAGTGTGAGCATTGCCTATATATTGGGAAGAGAACATAAGTAAATTATATTATATGTTACTGAAGAAATCGTTTCTCTTATTTTGAAACAAAATATCAATGCATGATTTCTCATCTTTACTTCCTGAGAGCACCAAAATTACTTACTAGTGAAATTTAGTAGTTCAGGTTCATCTAAATGCCCTGATGATTCAACGCGACTACCACTGCCTACGACACCACCAACACCACCCCGTTCGCTCGATTCGCTATCCGAATTCAAGCTATCATATTCCTCTGATTCCGATTTAATGGCCTTCGATTTGTGACGGTTTCGTTTTTCCGTGCCCATAGTAGGAGCGATCGGTGGTGGTGCTACCAATCCTATATTTCCGCTATTACTACCCGAATTAACACTTTGAGGTCGAAGGATTTTCAATGTTGCAGCTTGGCTCCCAACACTTAAAGTACTATCTCTGGAATCGTACGACATACCTTTGCGCGGACCACGATTACCTGAATTTCCCGATTGATTCTCATGATCCGGCAAATGAAAGGTCGCATATGGATAAATATCTTCGGAGTACTCTGGGATTCTTTCAAGACCGGCTTCAGAATCTCGAGGAGATTGCTGTGCAGATAATTTGTGAACTGTGGCGTAAAATTGTTCGCGCTGTGATTGATTTTGTTGCTGTGCATGATGTGAATCAGATAGTTGAGGATTCTTTGAGTCCACCGCACTGTTAACACTGTGACTGTTTCGTCCCAAAATCAAGCGCGGATCTGCAAAAGTAAACTGTGCAACAAAACGCACTCACAACGAAAATTTATGCCAGGTTGTTTTTAAAAAAAAAACTACTTACAAGTCTTCATGCAAAAACACATCCCAATCGTCGAGAATAAAATAAGCGATAATATAACGATTATTATAGCATATGTATGTGGATCAGCCAAAAATGATTTGCTTTGCCCTAGTAAATTATCGCTTGCGTCAACTGCATTCAGCAACAGACCAGTGAGAGTAAGCGTTTCAAAATAATATTCCGCTATTGTGGTTCCTGCATTATTATGGGCAGTGATCCTCAAATTGTACGACGTCGCAGGTTCCAGGTCTCCGATTGTATATCTCATCTAAATTATAGATGCGAAATCTCCAGTTGGCATTGTATCAGTTTATCTTACCTGAGCTGCAACATTACTTGACACTACAATCCAATCTGAATTCATAAAAGCTCTCTTGAATTCTATTGAAAAGAAAAGAATTGGACAACCTCCATCTTGCCAGGACGCCAGCTCCAATAAAACTGAAGTAATATTCGATCTAATCAAGTGATGTTTTCGTGGCGAAACAGGTTTATCGCCTGCATTCGATACTAATTAAAGACTGTTCGATTTTCGATTTTGGTATACCTACCTTTCGTTTTTGATGTCTCAATACTGCTAAATGGCCCTGTTCCGATTTTATTTAGTGCAGCAATCATGAATTGATACCGTGTGCCGCACTGGAAATTCTCAAACAGATATGAATCAAATCGACGATCGATTTGCATTTCCTGCCAGTCACCGAACTCATGGCGATATTGAAGAATAAAGCCTCGCAGTGGAGCACCGCCTGTGTCACCAACATGCCATTGTAACGATATCGAATTTATCGTTGCAGCTATCACCGTTAGTTTGGGAGCTGAAGGTGGCACTGTAATAGGTCGGACATGAAGCTGTCTGGATTGAAGTAAAGGAAAATATATCTTACCTTGGATAAACAACTGATACGTAATATGATCCGTTCCAAGAGGATTTCGCACAGTGCAGGAGTAGTTGCCCTCATGAAACCGTTGAACACTTCTCAGAATTAGAACATTCTCATCATTAGTTTCCAGTCTATGTTTAGACTTAGCGGACCTAAATTTCAAATATAAGAAAGATTGTATGAACACCACAAGTCCTAATTTCGTGAAATCGAGTGATGCACACCGTTGGCTAAGAATTTTCCAATCGGCACTTGGTTTTGGATGTCCTACATATAGACAGGGTAAATTGACATCGACACGCCAACTAACACTTAGAGTTTGTCCAAATGATATAATTGCTGCTGGCACCGTGCGACTAGCTGTCATTTTAACTGCAGCCGTTTTCGGCCCTGGTCCAGTTTGCGTTGAGGCCACCATCCACGCTTCATACACTTCGTGTAAAGATAAATCCCTCACTTCGAAGTAGGTGTTATGCGCTGGAATGTCGTGTTGTACCTTGTTGTTTCCCTTGTTAAAAGACACAAAAATACGCAAGTTAAAAACCAGAGTCAGTCAACAAGGATATATGAATGAACAAAATCATCTTGTCACGATTTGAATTAAAAAACTAAACTGACCTCTTTTCCTAGAGTTCTAATGACAATTGTATATTTGATTATTATGCCATTTGGACGGCGTGGTGGAAGCCAGCTAATAATCGCCGAAGATTCGGATGTCGGTATTGCTTTCACACGTTCTGGAGACCCGGGTGTAGCTTCCTCTGTCATACAGTTTATCATCGGGCTGGGAACACCGTCCCCAGCGTGTGTAAATGCAAGAACTTGAATACTATAATTCGTGAATGGCTCTAAATTAAAAAGCACCGTGTTGAGCATGGTCGTAATCTTTGTTTCTCGTTTGCCATAATCAACGTCCAGGTTAGTGGGCTCAAAAAATACCTTATAGCCCTGAATGATTCCGTGGTGGTTGCTTATTGGAGGTTCGTACCACGATATGTTTATACTCTGAGCAGATTGAGACCGACACGTGACTCGTTCCGGCGGAGCGCTAGGCGTGTCTTCAAGTGTATGAGCTAAGACCGGATCACTGGGTGGACCGTCTCCTTTAATGTTATAGGCAGCCACGGTCACAGCGTACTGCGTGTATTTCTCTAGTCCAGTGAGTCGGAAATCATTCATACCTTCGCCTCCCGGTATTCCGATTCTAGTGTGATTGAATAATGGATCTGGGGAATCATGTTTTTGGAAACCGATTGTATAGCCTAACAATTCGCCGTGCCAGAGTTCTCGCTCTGGAGGACGCCAAGTTATTAGAAGCTCTTGCGGTGCAGTTGGTTTAACTATAACCAGTTGAGGCTTTCCACCAGGCACTTCGGTATCTGTTGTTATATGTAAAATTTCACTAGCCGCACTCCTACCTAAATTATTTTCCGCGAAAACACGAAAGTGGTAGCTTGTTGCGGGTCTTAAGTTGTTAACCTGTGCTGTGGTCCTGTTTCCCGGCAGAATCAGTTTATTATGTTCATGCCAACCGTCTTCTGGTCCAATACATACAATATAAACAAAATTATAGAACACACGCTAAACACTTACCTTGTGCCTCCTTATATTGTAAAATATAGCTCGAGATCTTCTGAGATCTACTGATATGATGTGAGTTCAGTCCAATTTCTTGATCATTTGAACTCCAACCAACAGTTATTGATCGTCTTCCCAGTTCGACACAGTGAAAATTTCTAGGGAAATTAGGCGGTTCATCGATTTGGAGATGTATCGCAGCGTGATCGTGGCCGTATGCATTTGATGCTACACATGAGTATTCACCTCGATCAGATAATGATGTTTGCACTAACGTGAGTTCAGATTCAATTCCGCGATCAATCGGAGAATTCCTCAGATGATATCGAATATCGTAGGTCGGATCGATCCGATTACCTTTTGCACGCCATGAAACGTCTAGTGGTTGATCTCCGTGAACAATACATTTAAGTGTAGCACGGTTTCCGCGCCGTACCGATTCGTTATGATTGAACACAGTCACGTGTGGTCCAACTAAGCGATTTTCGAAAAGCATTACAAAAATTAAAGTTTCCAGCAAAGATTTTATTATATATATATATATATGTAATGATAATCAATATAAACCAAGGTGATTAAACTCAAAAAAAAAAATATTTATTTTTCAACATAGTCTCCCAACAAGTTAATACATTTATTACATCTTGCTCCAAACCCAAGATACCCTTAGAAAAAAATGATTTGTCTTTACTCTCCCAAAATGCCTCAACAGCGGCCATCACTTCGCTATCATCTTCAAATTTCTTGCCTCGAAGGTGCTCCTTGAGCCGAGGATAGAATTAAAAGTCACTGGGAGCTAGATCTGGCAAATAGGGCGGATGTTCAAGCAGTTCGAATACTGTTTCTTGAATTCCAGCCATCGCAACTGCAGCCTTGTGCGTTGTCTTGATGAAACAGCACTCCGGCTCACAGCTTGCCGTAATTTTTCCTTAATAGCCTCTCGCAATCTTCTTATTTGGCTCCCTTTTCCAAATATTCCACCATAATAGTTCCCTCAGCGTCCAAAAAAAACCGATGCATAACCTCATAACCGCACGTCGATGAAGAGAGTCGCTTCCATGCCGTCGATTGCTGTTTGGTTTCTGGATCAAAATGATGGATCCAGGTTTCGTCCATGGTTACGAAACGTGACAAAAACTTCTTTAGATCTGCCTGGAACTTTGCGAGATTGACCTTCGAAATGTCAACTTGTTTTTTCTTACGCTTGTTGGTTAACATTTTCGGCACCTAACTCGCAGAGGCCTTCTTCATATGTAAACGATCTGTGATCTCACCTATATTCCTGATGGTTACTCTTTGATCTGCCAACACGACATCTTCGAATTTTTTTCACGTTTTCTTCAGTGAGGGACGTAGATGGACGTCCTTCACGGTCTTCATCCTCAGTGGCTGTTCTTTTCAGCTTAAACTCCTTGGCACAGTATGCAACAATCCAATATGGAGAATTAGAATCCCTTAATGTTTTCACAAAGTCACTGTCTATATCTTTGATAGATACTTTTTGTGTACTTTATTCCTTGCGATAGTTTACTATAACTTAAATCACAGCGCCGGATCGTGAATTTTTTCGAGGCGGGCAAAAACTGAAAAAAGCCACTTTCGCTCACAAATATTTTTACCTTTATCATCATCATAATCATTTCAGCCCACTGATGGACATAGACCTCCCCCCAAAGAACGCTACAACGACTGGTCTAGCGGTGTTCTTTCTCTGAAGGATATTTTTTTTAAAAATTCATGAACGTGTCGGACATATGTATATTTTAATTAGGAATTAGGTCTGAGATAAAAAGTGAGATTAAAAGTATTTATTATGTTGCATCTCAAAAGAGAGAGATATAAGCAAATGAAAAGAGCAGTGAGAAGTGACGCGATTGGCCTGAATCAGAGCGTTAGTAGTAGTGAAGGAAAAGTAAGGGCACTATGGGCAAATTTGACAGACTTTTACTTCGCGAACATGAAGATAGAGATAAAGATAATAGACCATTTGACACGTTATAACCAAAAAGCTCGTAGACCTTAGGTATCGGAGACAACAAAGGGAATATCTGGGGGTAGCAATTCTCTCAATTTGTTCTAATTATAGATTCTACTTATGTAGTAAAAATGCTTCATTAAATTTCGTATATGTATACGCTTATTTCATTTCCTTAAATCTCTCTCTTCTGAGTGTTGCGCATTGAAATTACAATTTTACTCCTCGAGCCTTTTGTTCTGCAAACAAATCTATGGCCTTGTCATAATTTTGTGATACTCGAAAAACGTTCCTAGCTTATCTACAATCGTATAATTTTTAATAAGTTTAAGTTTGCTAAAACTTCCCTCGCAGCATGCGGATCTAGTAGGAAGCGCAGAGCTAACTCGCAGAGCAATACAAATATTAGGAAAGGAATCCTGCAAATCATGCGTATAGATCAAGATATTGAAAGCCTTAGCATTTTTTATGTCTCCAAATAAAAGTGGCGTTTGCTCTTTAAAATCGTAGAGTTTCTGGCAGAATTCAACTGTGTTTTAATTCTGCTCATATTATCGTACAAGATCTGCTCCATGCTTCCGCAGTTGGCATATTCAAGACTTCAGTGCCATTAAAAGATGATCTTCAAATTCATCATTGTAGCACTATCAATCTTCTTTTTAATTTCTGATAAGATTCGATCAAATACCATCATTGTTGCCTTAGCAAAGAGTTGAACAGGTTGAAATCTTTATGGTTCGTCATCACATATCTCATTAAATTGATTTTTGCACCTCGGAATTCGTTTATTTGGCAGAATAGATTCAGAATTAATATTCAAATTAATATTATTTCATTTCTTGCAAAGTTTTCATCAGGCCATCTATCAAAGAGACGGAATGCGCAACGATTATATCTTCCTTTTAAATTTCAATATTTACTCGATTGATTTCGCGGAGAATATTTGCTCAAATCTTCAAGTTCAGAATAAATTTAAATTCTTTAAAGCATTTAAAAGATGACCTGCCGCGTACTTTGCTTCCGAAGCATGAGAAGTTTGCTCTACTTCCTCCAAGGATTCCACCACTTCCGGCAAATTATTTAAGAGGGCTTTCGCAGTGACATGTTTCGCTGACCATCTTGTCTGACTGCTTCCTTTTAAATTGGTTTTAACATATTTTTTCGTAGTATCCAACCGAGTATTGGAATCGACAATATAGCAATATTCTTTTTGAATTACTCCAAACAGGTTTATTGCCTCCGGGCATGATGAGGCAGAATGGACACCGACAAGATTTAAGGAGTGAGCCAAACACGATTTGAATTCGGCCATCTCGTTCTTTTCTGCAATCCTGGCTTGCACTTCGTTATAGGTTCCAGTCATGTAGGGCCCATTATCATAAGATTGGCCACGAAATTGCTTAATATCTAAACTATCAACTGTCAATTTTTCCACAGTCTGTTGACAAATGTACTCTCCTGTCTTTCTAGCAGCTTCTATGAAATCAATGACATTTTTTTTATTTCACACACATCACCAGTTTTTTCTTACATAGCGAATGACCTGACTCATTTGTTCTGTATGCAAGATATCTGGAGTGCAGTTGAACACTATTCTGTATTATTTGACTTCTTTGATGTCGTTTAGAATGCTATTTCTAACTGATTTTGCCATTATGTCAATAATTTCATTCTGTATTGTTTTTGATAAATATGATACTTGTCCCTTTTTAAATTGTTCTAATTGAAACTTAAGGGCTGAATTATGTTTGGAGAGCAGGAAAATTAAATTCAAGAATCTTCCTTGACCAGGCTGGCATTGTGTGATGAGGTCGCTAAAGGTTTCGTGGGACTCACGAGAATTAAGACAGTTTTTTGATAGATACAATATAGCATCCATAAAAATACGCAGGATCTGTCTAAATATACTTGCATACCTTTCGCAAGGACGCTAACCGCCCTCCAATGTGAGTGCGTTCCATTTGCACACTGCCACTGAACCAGCCGCTGCGCGACCGAGTGTCTCGTGGGCACCGGGCGAGCACGATTGTTGTCCTATCTATGCCTACGTGCCCCGAGGAGAATAACTTATGTGTTTTAAGTACTATAGGACTTATCATTGCCAACGACCTTAGAAATACGATGCTGATACTGAAAAGAAGCGCAGTGCTTTGAAAGTCAGAGGTAATATGTTGGCTCGCAGATTTTCCAGTTGTACTAAGCAAGTTATGGTAACGTTTTTCCAGGGATATTGCCAGGGCTTGTACACAGAGAACCTGTCAGTAGGATATGCAAAAAGTTCGCTGAACACCTTGCCCTCCCAATATAATAATATGTTCAGGATGATGATGGGATGCAGGTCACTTACTACAAAATAAACATTCTCGCTGCCCAGGAAAAGAAACTGTTTGGTGCTGAGATTATGGACATGAGATCGTACACAATCTCCAAAAGCGGAAAGTCATCGGGAAGTCACGAATTTGGAGTGGCTTTCATTGTGGACAAAAAAATGAAGCCACAAATAATCGACTTCAAGCCTGTCAATGAAAGATTGTGTGCGATCCGCATTCGTGCAAAGTTTTTTAACGTTTGGCTCATTAACGTTCACGCCCCTACTGAGGCTGTAAAAGATTATTTTTATAACCTTCTGGAAAGGTTATATGATTCACTGCCATCAAATGATGTGAAAATCCTGCTGGGCGACTTCAACGCAAAGGTTGGAAAGGAGAAAACACATCGCGGAACCACCGGCCAATTTAGTCTCCACGACCTATGCAACGACAATGGACAACAACTTGTCGACTTTGCGAGTAGCAGAAACCTCATCGTATCGCATCGCGACATGGGCATCCCCGGACGGCCGCACCTTTAATCAGATTGATCATATTCTGATTCAGAAAAGGTGGGCCTCCAGTATTTTAGATGTGCGAACATTCCGTGGAGCCAACTGTGACTCCGACCACTACTTAGTCAAGACTCGATATCGATGTCGAATATCACTGTCCTTTGAAGCCAGAGCAAGTTCAAGACGCAAGTCCGATGTCGACAAGCTTCGAAATAAGACGATGGAAGTCGAGTACATATCTGCTCTGGAAATGAAATTAGCTATCAACGTACTATCAACGAAGTTTGGACTACCATCAAAAGCGCAGTGAATGCAGCAGCCGAAAAAGTAGTGGGATACACAGCCGGGCAACGCAGAAATGAATGATTCGACGAGGAATGTCAAGCCGCGTTGGACGAAAAGAATGCGGCCTACAAAACCCACATTGAACGACCAACTAGAGCCAAGAAAGAAAAATACGACGATCTTCAGAGAGTAGCTAATAGAACAATTAGACGTAAGAAACGAAAGCATTTTGACAGCATGCTGAATAACATGAATGACAACTTTATGGCGAACAAAGTAGTGAGGCACTTAAAACAAGGCTTTAAACCACGAACTAACCTATGTAGGGCTGCCGATGGAAGCATCATAAGTGGCTCAGAATAGATGAAGGAAAGATGGGCGTTCTATTTTCAGCAATTACTGAACGGCAATGTCCCCGCACCCGACGAATCGCCATCACTAATTGGTACATACCCTGACAGTGCCTCATCTCACCCTCCTACACTAGATGAAGTCAGACAGGCCATGGACCGCTTGAAACCCAACCAAGCACCGGGCAACGATGGGATCCCCGCGGAGCTCCTGAAGACAGGCGGGATTTCCGTTTTAAGGGCTATCCATGGATTGGTGACAGACATATGACAACAAGAAACGATGCCGGATGAGTGGCGAAAAACTGTTATATGTCCCATTCACAAGAAAGGAGATAAACTGCTATGCGAAAACTACAGGGGCATATCAATACTTTGTACGTCGTACAAACTCTTGACAAAAATTTTAGAGTTAAGGATTTCCCATCACGGTGAAAAAATTCTTGGTTACTATCAAGGTGGTGTCAGACGTGGAAGATCGACAGCTGACCAAATATTTACGGTCAAGCAAATTTTGGAAAAATGCTGGGAATTCAACATTGATGTCCATCAAATTTTCGTCGATTTCAAACAAGCGTACGGCAGCATCAACCGAACTGCATTATATAACATCATGCTGCAGCTCGGCTTGCTGCAGCTTGGTACGACTGGTGAAAATGACCATAACCGACTCCACGTCACAAGTGCTGATCCAGAATAATATGACCAACTCGTTTTCGATGAATACAGGGCTAAAGCAAGGGGATGGATTAGCTCCTGTACTCTTTAACTTAACGCTTGAGTATGTCATCAGAAAAATCCCCGTTGACACAAGAGGAACTTTATTATTTAAGTCGACACAGCTAGTAGCTTACGCTGATGACATCAACGTTATGTCACGTTCGTTCAATGACGCCAAGGAAGTATTTGTAGCTCTAGACGAAACCGCCAAGGAAGTTGGTCTGCAAATTAACGAACAAAAAACAAAAGTTATGACTCAATCAAGGAAAAGGACGCCAATAAGACAAAACATAACGATAGGGGACTATAACCTTGAAAATGTAGACAACTTCGTGTACCTAGGGACGAACCTCTCGAAGGATGGGAATGAGCTTGACCAAATCAAACGACGGATTCAATTAGCCAATAAGACATTCTTTTCGGTGCTTCCCACTTTGAAATCTCGATGCGTACACAGGAATACGAAGCTTCGCATTTATAAAACAATTATTAGACCTGTGCTATGCTACGGAAGCGAAACCTGGACAATGACCCAGGCGTCTGAAAAAGCCTTGAATACGTTCGAGAGAAGGGTATTGCGAAGGATCCTCGGTCCAATACGGGAATAAGATGGATGGCGAATCCGATACAACAACGAGCTGTATTCCATATATGACGAGCCGGAAGTCTCTACCGTCATACGACTACAAAAATTACAATGGGCTGGCCACGTCGAACGAATGAGCGACAATCGAATCCCCAAACGGTCTCTCAAGGGGCAAGCGAGCGGAGCCAGGACAGTTGGTAAGCCACGCAAGCGCTAGGAGGATTCGATCGATGCCGACAGCAGGTCACTTTTGGGAGCACCGAACTGGAGGACGCGGTCGCTGAATCGAAACGAATGGAAGCGACGTATTAAGGAGGCTAAGGCTCGATTCGAGCTGTAGTGCCCCGATGATGATGATGATGATGATGATGGGATTGGCCCTCTTCTGCAGTGCGTCAGGGATGTTTGTGGAGTACCAGAATGATGGCTTTGCAGCCGTCATTTGCAAAAAAAAAACTATATACCTGATCCATAGAATACGGAATAGTCCCAAAAGACTATAGCTGATAGGTTCACCTCACCACTATGTAGGTGCCTTATACGCAAACCAGCTCGTTTCCTTAATCGTCCTCGGCTCAGGGAAGTGGACTTATCTGTGTCTTTTATGTTTATATTTAAAGTGCTTCGTGTTCTTATTAATAATAACCTACTATAAGCCTTTTTAACACACTGTGGATCCTTTAGTTGTCCGCAATAAAAAAAAAATTTACTTTTATTTATTTATTATTTTACTATACTGCGCGTCTGTCATCGCAAAGTTGCAATAATGCTGAGGAGTGTATTCATCTGCCAAGCTTGCATTTGCCGCTCGGGGCAGGGGCTGTGTCTTTTATGTTTATATTTAAAGTGCTTCGTGTTCTTATTAATAATAACCTACTATAAGCCTTTTTAACACACTGTGGATACTTTAGTTGTCCGCAATAAAAAAAATTTTACTTTTATTTATTTATTATTTTACTATACTGTGCGTCGTTCAACGCAAAGTTGCGATAATGCTGAGGAGTGTATTCATCTGCCAAACTTGCATTTGCCGCTCGGGGCAGGGGCTCTGACTTGTCCCCCCTTAGATCCGGGGCTGTTAAATCAGCACGTTTGAGCAAAAGTACAATAAACCAATGAGACAATTCCAGCCCCCACAAAAAGGAAAACTAATTTATTGAAAAGGATGCAGTGCTCATAATTAAAAGAAATACACAGTAGGAAGGTACAGAATAGCTTCCTACTACCATGGAAACAAATAAAATATAAAATTATCAGTAACTACTATTTGCAGTCATGATGTAGATAGTCCAATTTTTTAAATTTTTTATCCCTAAATATTCATAATCATTGACAATAGTAGATACTAGGAAATTATACTGTGCATGCTAAAACAGCAATTGAGGCGTTGAAATGTCACTGGAACTGAGGCTTCTTCACGAAACTCAAACCGTCAAACGAAAACTATAATGCACACGATAGTGCGATTTGACTACTACGCCAAACGCAATAGCGGCCCTACACAATGCAGAAACTGCCAAATGTATGGGCACGGATCTTCGCATTGTCACCTAACTACTAAATGCTTGATATGTGGTGGTGAACATAAGCACACTGATTGTTTAGTTACTGACAGAGAATTGGATAAGATTCTTTGCTCTAATTGTGGAATGAAACACTTCGCTAACTCAAAGGATTGCAAGAGCAGGGACGAATACATCCACATTATGAAGCATCTTCAACAAAAAACCAGAAATAAGCCATCTTTATCACCACCTAGCTCTAACACTCGTAATACTGCAGCATCTTACAAGCCATTGGGCCTTTTTACACTTGCATTCTTCATGCACTCCTGAAACTGGTTTTACACAATCAAAATTTCCACACTTGGTGTGCATCAGCAACGGAAGCGTTCATATACCGATTATGCATATGAATGTCTGCGTGTTGTTGTTTTCTCATTTCGACTTGAGTGTTTCATGAAAAATTCCTGACTAAACTATGTTTATACCCTCCAAACTATGGACCTTCCAAACTATGTTTATAGTTGTGTTAGTGATTTGCATCAGTTTCAATCAGTTTCAAACGTTAGGAAAAATTCTCTCCAAGTGCATCACTTTTTGTATAGATTTCCCCTCGATTCTTCTGCCTCTCGCCCAGAAAACCGGTTATATGACTGTATCAAGAATACAAGTCTAAAAAGGCCCATTGGGCCTTTTTACACTTGCATTCTTGACGCACTCCTGAAACTGGTTTTACACAATCAACATTTCCACACTTGGTGTGTATCAGCAACGGAAGCGTTCATATACCGATTATGCATATGAATGTGTGCGTGTTGTTGTTTTCTCATTTCGACTTGAGTGTTTCATGAAAAATTCCTGAACCGTGAACTATGTTTATAGTTGTGTTAGTGATTTGCAGCAGTTTCAATCAGTTTCAAACGTGAGGAAAAATTCTCTCCAAGTGCATCACTTTTTGTAGAGATTTCCCCTCGATTCTTCTGCCTCTTGCCCAGATAACCGGTTATAGGACTGTATCAAGAGTACAAGTGTAACAAGGCCCATTCACAGCATCTCGGATACCCGGAGCGCAGACCATCAACCACAACCACAATCTACCTATCAGCAGCGACATTAGCAGAAACCCAAACGTAAGGGGCATAGAAAATCACTTATCCAAAGCATCAAGCACTCAACCGATATTAAATCATGGGATTCCACTCTATAGTGACGTCGTCAAGAGCTTTCCGTTGCCGCTCGCTTCTACGCAAGCAAACAATAACATTGAAACAAGTGATCTTTTTTCACCACAAGAGCTTTTGGAAAGTTCGTCTGAGCTTTTTCTAAGTTTAGCAAAGTGTAAAACCAAAAAAGACCAGTTCGATGTTATTGTTAAGCTTGCTATTAAATTTCTATCTGGGTAAGCTTAATACAAATTTGCTAATATTTAATGCTCAAAGCATTAAGAATAAACTCTTAGAAACTAAAGATTTTCTTAGTAGATATTTAATAGATATATGTGTGTTGACTGAAACTTGGCTGAAACCACATGATAAAATTTATGCTCCTAATTACTGTGTATATAGGAATGATAGGACAAATGCAAGAGGCGGGGGAGTTGCCATTTGGATTAAAAGCAATATAAAACACGAAATTATGCCTGCTACTGAAACGAAAGTGATCGAAAATTTGGCGATCAAATTGCCAGATATCAACCTAACTATTATTGCTGTCTATTTCCCTGGCACCAAGCTAAGTGCAACTAAATTAGATATGTTTCATGCCGATTTGAAAATGTTGAAGAGACGCTTTAATAATTTTCTAATTTGCGGAGACTTGAACGCTAGACATCGCTTCTGGAACTGTGCCAGGGCTAATAGAGCTGGAAATATTTTACTTGAGTGGGTTATCAACAAACAACTTGTTATTCATGCTCCAAACGAACCCACATTCTATTCTGGCAGTGGTAGGCCATCAACTCTAGATTTAATAATAAGTGACAATGCAGTTGATATCTCAGAACCGATTGTTTTACATGCCCTCTCGTCTACTCATCTCCCTGTCTTTACCGAGATTTCGCACGTTTCAATGAAACTAAAACCTCCGCCATTAGCTCTTTCTTTTAAGAACACGGATTGGAGGCAATTTCGTTGCAAATTAGATAGTAAAATTAGCCTTAGCTCCTTAAAACTTGAAACGCTCACCAGTACTGGACAGATCGATAATCTTGTCAATGATGTCACTAATTTAATCTGGAACTCCGCTCTCGAGTCTACCCCGTGCAGAAAAATTCAAAAGGGTGATTCCAATTTAATCAGTCCGGACATAGTAGCCCTTATTCAGCGGCGGAATTACGTAAGACGGCAATGGCAACGATACAGGGCCTGTTCATTGAAGATCGAATTAAACCGATTGAACAAAAGCATAAAAAACGCGGTTGCTCGTGCTAAGAATATCGCCTGGAACAACTTCCTTTCTAGCATGAGCCATGGTGATTCAAATATGTGGAAAATTCAAAAGGCTCTAAAGAATAAGCATTCTTCGGGCGCATTCTTTATTGAAAACGAGGGTAAGGTAATTTGCCGTGACGTAGATAAAGCTGAAGCTCTTGCGAAATATTTTCATGATGTCCATAACACCACTAGCCACATGGGAACCACGATAACCTTCGGCATGGTTGATAATGTCTGTAATAATCTCTCTGCTCAGGAACAGGATTTAAAAAAAACTTTATGTAAACCCAAAGACGTAATCACTGTAATCAAAAGTCTTAAAAATCGTAAAGCTCCTGGCGATGATAGAATTCCAAATTTAGCACTTAAGAACTTATCCAGGAAAGCGATTGTACTGATTACATTTATTTTCAATGCCTGCCTGAAGCTGTGCTACTATCCAGAAGCATGGAAAATAGCTATCGTGTTACCAATAAAGAAGCCAGGTAAATCTACGGGGACGGTTAAAGATTTTCGTCCAATCAGCTTACTTCCTACGTTAAGTAAAGTTTTTGAGAAAATCATTCTATTGAGAATACAAACATTTTGCGAAACCAGAAAGGTTATACCCGATTTTCAGTTCGGATTCAGGCAAAAGTATTCTACTGCTCACCAATTGCATAGAGTTTCACAAAATATCAGAAAATCACTTAACGAGAAAAAGTCAGTGGGTCTTGTGACTCTGGATATCGAAAAAGCATTTGATACTGTTTGGCACCGCGGTCTTATTTACAAACTTCATCTATTTTCATTCCCCTACTATCTTATTAAACTTATTGATTCTTTTCTCACAACGCGTACATTTAAGGTGAAAATTAAGAATAGTTTTTCGTCTAATTTTTCCATACCCGCGGGTGTTCCACAAGGAGCAGTTCTAAGTCCCACGCTTTTCAATATATACACTGCTGACATTCCAATAGATTCTATGTGCGAAATAGCAACTTTTGCAGATGATACTTGTTTATTTACTAGTGACTATCACCCTGACAAAATTAAGAGTATTCTAGAAAATAGACTTGAGAAACTTTATCAGTACTGCTTTAGGTGGAAGATTAAAATTAACTCTGCGAAGACGAAAGCCATCTTCTTCACTAGGAAAAGAAAGAACTGTAATCTCCCCAGCAGCCCGCTCAACTTCTTGGGGCAAGATATTCCCTGGAACCAAGATATCAAGTATCTCGGTGTGATCCTTGATAGCAAGCTATCATTTAAAAATCATCTTGATGAAATCTGCAACAAAATTTCTATGTCCATCAAAACCTTATACCCACTAATAAATAGAAATTCTTTTCTCTCAAAGAGTAATAAGTTGCTCATTTATAGAGCTGGTATTCAACCAATTATTTCATATGGGTCTCCTGTCTGGAGCTGTTGCGCCGCGTCCCATATTAAGAAGCTTCAGATAATGCAGAACAAATGCCTGAAAATTATACTTAATAAGCCCTGGCACTTTTCAACATACTCACTTCATCGTATCGCCAACGTGATTACAGTAGTTGAATTGATTAAAAGGAGATCCATTACTTTTCACAGAAAAATTGTATGCATAAACAACCCTCTCCTTGCATTTGTCTCATCAAACACTCCTGCTTAATGCAAATTTAGGCTCTAGGAACAATAGTATTTAGTAGATTTAAGTAGTAGATTTAAGTTTATTCATATACAAAGTTTTTGTATTCTTTGAATGTTTTCTTTGTGAAATTACTCTACAAATTGTTAAAAATTAAATACAGCATGAGCTAGATTTTGATCAATGTAGTTTGTAAAGACACTAGTCTGTATCACTTGAATTTGAACTTGTATTAACAAAAATAATTATAATAATAAAATATATTTTTACTTCCTTACAAACAATGTAAATGCTATTTTCTGACTCAGTGTGTTGTGTGCATAAATGCATATGCACATGCAAATTTCTAACCATACAATTACTTACCATGGACGGTTAATTTGATTAGCTTACTCAGTCCTGCACCGATACCGTTACTTGCTTGGCACAAAAAGTATCCTTCGTGTTCACGAGCTACGTGCTGTATGATAAGGGATCCGTTCTCATAGCTCTCGATGCCTGAATTATCCGAAGCATAGTTCAATTCGCGATATTCGTTGGTTTGCTCACCTACAATATAAATTACGCAATTAACAGCTAGTTGCGGATGGCTTGGAAATACTACTACGCACCGATTGCTTGTTTCCATTGAACTTTCGGAAGAGGAAACCCATCGGCCTTGCAAATTATCATAACTGAATTTCCTAAAATAGCGCTTTGATCTTGCGGCTCGAGAATCCATCGAGGCGGAACTATGCGTGTATCAAACATTCAGAATTAGAAGTTAGTATGACAGTTTTAAGCAAATTTAATTTTTGTATTGCCGCTGGTCTACGTGCAAATCATACAATGCCATGTTTTCTAAGTCATATTAATTAAAATAAAATTTTTGAAAAGCTTACCCACATTTTTCATGCTGAATATACTGGCAGGTAAATTTGAATGAAATGAATCAGCCTCACGAGTAAAAGATATTTTAATGATATATGTAAGTATCTTTAATTCTTAAAAATAACAATAATTATATTGGAGGCACACCGGCTATTTTAAACTTGAAGGGAAGCACGCCATTTGAAAAGCCCTGGCTGAGTTACAGGAACTCTGCAGAGAGCGGGTGGTATCGCATTCCTTTATTCGTTCTTAATTAGTTAATCTAACGTTCTTCCAGCCGAAGACTTGATTTCGTTGCATGTTTTGTATGTTAAATATCTAGGAAATTTTATTTTTCACTATACTGGAAATTGAACGACTGAAAAAACGAACGGCTCAAAGAAACTTAATTTTGAAACGATTTACATGGTTTAAGTGCATTGGCTAATTTTTGTGCATTTAAAAACAACAAAAGTGCATGTGCAAGTTAGTGAAATCTGCGTGAATAAAATACGAACCAGCGACGGACAGAAACGCCGTGTAATCCACCGTTCCTGCTCGATTCGTTATAAGGCATGTATAATTGCCGTTATGCCTGGATGTTACATTGTGAATAGATAGTATGCTTGAATAGGGCGGATAATCATTTATAGTTATGGTTTGATCATTTGAATTTGTGCCGTCATTAGCGACTGTAACCATATTATTGTCTTTAGTACCGACACCGTCACCATTTTGTCCAGCTTGAATAAGGCGACCGTCTCGCATCCAAGTTATGTTGAAAGGTTGGTCACCTTGACTGCTAGAACACATTAGTTGTGTTCTCATGCCCTCAGTAATATCATCTTCGAAACTAAAAGGGGCCACACGTGGTGGAACTGAAAGAAATACCATAAAACTATTTTGATGCCTTAATTATTTTGTGATTTTAGTATGTACCTGCAATTAATTTACCAGGATAATAGTACGATATTCTTGAAACGTGTGTTTATAATGTACAGAATACTCAAAAAAGAACAGTATTTCGTTCTCTACCGGTGCAGTTTTCAATAATCATGCAATATTACTTAGCAAACATGCGACTAAGCTGAAACTGCATCTTTCGTCTAAATGGAACAACAGCAACTACTACAACTATTACTACTAAAATCTACTACAAATCCGACTACTGCAACTATTACTATTATGTATAATATGAAAACATTATATTGATTGAATAGTGTGACAGGAGCTCAACACAGTTCGCCATGAGCCGTCGAGGCGAGCAAATTACTGTGGACAAATATTAAAGCAAATAGTTATTTTAATTGCTACGACGCCGAAGAGATAATAAGTTAACAAGTAACCGACAATCAGCCGTTAATTACGGGTCAGGCAGAGGAGAGAAATTTTTTTTTTTTCAAACCTGTCATCACAATTCGGATAACCCAGCACAGAACAATTCGGTCACATCATGCGGACCCGAAGGAAAGGAGTTTCGTCGAATCCGATTCAGCGTATCATCAACGGCGTTTAGTACATGCACATGTGCTGGCGTAACAGTGGTAGTACTTTACTTTTTATTTTATTTTTTCTTGCTTCTTGAAAAAACAAGAATATGAACAAGAAAATTTAAATTATCGTTAGGCTTAAAAATACTTTGAGAAGGCAAATCCAGTTCCTGGCTTGGCCATAGGCTAATATAATAGGCTAGCTTGTAGACAAAATGAGTAACACGGAAACATCCCCTGTCGCTACGGATTCTCAACACGACCCGTCCCAAGGAAACTCAATGTAGATAGAAATTTTAATGAAATTGAATAAACTCTTAGATGAGCTAAGGAAAACCCAAGAGAGCTGGCTGAACAAGGCCACCTCAATGCAGATCTCACCAACCAAAAATAACGGGCTGCTCAACAAATTAAGTCGGAATATCGTGAAAAGCAATAATTCCATTACTCACACTAAAAAAAGAAGACGATTTCAAACCTCATCTTCTGAAGCACCAAAAACACCAAAACACCAAAAAAGGAGGATTGGAAAGGCAGGGCTTCAACCCAATAGAGGTTTTTATCTTAAGACCAGCAAATTTGTGCTCACATTTCGTGACGTGAGTGGCCTGAGCAGCGGTGAACGCCTGGTGGCAGATGGAGCACTGAGCCTCCACTGCGGCGCCGAACAAGTCCTCGCTGCTTTGCCGTAATGGCATGTTGCATAAGACGGTTCTGCTAAGAAAGGTAAAATTGATTAGTGCACATGGCGCCCAAAGTCATGTAACATAGCGCATTATTTATGGCCCCACACGCTATGTACATAGTACTCTGAGCTATGCAATATGGCTCCCGCGCCATAATATCAGAATGTACATAGCGCGTGGTCCTATGTAACATGGCGCAGCATTTATGGTCCCACACGCTATGCACATAGTACTCTGAGCTATGCAGTATGGCTCCCAGTGCCATAATTACATGGTGCAGAAATTAATGTAATGTAATATGGCTCATGGCACTCCAATTATAACTCGCAGCCATACTGTGTGAGGAGATGTATAAATGTCAGCAAGCTTCTTGAGTATAGGAGAGGATATGGTCTTTGATGTCATTTATCCCTCGGGAATTTCGTCGATAGAATTCCATCACCTAACATCAACTGCTCTACCTCCAGATGCTCAGAACTGAGAAGGCACGTGGCCTTTTGTTGGATGCGAACTGGATCATCTTCAGATGCATTGAAAAAACACATAGCGCCAGACGCCATAATTTATAGGCTTCTGGCGCCATGTACATAGTCGATTTCGGTCGATATGTGATAAAATATAGCGCCACACGCCATAGTACACAGGAACAGACGCTATGCTTATAGCCCTCCACGCCATGTACTATAGTCCTCCACGCCATGTACTATAGTCCCCCACGCCATGTACTATAGTCCTCCAAGCCATCTGGATGGCGTGGAGCACTTAAGTGCATGGCGTGGAGGGCTATAGTACATGGCGTGAAGGGCTATAAGCATAGTGCCCGCTCCTATGTGCTTTTCGCCATGTTTTATGGCGTGTGGCGCTATATTTTATCACAATCCCGAAATCGACTATGTACATGGTGCCAGAAGTCTATAAACTATGGCGTCTGGCGCTATGTGTTTTTTCAGTGTGGAATGTGCACGCTTGATGCTAATAATGAAGCAAAAACTAATATAAGGTTGCACGTTTCTTCCGTGAGTAGGTATAGAATACCAGTTCTGGCGCACTTAAGAGTAGAAATAAGGACATGGTGCCTTCGATTATCGGCCCGCGCATGACATAAGCGATGATCTTTGAACTGATTAACAGCTCAACTGGGCTGTCAGCTCAACAGGGCTGTTCGCTTAACAGGGTTGTTTATCAGTTCAACTACCCTGTTTATCAGCCCAACTGTGTGGTCAGCTCAACAGGGTTCTTTATTAGCTCAACAGGGTTCTTTATTAGCTCAACAGGGTTGCTTTGTTAGTTCAGCTAGGCTGTTTATCAGCTCTTTATCAGTTCGAGATCATCGCTTACCTTATGCGCGGGATGCGCGGGCTGATATTCGCAGGCATCATGTCCTTATTGCTCCTCTTCGCTCCGCTTTTGCTCCTCTTAAGTGCGTTAGAGCTAGTATTCTATACCTACTTCCGTGACTAACTCTGAATCAAATACGCTTAAGGCTAAGCCAATACGGCTACGTAAGAATTCAAAACTAGTAAGATCTTGCACACCTCGTGATGTGACTAGCTCTAATATATAAGTGCATATTGCACGCGTTGCGTGACTAACTATTAGAATAATAAGTATGAAGCGGTTGAGAATTCGAAGTTTAAACTTTCCAAAACTTTCATTAAGCTTTGGCCTTCTTACTGGGTTGGACCCGTTCGGACCATCCCAATCAGGTTCGTTGGCTGGCTGGCTGAATCAATACCAAGAATAAACATGGAGAATCTACGTTAAAGACTGAATGAAATTTTACTTTATGGAAAGAATGAGATTTTATTTTAGGGAAAAATTGAAATTTTACTTTATGGAAAAAAAATGAAATTTTACTTTATGGAAAAAAATGAAATTTTACTTTATGGAAAGAATGAGATTTTATTTTAGGGAAAGATAGAAAGTTTACGTCAAAGATTAAGTTCGAATACAAAGCAAAATACAGGTTAATTTGGGTCGCTTCCTGAAGAGAAAACGCCCAATAATGGAGGTCTGTCTGCCCCCTCAAACCCATGAAAAAGAGGCAAGGGAGCAAAAATAAAATTGTTGAATGCTCAGGACCCAACATCTTCTCCGAAGATTTGGTCAAGCTGAAGGGACGTTCAGGTAGCACAAAGCAAAACCCCAAATAATCCAACAACAGCTTGAGCCAGACCCCGGAAAAGTTGTCCAGCCCTAGGCACAAACAGAACAAATGATGGTGTAGCATCCACACAAAGAGGGGCAGGGGCCTTCGGATGACTTGGACTAAGAGTGGTGGTAAACCACTAAACCTAGTAGTCCGAAGTCAACCTCCACGTTGCACCCTGAGCCAAAAAGCCCCAGAAAGACAATTACAACGGAAGCTACCAAGTGGTATTCTAACAGCATTGATTTTAAATGGATAGGAGGGTGTAGGGTTGCGACTTGTGGGAGATAGAGCTATGATTAAACATGTCCAAAGAGAGCTGACTGTTCTATTGAACATGAATGAAAAAAATCGCAAGGGAGGCGATTCAAGGACATGTTAGTGGGAATGGAGTTAGGATTTAGACGTGAAGTCATAGGGGTTATAAGCAAAAGTTCATAAGTTGGGTGGGGTCACCCAAAACAAGTTTTCGGGCCCCACGTTGGGCGCCATTTGTAGCGATTTATGTATAGAAGAATTGCCTGGAGGTGCCGAAACTGGAACCGAAACCAGTCCTAGTAGTGAAAATCTGGTGGAACTTTTCAGTAATATACCTGTCAAAGCCTCGACTAACAGTCCTGGACGGGGCACCACTCACAGCAACGCGTTATGCTTGGGCAATAGTGATAGCAAAGGATGCAGTGCGATAAAACAGCGACGGTCACGAAGTCATAGTCAGTCACCAATAACTGGTTCATACTGTACATCAAGAAAAGCATCGACATCGAGTCAATATCGTGATAGGTGTCCATCCCTGCCATCGGCTCCAACGATAGCAGCCGTGACTGTAATTGTACTGGCGTCGATGTTGCGTTCTACAAGCAGTTGTTAAGAGAAGTGATAAAAAAATGTAACAGAGATTATTTTTGCTAATATAGTCTGTTCCGAAAACCAATGGGAACGTGTCATACGGATAAGGTAACGACATTGGCACAAAAATATATATTTGACAAAGATGTGAAATGAAGTCAAAGTTGAACTGGAACTGTCTGCGGAAAGTACTTTCATAGGAATATGAATAGCATTAGATTTTGAAACATTTAGCCTGTTCTCTCGTGAGAGGACCCTAAAGTAATGGTCCCGAACGGTAAACACATCATTTCATTTTACTTGCGTTTCAACCATAATTTAGTGGTGACTTCATATTCTCAGTTTTAAAAAAGTAAAATGTGATTATTTATAAGAATAAAGTACTATAGAATTATTTTTCAACAAATAAGCAACTGAAAGTAAATCTCCCTCCTTCATTTAAAAACTCGAAATTTTGATTGTTTATCTGGAAATTTCATTGAGTGAGATATATCATCATATTACGAAACAACTTAAAAGAAAAATCAATGATCCTTCTGAATCATAGCTGTATAAGACTTTACGAAAAAGAAACGAATTAGACCAGTCATTTGTAGTACGCCTTGCCCCCGAATCTTTCACCGGCTTTGGAAGTCCCGCCACAATTGAAATGTGTTCATTGTAGGTGTCACACTTTAATTTGTGCAGATTTAATATTTCCTGTGGGCTTGGTACTAACAGGCTTTGCCAATTAATCTTCCCCATTTACTGGAACTTTGCATGATTACTAAACGACTTCTAACTAATACCATTAAAGATAGGGACAGCTGGAAAGTAAATATGCAACAGTGTAATAAGAAATGGTTGCTATTGAACTGTCCGCATTTGTAACTTGTCAGTATAAGGAGAGGGGAATTTTCCTTTATTTTCTTTCGGCCAAAACAACGACAAATTCATATCCAATTCAATCAGAGGAAATATATTTGTTTTTCTTCTTATACTATATTGAGTTAAATTTCTTTAAGCATCTGATATATGATAGAATGGCGGTTAGAACTTCATTGTAATTACGTTAATGATAAGAAGGTCGTTACTTTTATTAAGCTTAAAAATAAGTAAAAATATTAAATAAGACTTAAGAAATAATCTTATACAGAAACTAAGTACCTTAGTATAGCATGAAAATGAGCTATATAATTACATTTATTAGAACCTGGAAAATGAATTGTAAGCTTAACGTAGAATTTCAAAAGAAAATAAACTGGTTCTAGTTAAATAACATCCGACCGGAGATAGCAAACATGCAATGTATTTGCGTTAGTACCCAATAATAATGGTTTGTTGAATTAAATTCCTTTGGCCTTCTTATTGGGTGACAGCCTAGGCAGACTTTAACTTGCAGGTATCGCGATGGTCCGGCTGGCCTATTTTGAATAGTTGCTTGGAAATTTTATTAGCTATTGTTTTGATTCGCTTGATCAAGGCCAAAGTCAGTGGGCGGTGAGACCCCCTACCATCTGGGGTCTGAGTCCCATCAACATCAGGGGCCTGAGGCTGTCTGCTTCATCCTCGGGACTACTAAAAAGAGGCAGATTTACCTCCACATTAAATTTTTCGCGTGTTTTCTCGGTTCCCCTTTTTACAACAGAATGCTAGCAACGTGCTTCGTCACGTCTCGGGTGGGTCTGTTTTACAGCGCATACCTGAGAGTTGCTTCTGGTCCTTTACGGACATAGCCCCTTTTCCTTTTTTTATATATTGCGGCTTGTATTATTTCATGATGAATGAATAATACGTAGCGTCCCCCATTGTTTTCTGGGAGCTAATCCACCCAATTTTCAAGTGACCCACCCCAACCGCATAGAGCTAGCAAAGCGGCAAACCAACATCCGTCGGGGTCGGATTAAAGGGTGCTCTGCTTATGCGGACGAGGGCCCTTCACGGCCATTTCTATGGTACCCTGCTTCCGGGGTATTGCTCTTTTTTTTTGTTGACTTGCCTCTGTTTGATGGCCCGCCATTTCTTTTACCTGCCTGGCAGGCCATCTTCTAGACTTCGGTTCAAGTTGCGGGGCCTCCAGGCAATCCTCCTATGCGTAAATCGCTATAAATGTTAATTTCTTATCTAACCGGATGCCAAGGTATTTAATAGAGTCCGACCATTTTATCGGATTTTCTAGGATATTGATGATGGAGTTTGGAAGCAAGCGTCGAGGGCGTCTTTTTGAAAAGGAAATAAGCTGCGTTTTTTTGTTTATTTGTTTTAATTTTCCCTTTGTTATAAAACTTTTCAAGTAAAGTTAGGTGGTCATGGAGCCTGTTGATAATAATACCAGGGTTGATCGCAGTTGTGTATACCGCAGTGTCATCAGCATAGGTTGCTATATCGCATTCTAGAGTCGTTGGGGCATCCGAAGTGTATAAATTATATAGAATTGGGCTAAGGATGGCACCTTGAGGAGCGATACATGATGAGGAAAAACTAATCAAACTAATCAGCCTATAGGTGCTAGGATCATGCGAATTCTTTTGAGGCTTAAGAATAAGAATGACGACTGCTTTCTTTCAGGTAGACGGGAAGTAATTGATTTTTAAGCATGAATTGAAAATGGACCATAAATAATCAATTGCTTCTGAAGATAAGTTTTTAAGAAGTAAGTTGCGGATTTTATCGAGGCCGAAAGCTTTTTTATTTTTGAATTTTTGAGAATGCGCTTAACCTCAAACCGTGAGTATAAAATAGCGAATGCATCTGCGTCTCTGTTAATTAATGCATCATTAAAATTTTCAGTTTCAGTTACCAAGGTCGTTTCGCCTAGGAAGTCGCCAGAAATATGGGCTTGAAGGAAGTAGCCCGCTAACACGTCTGCTTTTTCTTGGTCAGTAAACGCTGTACTGTTAGTAGGGTCGTTGAGAAGGAAAATAAAAGCATATTTCTTGTTAAGGGCTCGATGTAATTTCCACACGGTCGAAGAACCTTTTTCTTGGGTAGATATTACTTAATTCCACCTACGGTTTCCCACTTCTATGAACCTATTCCTGATTAACTGAGAGAAGCAATTCACTTGAGTTTTAATGTCTGGATTACGAATTCACTGCCATTGTCTACGGAATTTGCTACGCAATTTCATTAGCCCATTCATTTCAACGTCTAATTCTGGAAAACGAGTGGGAATTGGGAAGAATTTTGGTGTGGTTCGATCACTGGCTGTCAATACAGGGTGGGCCATCTAGTGGTTTCTTTTTAAATCACATGTTATTTTGACACTGAAAGCTGTTTCCCGCTCGAAATCTTGACAAAAAGTCAGTATCATACCTCCGCGGAACGAAATGAGTCGCTTTCTGCTTGGACAACGCTGGCAAATATTGAAAACTTATTTCCAAAGTGAGTGCTGTGTAGCCCAAACAGTGCGTTTTTGGAAAATTAGTTTTGACCGAAATGAAGCACCCACCGCGCCTGCTGTACGCAATTTTATGCAAAAAGTTCGTGAAACTGGCATGCTAGTGGACAACACTCATGACTAGGGCATCCAATGCCGAGATTTCGAGATCTCGGGATCCCGACACATTTTGGGCGTTTTCGGGATCCCGAATTTTCGATCGGGACTCCCGAGATTTCGGGATTGATAAAATTCAACCCATTTTGAAAATTAGAAAAGTTTGATCATTACGACATGAGCGAACAACCCAGAGCTTAATACTAAAAGAAATATCGTTTTATGAAAACGGAGGCGCTAAGGGCTCATTATTACAACTGGCGTATGATTGCATGCTTAATATCCCACCAAGAAGTCTAGAGCCAAAAATATCTTTTTCAGCAGCTGGATATATGTGCAGCGAAATCAGGTCTAGTTTAAATTTTATTAAGAGCATACTTTCAAAACGAATCAGCAGTTTGAACCAATCGATATTATTACTTATCACTTGTATCATTGAAAAGCTATATTATTTTGTAATTGATACGTAAACAACTAAAAAGAATAATGTATTTTTATTATATTATCGTAGCATCTATTATGCTGATTAAATTTCAATTCGTTTTTAACTAATTTTATAAGTAACTATCATGACCAAATAAGAAAAAATTATTGGACAAGAAGATAAGAAGAATTTAGATCATAAGATTAAATTAGATGATTTAAGATTAACGTTTTACTTGCTAGCACCAATGCACATATGTATTTGCATAAATTTAGCATTATAATGAACTTAAATTCTGGTTTTATGTATAGAAATTCTAAATAAAGTTTTAATTGAAAACAAATAAGCACATATATCTGCACATAAGCACATCTATCATCAATTCGCTTAATATAGTTCTTTTGTAAAATCCCGAAATCTCGGGACTATCTCGGGATCCCGAAAATTCTAATTCCAAAGTTTCGGGACCTCCATTTCAATCTCGGGATTAATGCCCTACTCATGACCTCCGTCGTCATACGGTGCGCACAGACGAGAATATGGCTGCTGTAGCCGAGAGTGGGAGACTCACTCCACGAACATCAACTCGCCGTCGATCTCAACAGCTCAACACTTCATGCACTCACCTGAAGAGAATTCTGGACAAAGATCTCGGATTATTCGCTTACAAGGTCCAACTGACTCAGCAATTGAAGGCGCATGACCATCCGGTTCATGTCGCTTCGCAATTTGGGCCTTGGAACAGTTTGAATTGGATTTTGGGCGAAAAATTATCTATTCTGACGAGGCGCATTTTCTTCTCGGCGGCTACGTTAAAAAACAAAATTGCCGCATCTGGAGCTCAGAAAACGCGTACATTATTGTCGAGAAGCCAATGCATCCACAGAGTGACAGTTTGGTGCGATTGTGGAGTGGTGGCATCATTGGACCATTTTTCTTAGAAAACGAGGCTGGGAACAACGTTTCGGTCAACGGTGAACGTTACAGAGCCATGTTATCCACCTTTTTTTGAATGAAATTGAAGACATGGATTTGGACGACCTCTGGTTTATGCAGGATGGCGCGCCATGCCACACAGCCCATGCCACAATTGATCTTTCACGCACCCAATTCCCAAATCGTGTTATTAGCCGTCTTGGCGATGTCAATTGACCGCCTCGGGAACCGTGAAGGACCGATGTTATGCCAACAATCCAGAAACGATTCAAGCACTTAAGGCCAATATCATCCAAGGGATCGGAGAGCTACAGCCCGAAACCATCAACAAGGTCTTGGAAAATTGGAGTGATAGAATGTGCTACTGCGAAGCCAGCCGAGGCAGCCACTTGAACGAAATTGTGATCCATCATTAATGGGAATGTTTACTCTTACTATTAAAGCCATAATACATGGAAAAAAATAAAATTTTGTTCATTTTATTGCATTTTTAAAAAGAAACTTGTATTTGGCCGTATGGCCGATGAAAAAGATTGGATGATTGAATCGATTTCCTGGTAAGTTTGTGTATCTTTATCGGAGTTTTTGAATCGCATAGCAAGAGTACAACTGAATATTCTCCAATTGGTTTTGTATAATGAATTCTAGTGAATTTTGGATTTCTGGATTTAATATTCTAAATTAACTAAGGCTTCTGCACAGAAAAAATTATAATTTTTCTTCAATCAATAGTAAATACACAAAAAATAACGGGGGGTTTTACCTTAAGTTATGTTCGAAACATGATATGCTTATAACTATAAGGCTAATAAGATAGATATTTGGTTAAACAGGCCATTGATAATTCTATCATCGATTTTAAATTAGACGGCAAAATAAAGATCAAACAGCAGTATAAAAATTCAACGAATCATTTTAAAAAATATTTTCATTTCGGAATTAACCATTGGACAGATCTAAGGCTTACCTTAATAACTAATAACAGTAATTTTAAGACCTGGTAAAATTATCATCATTTAATCGAATGTATGTGGAATAATTTTTATATATACCTATTCCACTTTGCTCAAATATATACTACATAAAATTTAATATGTATAAAATTACTAATGTTCAAATATTCTCTTTAAACGGTCATGTCTGATAAAATGAAAATAACCCATGAACTCAATAGCAACACTTTAGAAACCTTAAAAACATGCCCAGCGCAATATGTTTATACAAAATAGGCTAAGTTTACCATTAACACGAAGCTGCGCTGAATGCGTGACAGTGGCTGCATCGTTCTGGACACGGCAGGTATATGTCCCACCTTGTGCCCTTGTCACACTTGTTATACTAAGTGCGCTGGTAAAATCATCGTTTTGACGAATCACTATCCGTCCGTCGCTTGGTATACCGCTGACTTCTTCGTTGGTTCTTTCTACAACATTATTCACACTTCCTTTACTATCTGAATGGTGATGATCACTGAATCTTTTATTCATGTTATCATTGGAATCCATCGGGTGATGACCCGACGTCAGTGATGGTGCAGTGACAATCAGTTGATTATCTTTAAGCCACGTAAACGCCAAGGGAAGATCACCAGTTACAACTACGCACTGTATACTAGTTCGATCACCTACGTTCAAATCGCGGGCAAATGAAAACGGTGTGATTTTCGGTGGAACTATTCAACCACAATGTTTTTTGCGAGCGAACGAAATCAAAATAACATGCATATTTAAAATGAAATCCAGATGTGCAATTTCGTGAATATTGTGCACAGTCAGTTCATCATCATTATGTGCAGTTTGGTGCATGGGTGCAGGAAAAGGTAAAATATTTGCAATTATCATAAAATTTCTCGATTTCTCGATTTAACTGAGAAGATTTGTTAAAGTAAAAGAGTTTTTCTTACTTACCTAGCACCTTTACGTCCACAGCTCTTTGCGATGTGTGGTTATGTTTATTTCGAGCGGTACACAAATAGGTCCCTTGATCGGCTGCCCGTTGAACATTATCCACCGACAGCGTTCCATTAAACACGCGCTGTCACATATTCGTTGGTAGCTTGACACCATCTATTTAGTAAAATTCACAACATATTTTTTTCAATTAATACGTTAAATTTTAACTGCAAACAAAAATTAAAATAAATACAAAAATTATTTGTTTTCATCACTAGCGAACAAAATATGAACAAAAATATGGTCTTTTATGAGGACACTCTGTCACAATCTTACAACAGATGGTACCATCTAGAAGAGGCGGCTCGTCGTTGGAAGCAAAGGAAGCAATGCTTCACTTGCCAAGGACTTCTTACAAAAGAAAAACACAAATAATAGTTTTTTTGGAATTAAAAACAAATTTGTTTTGGTTTATTAGTTCTTTGGGTATATAATGATATTAAGAATAGTAACATATATAATATAGTATACTATGAGAATTTTTTTTATAGTGATTCAGCGTTCGCTCTAACACTCTGGAGTGCCTAAATACCTAATTTGACCTAAATTGTCGGACATATTTTCAAAAACCTACTAAAAACTTAAGATTATGCTAAGGAACTACCTGGCTTAACCTAAAAAAAAGTGTAGCGCATCAGATCCGCTAGAATTCTGATTTTCGAAGAAATTATCTTTGAGGGACTTAAAAATGTGTCAAGACGTAATCCACTTCTTTATAGTATCATATCAACCATTTCTTCTCAAAGTAATAAATTTCTTTTTCTAACAGTATCTCCTATAACACAAATAATGAAAATTGTCAGTGCTGGCAACATTTGCCCAACACAGCAGCAATAAGTCTACCATAACATACATGTGCTTGATCAACCTATCCTCTGAATTTCGTTTTTATCCAAAGATATCATCGAAAGTTTCAGCAAAAATGCTCAAAGGATGCATTACTCTTTTCATCTGCATGATGACAAAGGCCATTCATCTTGAGCTGGTCAGTGATACGACCACAGATGCCTTCTTCGCGGCCAACAAAAGATTTGTTGCGCGTCATGGCCATTGCAAGGAGATATTCTCGGACAACGGCACTAACCTTTTTGGCGCTCGTGATACGACGGAAAAAGAGCTGCAGTTTACGATTGACCAATCTACAAAACAAACTGCAGAAGTAATGGTACAGAATTGAAGTTTATTCCACACTTTGGAGAATTATGGGAAGCTGGCGCCAAATCGGTAATAGAACATTTCAAGAGAGTGCTGGGAGATACCTTATTAACATAAGAGGAATTCACTACCGTGTTATACCAAGTAGAAGCTTGTGTGAATCATTTCTCAGATCTTGGGGTCACATTTGATCGCAAACTAAAATTCGACATTCATGTCCTTACTATCACTAGAAAAGCTTCTCGGATTGCTGGCTTCGTGATTCGTTGCTGCCAAAATTTATTTAGTATTTCAATTTGTGTCCAAAAGTAGTGGTTAGCCCGACTATTGACACCGAGAATCTTTTCTCTAATAGCCTTCACCATTCCGATCTTACTATTGATTTATCCACTACACATTCTAATATCTTTCAAACTTACAATAATACTATTGTATACGATTTCCGCAATGCTGATTATGATAGCATTCACCACTCTCTTGACAATGTCGATTGGACAGATACGCTTACATCTCAATCTCTTGACGAAAAAGTAAATTCATTCTACAAAATACTGTTTGACGTGGTCGAAAGATATTTTTTTTTTTTTTCATAAATAGTGCGTTTATGGTCATAATTTAGATATCATACAAAATCCATTGCACTACTCCCCCTGTTAAGGTTTAAACCTTGTGCTAGGGCGAGAATTTAGTTCACAGCCCCAAAAAGTTTTTTGACTTTGTGAATATGAAGCGGAAAACATTCGGGTATCTCTCTTCTATGTGCAATAGAACCTCAATGTCTTCTTCTCGTCAAGAAATTTGTAACTTTTTCGCAGATAAATTTCAGGAGGTTTTTAGTCCTGCCAGTACTGCATCATCCTAGAGTATCTAGAACAATTTTCGCTGAGGCTATAACTATTTCCAGAGACTATATTTTTAAAGCTATCTTGGAGCTTGATAGTAACAAAGGCCCTGAATCCGATCTTCTTCCTCCGACTTTTCTTATATATGTGTCACACAGTTAATCTCTCCTCTTCGCATTATATTTAATACATATCTTTCTTTTGGGCACTTTCCATTGTATTGGAAAGCCTCCTACGTTACACCAATATTCAAAAATGGTGATAGAAGATCAGTTCAAAATTATAGACGCATCGCTATTTAGTCAATTATTCCTAAACTGTTTGAAAAAATCATATGTGATAAGCTAGTCCCTCGGGTCGATGCTCGACTTAACGAACGGCAGCATGGTTTTAGGAAGGGGCGCTCTACCACTACTAACCTGATGGTGCTGGTTTCCCATGTTCTTTGCAAAATGGAGAAAGGTAATCAAATTGACGCAGTCTACACTGACTTCAGCAAAGCGTTTGATCGTCTTAGCTACTCCATTTTGATTTCCAAGCTGCAGCAATTCGGAATTGCAAGATCTTTACTAATATGGCTTAGCTTTTACCTCCAGAACCGATCAAAATATGTGAAATTCCAAGGGCTTGTCTCTAAAAAAAAATCATGTCAACTCTGGAGTACCTCAAGGTAGCCATCTTGGCCCTTTGCTATTTAACAATTTTATATCAGACCAGTCGGAGGTTTTATCTGATGTGCCTCATCTACCATATGCTGACGATACTATTAAGTCGCCATCAGATGCCAACTTTTTTCAACTAAACGTACGTTTTAAGCAATTCTACTCTTAGTAAGGTTGACAATATATCTCTCAATTCTGCTCTTAGTAGGGTTGACAATATATCTCTCTATCTCTCAAGCAAGTAAACGACTAGGCTTCATTAAGCGACGAGCCAGGGAGTTTCAGAACCTTTGGGTTACAAAATTGCTATACACCGTGCTCGTTCGCCCTCTTCTTGAGTGTGCTTGCATTATTTGGAGCCCGGTTTTCGAAATTCACAGTCACAGATTCGAATCTGTTCAAAAGCAATTCTTGCTATTCGCTCTTAGAGATCTTTACCATCCTTTTGATTTTAGCAATTTACCGCCATATGCATCGCGTCTTAGACTTCAAAAGTTGTCATCACTTGCATCCAGAAGATTAATGTTATCTGCTTGCTTCAGTTTCGATGTCATTAGAAACGCTGTTGATGTCGACTGCATACAGGAAAGATTTTTGCTTAACTAGCCCGTGAGAGTCACTAGATCCCGAAAAATCTAGTTGAATATAGCCATAGCACGGCATATGCTGATAATGAGCCAATAAATAGATGCTGCAAGATATTCAACAGCATGAGCCAACACTTTTCGCCCACAATTTCGAAAGCGTCCTTTAAAAACAGAGTTACCAATGCTTTCTTATCCTACCCTCTCTAGTCTATCGGCCTAGTATCCTTCCATGACTATTAAAATATTTAATTTCGTTTTTGTATTTAAGGGGTTACCCCCACTTGTAACTTTGAAATATTTCACTATTTTTTGTTGCATTTTTTTTAGTATAACTATCTGAGAATACGTCCTTCAAGTTTCAAGTCGATCCGAACAAAATTGACCGAGATATGAGCGTTGAAAGAGAAGACCCCGTTACTTATACAATTGTTACTTATACTTATAAACGCGTTTTTCTCGAAATGACATTTTTGAAGTCGGTGACCAAAATTACTCGAAAATTACTGAACCGATCTTTTTGAAACTTGGCAGACTTATTTAATACATAAAAATGTAGTGTTTAATCGTTCAGTTTTTTTTTGTTGGTAAAAAAATGGTCGTTTTATAGCAAAAAGAAGACCGTTTTTTTAAATGAAAATCTAACCATTAAATTTGCCTGTCCGCCATTTTGTAAAAAATGGATATTGTTTTAAATCCTTCGATCAAACACTAGTTTACACTGTTATTTAACTAAATCCATCGCTATTTTTTGCTTCAAATGATCCGTTTCGACACAATGTTGGTCACCGCAAAAAGTAAAAATTAAAATACCATTGTTTTGACGGCTATTTGTAATTTAACAATGTAATATTTTTCAATAAAAAATTACTGAACAGTGCTCAATGTATGTACTTTAAGATAATATAATAGTCGTTTAAAAAAGTTTCGTAGTTTTCTTAAAAAAAAATCAGGAAAATGCCCTATTTTTCGCGCTACAAGTGGGGGTAACCCCTTAATGCTTTTGTGCTCTACATGTTATATTGCTGTTATATTTATTTATAGAATGTTAATTTATTCATTTTCATTGCATTCAGTATATGTTATACCTGTTATTAATCCGTTTAGTTTTGTTATTTAAAATTGTAATTTCAATTTTTATTTTTATTTTTATCTAATTTATATGTAATTGTATACCTTGTTTGGTGAAATAAATAAATAAATAAATATATTTGCTGCTCTTTATTTGATTATTCTTCTGGAATCCTTATTTGATTATTCTTCAATATATTAAAAAATATGTGGCTTCCCTGAGTCTCAAAGCCACGAGCCGCCACTGCCATGTAACATCCGTATGCGCGAATTCATTACTCTTTAGTAGAGAGTATTCAATTTGAAAAGGCCATACATACAAAGTTTGATAGTATGAATCTTCAATTTTCCGAAATAACTGTCATTCTATAGAGCTTTCAATCTAAATTTATTTTAGGTACAGGCTGTGAAATTAATGCAATCGAGTACTTCAAATACCATCATAAAACGTATCCAGCTGTAGTATCATTTAAGACTTTTCATTAAATTTAAGGAAATAAATATAAGCTATACGTACCCTTTTCCCAGATGATGCTTTCGATTGGAAATCCTGCAACCGGACACTTAATGGTCAAAGATTTGCCAGCTACCGCTGATATAGGTGACATCGGTCGAACGTATGGCATACCTGAGGGACATTATAAATTGCAAATATTCGTTCAATATAATAGTTTTCGTTTCAATACCATAGATGTTAAGTCGGGCCGAGTGCACTGTACTACCAGCACGAGATTTTGCCATGCATTCATATTCACCACCGTCTTCTGATTTTACAGCAGATATATTCACGTGACTTATAACATCACCGAACATGGTTACATACTGGCCTATCATAAGGCGGTCATTCTGCTTTATAAGGGCATAAATGACAATAAGAATTTCGAATATATTTTGACTAAATAACTAAATAATTAAAGTTTTGTTGTTTTCTATATACATGCATTCATTAAATTATTTAAAAAGATTTACAGTGCCGAGAAGAAGTGATGCAAAAAGATGAAAATATACAAAATTTCGGCTTTGATAGCTTATTTGCGAACTCTCAAAATTAATATCGACAAAATTGATATTTCGGAGTATGATCCTATGTGCCATAGGTAAAATTTCTTCATCATTTTCCCAAGAACCGGTTTCTGGAAGTTTGTGTACGCTTCCAGATTAACCTCTAGCGTAAAACATACCGAGAAAAAGTGATGCAATAATTGCTTTTCATTGAAAATGTGTCATTTTATCAGCGATTGCAGTCGATTGTTAGTTGTTTTCATCATTGAAAATCTATTTTAGGGGCAATTGAAGGAAAACATTCGTAAAAGAAAGTAATTTCTGAATCCTCAGGTTTAGGTTTTCATTAATATTACTATTTAACCAATTTTCAGTCGACCAAGATGAGAAAAGAGACTTCTTTAGATGAAAGAAAAATGATTCTTCGGCTTCATAACCAGACCGTTCCATACAAGGAAATTGTATCCATCGTTAATATACCCTTTTCCACTGTTTGGAGGATAATGGACAGGTTCTGCAAAAATAAAAGCTTAGAAATGCGAATTTTATGCATGATATGCGAATAATCGAACGAGAAGTCAAGAAAGATCCTTTTATACCAGCGACGAAAATCAAAGCAACACCAAAATCTATTTATAAAAAAGATGTTAGCGTTCATACAGTCAGAAATCATTTAAGGAAATTGGATTACGTGTGTTATATTCCACGAAAGAAATTCTTCGGTAGCGACATTAACCCTGGAAAAAGATTAAATTTCGCCAAAGATGTCGAATTTTGGAAACGCGTCTTATTCACGGATGAAAGCAGTTCAATGTGTTTTCTCACGATGAACGAGCAAAAGTGCGCAGAAAGCCTCTTACGGAGCTAGATACGAAAAATATGATAGGAACTGTGAAGCATGGTGGTGGTTCTGGGGATGTATGGCTTTCAATGGAGTTGTCGAACTTCATATAATAGAAAAAAAAAAAACGATGGATCACAAAGTCTATATCCAGATTTTCAAGGATCGGCTAGCAGCTAGCGTTCAAAAGTTGAATTTGGGAACAAACTACATATTCATGCAAGACAATGATCCTAAGTATACCGCCCACCAAACTGTGGATACTTTATTTGCTTAAAATGGCCCCCACAATCACCTGATCTCAATCCAATTGAGCATGTTTGGGAAGAACTGTCGCGTCGATTTGCAATACATAAGGCCGCTCCCAGACATAACCAGAAATATTTCCGACAATATTTCCAGAAACATTTCCGAAACATTTCCAGAAATATTTCCGACAATATTTCTCTCGCCGTCCTACACATGACCGGAAAGTTCATTCATGGTTTGCGTGAGCCAGAGCTCAAATCAGAGCTGCCGCTTTTGAAGCTGCATATCCCGTCAAAATTAAATAGCAAGACGGCTCAATGTGACCATCTATGCAGCTACATTCTATTTTTGCCATATGTATCACAGCCATACCTAGCTACAATACCATTCTCGGCCCTTCAAAAGCTCCCTTTTCACCCAAATAATGCAATCTCCTTAAACTTGCACTCACAACGGCAGCTCAGTGCCGAAATTACGTCACACCCTTGCGACTTTTCGAGACTTTCCCATCGTCGAGCGGAAAGTCCACTGCGCAATAAGTCCACTGCGCAATAAGTCCACAGCACAGCGATCAGCTGTTGGATTTTCCGACTGATCGTCGGAAAGTCTCGGAAAGTCACATGGCTGTGACGAAATTTCGGCACTGTGCTGCCGTTGTGAATGCAAGTTTTATGAAACTTGCATTTTTTGTGGGAAAAAGTAGGTTTTGAGGGACCAAGAACAGTATGATAGCCAGGTATGGCTATGGTACATATGCCGAATATAGAATGGAGCTGCATAGATGGTCATATTGTGCTGTCTTGCTATTAATTTTGACGGGATATGCAGCTTCAAAAGCGGCAGCTCTGATTTGAGCTACGATTGCCGCTAATGCCTAGTACTATACTCTTCGCGAAACGAATTCAACGGTCAAAGCCCCTACAAAAGAGCTTTACTGACGAATTGAAAAGCTCTTTTTAAATGGGATTTGACCGTTGAATTCGTTTCGCGAAGAGTATAGTACTAGGCATAACCGTGAACGAACTTTCCGGTCATGTGTAGGACGGCGAGATAAATATTGTCGGAAATATTTCTGGAAATGTTTCTGGAAATATTTCCGAAAATATTTCTGGTCATGTCTGGGACGGGGGTAATATCCGCGGCAAATCCGCGCTTAAGGAAATAATAAAAGAAGAGTGGGGCAAGATCACTCAAGAATACTGCGCTAAGTTGGTTTCATCTATGCCAAGAAGGCTTCAAGCTGTCATAAATCGAAAAGGAAATCCTACCAAATACTAAGAACCATTGATTGCTATCAGTTACCCATTACAGTTGGTAGATCGAGGTTTAACTTTTGCATCACTTTTTCTCGGTAGCCAAAAATGAATTGATTTACTTTTTAATTTTTTTCTTATAGAAAAGTAAGTTTTTTTGATTTTTTTTACATCTAATTACTGTTTGGAAATATATAAATAGCAAGAAAAAAACCAACGGACTTTTCATTGACTACCTTTAAAAATATGAAAACGTTAACCCAAAGAATTTCTTAACTATGAGCTTTTGCATCACTTTTTCTCGGCACTGTAATTGATTTTTTGTTTTTTTGAATAAGAAAGTAATATTATTTGAAGCAAAAGCAAGGAAAGTGATTAGTTACGTTTGGCAATGGAAATCCATCTAAATTCCATGTAATTTGCGGTGTCGGATTACCGGTTGCACTGCACTTGAGAGAGACTGATGGTCCGGGCTGCATGGTTTGTTCAATGAATTTGTAAACTAGTTGCGGCGACACTTCTGCGAATTAATCGAACAACCATTTGACATATCTGAGAAACTTTACGAATACTACTTGCTTTTGAATGGAAGAAGGCCAGATACCAGCTACAATCAATTTAAATACTGTGCACTTTGCACTTATACATATTTCAATAAACATACAGCTTTATTTATAATACCACAACCTTTCGACCTATGCCAACAGGAATTACGAAACACCGAAAATTGCTTTATCTGAAGGTCTATTCAATTTTATGTACTTTGCTTGTCGTTTAGCCTATTATGTGAATTGAGTTTATTGCACGGCATGCAAATCTGCCTGGGGATTTAGCCTCTTTACGAATTTCTTCGAAAGCGTAACATGAGAGAAAACACAGGATGTAATTAAATAAAAATGGTTTTCATTCAAGAGTCCGTAAACAGTATCCATTGTTTATTTTAGACCTCAATATAGTTCTCGCAATATTACTGTGGCGATGGAAAATGTGAACATATGCAAAGAGATACGAGTAGTCCTCGTGCTTGTTTGACTTTTGAAGTGGCATTTTCAATATTAATTTTGTGTCGAACTACTGTCGTCAGGATGTGCTGTGGCGATTACCACACTCGCTATACTTGTGAACAGACAAGAATTCTGACCTGGAATATCTTTTAAATACTTTATTTTCCAATTACCAATGTCTGCTCACGTTATCTCTTTTATGCAAGTATAATTATTGAAAAATGTATTTAATTATTCGATGATTTTTCACTGGGTGCAAAAATTTTGAATACCAACTACCTACTTACCACCAAGTCTCAATTCAGCTGTACCTTGCGTTGATTCATGATCGTTTTTTACGAAGCATTGGTACATCCCCTTGTCTTCCTTCGTGATAGACGTAATTTTAACCGTTGCCTTATCAAGCAATCGGACTCTGGATCCTGTTCGCAACGGATTACCATCTTTTAGCCACCAAATTTTATTTTGAGGAAAACCGGATATAGTGCAGATCTATGTTTAAACATACAAAAAGCAATAACTAAGTTCATAAGGTATGTCCACTTATTTTTGGTTCTTACTAGATCTGCTGATTTTCCTAGATCGATAGTTTGTCGCGAAGGCTGTATATGGGCAGAGAGCAATGAAAGCACCGATATTCTTACTTCCAATGTCTCACTACCTTCACTGTTTGTCGCCGTGCAATAATAAGTTCCACTATCACCAGGCTTTACGGAGGATATTATAAGCGAACCGTATCGTATAGCTGCTCGCCCTGACTTTAATGGCGATTCAACCTTATCTTCATGCTGGAACCATCTGAAATTGTTTAAATATTGAAGCTGTAATATTGAACCAAGTGGACAGTGTTATGCAAACTTTTACGTTTCTTTTCCGAAAAACTGACTTAAAGTCGGTCTTTTGAAGAATGATTTAAACGCGAAACAACAAAAATACTCTGACCATATGAAGTTTATTATTTAATCATCTATAGAATCTGTGAATACACAAACACATACAATTTTCATTCTCTCATTCACTACTCACCACACTACTTGACATTAAACACACCACACCAAAATTGTACATAAAGTCGGCTAAGTTTAAAAAACGGTATTTTGACGTTTGAAAATTGAGAATGGAATATATGTAGTTGTCAGAGATGTTGCAAAGACTGTTAATTTTAAAATAAAAAAAAAGATTGTTTTTTAAATTTGTCAGAGATGTTATAAAGATTGTTAATTTTAAAATAAAATAAAGATTATTTTTTAAATTTCTTTATAAAAAAATATTAACAGGGTTTTAATTCGTTGACAAGCAAAACATAGCAACCCAAAACTGGTGACCCTGACGTGATGCAGCCCAACTCTCAATGTCTCGACATCGTTTTTAAAAGTTTCCGATACTCGGAACAGCTCGACCCGAGAAACTGCGTATAGGTAGAACTATAATGCAATTAAGTGAACTTTAATTAGCTTAAGTGACAGTACGGTTGCATAGAAAACAAGCGGCATACCCATAATGTACTTATTTGCCGTTTCGTTAAGTTTCGTTCAATTCGGGCCACTTAAGTGGCCTACGACTGGGACCGTACATCACTTAAGTAAATTTGACAGTAGAAGTAAACGACTACGACCAATAGAAGGCACGTAAAATGTTTGGAGGAGGTAGAAGTAATGATCGTTTGTATGCGGTATTGTAGAAGCAATAATAGGTATGTAAAATATTTGAACATTTTAGGTCTGTTCGCGTACTTTCAGTCACTGAATTTAACTGAATTTTCCTGAATCATGTGGTGGGGGAAATTCATGAAAAGTATGAAAACGCTCTGATTGGCTTTCCTGAAAATTGACAAACAAAAGTGTCAGTTGTCGGTTTTCGGGAGAACAATAGTGATTATAAATTCATCCTAAGCAGTGACAAATTATCGCCACAAAAATATTCGTCCTTCATAATAACATTACGCCAAAAACCGTTTGACAGTTTTTAGCATTATTCAGTAGCTCAGACCCTACTGAAATTTAAACAATCGTGTAAACGTTGGCTGTTGCCTGCTAGTCGGGAAGCCAGGACCTTTTCTGCGGGAAGCAGAAAAAAACCGAAGGAAAAAAATATACTGAAATTTACTGAAAGAAGGGAAATTTTAAGTATTCAGTAAATCGGAGTACAAAAACGGCTTCGTTGCAATTAATTGCAATTAATCGTAGTACGCAAACAGACCTATTGTTAAACGGTTCATTGACAGTTTACAATACAGGAAATAGTAATTAGATGTCTCGAATATGATCCTGCGCGACATTGTAAATAGAATAAGAGGTATCTAAAATATTTATTCGTCGATCACTTAAATGCTATTTTTATAGGAGGTAGGAATAATGAGTGTCAAACATAATTTCAAAGAGAAAACGCGTTGAACAACATACGAAATAAAAAATAAGCGAACATACGAAATGATAAATTATATAGTAGTTTATTTACTTGTATCTTTAAATTACTTACTTTTAAAGATACAAGTACATAAACTACTTAAAATGCCACCACACAGCTTTTTTCATTCAAAGAATAACCACATACCATGCTTCAGCTGTCCACTATTGAATATTAATCTTCAGCAGTAAAGACCTTGTTGATTAAATATATTCCGGTCGCATACCAATATTGCTCAAAAAACCTTTTTTGCATACACTTATTTGAATCGACATCAATTGAGTGAATTTTCGTTCAGTTTCAGCGCACACTTAAGCCACTTAAAATGTATTATAGTTGGACCTTAAGAAGAAAAACCGTAAAACTCGACTTGATGCACCACACAGCTGTTACATGAATTTCGCCGATAGATGGCGGGCTAGTATGTTTTTGTGGTTGTGCGTTTGCTTTTGGGGCTTTTTTTCTTTCTTTTTTTTGTTTTTTTTTAATTGTGTTAGCTTCTTTTTTATTTATTTTGTATAATTTTGTCTGTTTTTCTTCAATTTTTCACCCCTTCTACCACCTTTTCGCCCTCTGGTGGGGAATTTCCCCGTGTGTGGTGCATCAAGTCGAGTTTACCCAGAAAAACGAATCCGCATTTTAGGAAGCCCGCCACGGACGACGTATTATTCGTATACATGAAGTCCAACTTGCTCGAGTTTCTAAAGCGAATCCAATCAAATCCTTGGCGCACGAAACAAATACATTATTACAATTATATCTCTGCACTTGATATTCAACAGCATTTACGAAAAAATAGAAATGATTTCAATCCGACTTCTCTCAAAAAATCAAAAAACTAATAATCGTCTTCAAGCATACAACAATACAGATATCCCAGCTTCCAATTAGCCTTCTGCAGACATCAACGCTAACAAGCTTTTACTGCGACCACAGTTTTCCAAAGCAAGTCCCATCAAGTGCAACAGCAGCTGCAAATAGAGAGCCAGTTTGCCAAGGCGCACATAAAATGTTCGGAGACCACGTATCACTATGTGGTTTCCTCGCTAGGCTCAGAATAGCTAGAATATAGCTAGCAAAAGCAGTTGGGAGGCTCTGCGGTTGAAGACGATTTGTTGAGGATTCTCTGGCTGGAGCGGCTTCCGGAACAGACTCAGGCTATTTTAGCCTGCTCTCCGGAGGCCGGTCTGAACAAATTGGCGGAAACGACAGAATAAATAGCTGAAGTTTTCGTCCAGCTACATCTGAACCAAAAAACTAAGTCGCCGTTCTCTTCAGACAGTAAGTAAACGCGACTTATCACCTAGCCGTCGTCTAATAATTCACGACAACTTGTCTAAACGACACTATTTAATTGATACAAGCGCAGATATTTCGGTGTTTCCAGCACCTGCAACGGGGAAACTTCCACTTTCTGGCCTGCAACTTGCCGCGGCAAATCAGTCAAATATTAACACCTATGGATGAAAGGTGATTAAACTAGAACTGGGAATCTGTCGTGAGTTTTCATGGGACTTCATCATTGCCGATGTCTCTAGACCCATTTTAGGCATAGACTTCCTCTGCCACTATGGGCTAGTCGTCGACTTGACAAATGCTATCCTAGTGGATTCCCTTACTTTTCTTTCATCGAAAGGCAGGTTCACTTCTTGGAAATGTCCAAAACTTAGTGTTTTGATTGAGAAATCCAATGATCCACGGATACATGCCCTTCTCCCCAAATACCATGCCATCATGGTCAACACAGGGTTCTCAAAACCCTGTAAATACAAGGTGACATACCACATTTTGACCACAGGCCCTCCAATAGTGTCGAGACCACGTGGACTTGCACCAGATAAGCTCGCGGCGACCAGAAAAGAATTCGATTTCCTGCTACAGCAGGGAATATGCCGCCCCTCAAACAGCAGCTGGTCTTCTCCACTACACATGGTTCGCAAGGCTAAAGAGGAATGACGTCGTTGCGGCGATTACAGACACCTTAACGCCATAACCGTCCCAGATAGATATCCGATCCCCATTATCCAAGACTTATGTCATGAACTATATGGTAAAAATATTTTTTTCACTACAGACCTGACTAAGGCCTAGCATCAAATTCCAGTCGAGCAGAACGATACTCCTAAGATCACCATCTGCACACCTTTCGGATTCTTTGAGTTCACCCGAATGACTTTCGGAGTTTGCAATGCGGCACAATCGTTCCAACGTTTGATTCATGAAGTCCTACACGGACTAAAATTCTGTTTCATATACCTCGACGACATTTTGGTAGCCTCGACTTCCAAAGAAGAGCATTCTGTTCACTTAGAAGAAATTTTCAAACGATTAGTGGACCATGGTCTTATAATTTACTTGGAGAAACGCCATTTCCTTCAACCATTTGTTACATTTTTAGGTCATGAGGTTTCGTCGAAAGGCATTAAGCCCTCCCCAGATCGGCTTGAGGCAACATTAACAGCTAAACTCCCCAATACGTTTAAAGACCTAAGGAGATTTTTGGGGATGGTCAACTTTTATCGTCGCTTTCTTCCTCACACAGCTGAGAACCATTCAACGCCTATCTTTGCGGCTCCAAGAGAGAGTGCTAAGACAATCGACTGTTCGGTAGAAGCTAGCAAAGCTGTCGACCAAGTCAAGACTGGTTTACCAGAAGCCACTCTATTGTCCTTCCCGGACTCAAACGCCGAGCTTGGTCTATTCATAGGTTTTAAATCGGCCAAACCAAGTGACGCTCAAGGAAGATATAGTGCATGCGACCGCGTACTCTTAGCGGCTTATCAGGGCATTCGTTACTTTCGATACTTTTTGGAGGCCCAGAGGTTTACACTATACACTGATCACAAACCATTGACTTTTGCTTTCAAACAAAAGCCAGAAAAGGCCACACCTCGTCAACTTATGCATCTAAGCTGCATAAGTGAGTTCACTTCTGACATTCGGCATGTCTCTGATTCTAACAACGTTGTTGCTGACGCACTCTCTGGTCTATAAGAAATCATTCTTCCCATTACTCTCGACTTTGTCGCAATCGCCTCGTCCCAAGCATTGGACGTAGCGTGTCAGAAGATTCTAAAGGGCTCTAAATTTGTTTTCAAGAAACAACCAAAATTTGGCACCAACGTCGGTATTTTTTGTGAAGTGTCTGGAAATAGGTGTTCAACTCAGAACATAAAATCGCTCACCCTAGTATTCGTGCTACACGAAAGCACATTGCAACCAAATCTTTCTTGCCTTCGATGAACAAGGACATTGACACTAGGGCCCGAGAATGTCTATCCTGTCAAAAATGCAAGATAACCAGACATGTGAGCAACCCTGTATCGACCTTTTGTATGGTTTCCAAACGTTTTAAGGTTATTCACATCGACATAGTTGATCCCCTATCACACTCGCAGGGATACACTTATTGCTTCACCATTATCGACCGTTTCACGCGTTAGCCTGAAACAATTCCTTAGCCAGCATTACTGCCAATGACTGTGTTACTGCTTTACACCTGGATTGCTACATTTGGAGCTTCGCAATACATTGTCACCGACCAGGACAGACAATTTGAGTCAGCGCTCCATACTGAGCTTGGTCGATTCTTGGGCTTCGAACGCAATCGCACCACATCGTACCACCCTCAGGCCAACGGTTTCTTAGAAAGATGGCATCGTATTCTTAAATCGGCTATCATGGCTCACAACGATGCGTCTTAGACTAGAACACTACCCATAATTCTTCTTGGATTACGATCTCTAATCCGAGCAAAATTCACAGCATCACCGGCACAACTCCTATACGGAGAAAATCTGCGTCTTCCTAGTGATTTTCTTCAAGAAAGTCCTAGGAAGATTAGCCAAACAGACTTTGCCTCTGAGCTTTCGGCTACTATGGCAAAAGTTCGGACGGTTGATGCTAAACATCACACAGCACACAGCACACATCTTCAAGCAACACGCCTCTTGCTCACACGTCTTTGTTGGAGTCGATTATGTTCGTCCACCACTTCTTCCACCGGTCCATTCAAAGTCTTAGCCAGACATACACATTATTTCACACTAGACATACGAAACAGGCTCAAGCCCTGTTACATGTCATCCTATAGGGAACCTGTCGACAACCCTTCTACGAAACAACAAACATCAGAAACTTCGACCGCACCATTGATAACTTCGGCTCCCGTAAAGAGACCAGCGAGGAAAGTTTCCTTCGCTTCATACGGCTCTCTAGCTGGGCGAAACACAAAGTTGCCACTCTCCTACGCCTCACGAGAACGCGTAAAACGCTGGCAGGGGAGTATTCTGGATACACAAACATATACACTTACCATTCTCACAGTAACTACTCCCCAGCAAAAAATATGATCAGGCATATCAGGCTAAGGCTTAAATAATGAATAGTTTTGCAGAATAATGCCGTCTGCATTGGCATTTCTATTAATAGACTTTTACATTTCAGAAGTGATAGGATCGCTTTAAAAGTTATAGTTAAAAGTGATAAGTGTGAAAATTAATTATATAGATTAAATATGTAAGAATTTTTTAAACATTGAAATAAAATAAGCCAGTTTGGGAAGACAACCATATCTAGTAAGCGTAAACATAAGGATTATCAATTAACAATAGTAAGCCTTAGAATAAGGTTTAACCTAATCATTGTTTAAGCCTGATCATAAGGCACATATAATGCTAAAAACGGTATGCCTTACAACCAATGACATGGCCCATGTTAAAATAAGGGATTAAATAAGGTAAAATGTATGCAGACTTTTTTCCCTTACAAGAGACAGGCCTTTTGCACTAAGGAATAGATTACACCTAATTAAGCCTTATATAATGATTAAATTGTTTGCTGGGTCACCACACTACTTGACATTAAACACATCACACCAAAATTGTACATCAAGTGGGATAAGTTTAAAAAATTGTTGTTTTTTTTTTTGAAGTTTAAAAACTTTAATTGAGAATTGAATTTAGTTTTCAGATTGTTGATTCAAAATTAAAATAAAAGATTGTTTAATAAATTTGCCAGAGATGTTATAAAGATTGTTAATTTTAAAATAAAATTAAGATTGTTTTTTAAATTTCTTTATAAAAAATATTAACAGGGTTTTAGTTCGTAGACAAACAATACATAGCAACCAAAACTATCTATTGAGAACTAACTCGGTTATAATGTTACCAACGCTTTCATAACATTAAGCGTGCGAAAAATCATATTATGATCTTTGAAGAATTTGCTGATTTAATTTGATCCGATCCGAGTTAATCCGATTCTCCATTATGGGCTTTCTTATTTGAAGATATGATTCGCATCAAATTCGGAATTATCGAGAATAAATTGCTTCATATAACGGTGAACAGTACCAAGCAAGGCTTCAATATTAAGGTTTGATGTGGTGACAACAAGAAGTCATTGACATTTCCAAATTTCGTTTTCCACAAATGGATTTCCGATCAAAATTCTAGAATGTATTTGGCAAAAGTATATTCCATTGACTGTCATGGTTTTTACATAAAATCCACTTCACAGTGCATTTAAACAAACTTTCCCGAAGAACGATTACACTGGGGTAGATATATTGAGCAAGGAAATACATTATTGTGGAGAGTGAACAGGAATCTCATTAGGAAATATACATGCACAGCATAGGACAGTTATTGAATTTGTTTACGTTCGAGCCGGGTCACATAGAGT
>OX376376.1:7314015-7321515 GCA_947369275.1 Nemotelus nigrinus
AGTGCAACGACCCAAACAAGGGCTTAAAATTATGGTGGCCGGTGGAATAAGTTTATATGGAAAATCCGAACTTATCACCATTGACGAAAATTGTACGGTTAATGGAGAGTACTACCGAAACAAAATGTTGCCGATCTACGGGAAGTGCCTGAACAACCGGTGCCAATATCGAAGAGGAATGTCTCCCATTTTAATGCAAGATGGAGCTCGCTGCCATACCGCGAAAGCCAGTATATCGAAGGCGAAAGAGTATTTTCCAACGGTTTGGACGGATTGGCCAGACAACTCACCCGATCTTAATCCCATTCAAAATTTATGGGCAATATTGAAGGAGGCAGTGTTCAACGAACCTATACCAACGAATCTTCAATCTCTAATTGAACGAGTACGAATTGAGTGGGCCCAACTAAGCAACGACCACATTTTCGAACTTTGCAATAGTTTCCAAAGGCGGATTATTCAATGCCACGCAATGGAAGGGCGTCACACCAAATATCAAAGTCATCAATTATATTACTTAATATCTAAGATTAATATATAAATTAAAAACAATAAAGTGATTTTTATATTTTTCGAGCTTTTTGAAAAAATAAGTGATACCCTACTTTTTGTCCACCCTGTATATTCCGGGTTCCAGCCGACAATGTTACCATCTACATTAAGAGAACTGGGGAGTAAGCATTGCTTGCGCTTTCAAGTAAAGAATATTGCATCAGTTTTGGTAGGGTTTATTCTCAATTTCCATCTGTTGAAATAATTGGACAGTGTTGCGAACCCATTTTCTAGTGAGGTTTTTACAGATATCGGACGGTAATTAGATGACAAAAAGGGCTGTGTCGTCAGTAAATAGATTGATAATGCAATTGACTGGTAGTGGTATGTCATATAAGAAGATGTTAAATAATATTGGGCTTAGCGCCGAGCCTTGTGGAACACCAGCTGGTATCGGGAACTTATTTGACTCCGAACCATTGATATCAACGTAAAAGTATCGGTCACGCAGAAAGTTCATGATTATTTTAGTAAGGGACAGAGGAAAATTAAGTATTCGCATTTTGTGAACTAAGCCTTGGTGCCAAACGCAGTCAAATGCCTTTTCCAAGTCGAGAGTAAGCAAACCAGTGGACTTTTTTAGTCCAAAGTTCGTAGTGATTATGTTCGTTATCCTTCGATCTTGATGAATTCTACTGTGCCCGCTTCTGAACCCAAACTGCTCGTTGGGGTAGATATTTTGCGACTCAATAAAGGTTTGGAGCTAAATCTTAATGAAGCGTTCGAATACATTTCCAATCACACTGATTGGGATTATTGGCCTCAAGCTGCCGATTTCGAACTTGGGTTTATTAGATTTCGGGATCCAAATAACTTTTGCAATTTTCCAGGCAGTTAGAAAGTAAGATGTTACAAGGCAAGCATTTAATAACTTTGATAGGTATATAAATGCTTTCCTGTGCATATATTTTAGAAATAAAGTGTAGATGTTGTCGTTGCCCGGAGCCTTACTTGATTTTAAATCAGCTATGATGCTCTTTAGAGAGGAGACAGGCATGAAGGGGATAGAAGGGCTGCTACTACTTTCGATAGCATCGAAAGAAGAAGCCACTTGAGCTTCAGTGTCACTATCGCTATTAATAATGGCTGACATGTGAACGTTATGCATATGTTGAGCAAAGGCTAGAGCCTTAGACACGTTATTTGAAACGGGCACGCCGTCTACTTTAATTGGAAAAAATTGAGAGCAATTCTTTTTGAGAGCTTTGGATATGTTCCAAAAGCTTTTACTACCTTTCTCTAGAGATTTTAGTTTAGAACCAAGAGGTGAAAGACGCCGTTTTCCAATTTTTTGCGGACTGCGACAAAAATTTCTTTTTGAATGTTATGAAAGGGCTTGAGAAACGCTAGACCAAATGTATTGACCTCCACGGATATTAAGTTGCAAAATAAAAAATTAACTTCCGGAAAAAAAATTATTTTTTCTTACTTGGGCCAGGGACTTATCAAACGACCCTCGTAGGTCTTTCCACATTCTTTAGTTGCTCAAAAACAATTTCTTCGGAAATCAGTTTTCTAGCGGCTCTGATGCGCTCGAGGTGTCTTCTTAAATTGTCATTTTAATTTAATTCAATAAAAATGGAAATATTCTATTAAGAACGCAGGAAACTAGAAAAATACTAGAAGCGTAGCATTCAGTTTCATCGTCATCAAAAAGTTAGAAAGAAAACAACCACTTAAATGTCTTTGCCTTAACCGAGGAGAATTTTAATTGCTGTTGCAGTCAATTGAATAAGCCGTTCTATCATCCACCATCGTGGCGGCAGTGCAAATTAGAAGGATGACAATTTTCCAGCAATCTAAAATCATGAGCGAAAAAAAACCACGAGTGGAATCGTTTTACTAAGTAAAATTCGTCTGCAACTTCAAGCATGCGAAATTGAAGTTTAAAGGGAGAAACGTGGAAGCAAGAGGATATGAGGTAAATGCAATGCCTTGCATAAAATCAGATCGAGGGAGGAATGCATAACGTTGTCATTCATTGAAAATAAGTGGTGATAAACACACATATTTATGAATGCAAATGCCGTGCCAACACGATGCTGTTGGATAAGACATTCTTCAGCTTGCCTATTACATATTTAAAGCTGTGAGCAATAAATATGTGGCACCTGTCTTTTGATTGTTATAGGAATAAAGTATTTTCATTTTCGACAATCTGTCAGCTTTTTCTTCCGCACATTTTCGTGAAAAATATGTAGATATTGTTTAAGTGGTTATTAGAGAAACCTATTCTTGACCCAACTCATTTATGTTGCAAAAAGATGCCTCAAATCATGGGCATTGATATCATTTTCTGTACACCTAGAAAACGATTAATAAACTTACCATGAGGCGAAACGGACGTATATTTACATACTTAAGTCTAGATACTTTTATTTACATAAAGCTCTCAGATCATCGCCATCTCTTTTTTCCTTTTCACCACAATTATGAGGGTTCAAGAGTGAAAACGTAGTATACAGAGAAGCCACAATTTCGATCAATTACCGGTAGTACGGAGTCTTTACAATATAAATTCATCACTGAAACGCAACGTAACAGCCGTGTATGATGTAGAGAGTAGTAATATCTCGTCCTTTTTTGAGTTTCAAGACAATTACATTTTCAAGTTGTATGGTGTCTCGGTTTTCGTATGAACGCCGAAAGGGCTGAGTGCTTAATGATATGGGAAGGAAGATGTATAAATGCTAGCGTCAGCGCTGCAGATGACGATGATGATGATGATGATGATGCTCCTGCTTCTGGTGATGATGATGAAGCTGGCTGCGAGACAGATGAGCATGGGGGTAGATCTAAGAGTTGGATGGTATCCGATTTAAGATTCACAGTCAAATAGAATGAATCGGATTGCGGATTGCGGCTTGACGTAGAGTTGAGTTATTCAAATTATGCACTTTTTCTTACATGAGCTCTTCGTTTTCACTCTTGCCCTCAACTCATGTCCTCCCAAACTCATTTGGTATGCTCTTCCGAGCCTGCCATTTTAAAAACAAAATGTCTACTCAGATTTACAGGCAAAAACGTGTGTGTAGTTGAGTGGAAGACAACTTAAAAGAGAAACCAAGATGGAATTCAGACAAACTTAAAGAAAGGATTTTTACTAATGTTCGAAGAACATTAGTATTAAAATCGCTTCGCCGAAAATTCGTCATATATATATATATATATATATATATATATATATATATATATATATATATATATATATATATATATATATATATATATATATATATATATATATATATATATATATATATATATTTATATATATATATATATATATATATATATATATATATATATATATATATATATATATATATATATATATATATAAATATGTATATATATATATATATATATATATATATATATATATATATATATATATATATATATATATCTATATCTATACATATATATATCTATATATATATATATATATATATATATATATATATATATATCTATATCTATACATATATATATCTATATATATATATATCTATATATATATATGCAAAATGGTTATGAGAGATAATCTCTGGAGTGGCCGATCCGATTGAGCTGAAATTTTTGGAGAACATAGATGCATATAACAGGTAGGTCCATGACTTGCTAGAATTCAGATGTCTTAAACCTTTTGGCGGCGGCGGGCATTTAAGTGAATTTTAAGGTGCTCCTATATTTCCAAGCAGTGTACATTTTTGTTAAAAAAAAAGTACTAGGAATGAAAACTCATTATGTTTTAAGTTTGCTTATGATAAAGAAGTCTAAATTTTGAGCCTTGTTTAGGCGTTGAGTGCCTAAAAGTAGGCAAGGATTTTTTTTCGAAATTCGATTTGTCATAACTTCTAAGAAAACCAATAGATCATCGTGATATTTTTAGAGCGTATTGATATAAACTAAAATTTTACACACATGAACTTTCAAGACTGTGCGGGCAACTCTGTAGCTACAGCAGGCTCCTGAACAAAAATCCTTCAAATCATCGACCTTCCTGAAAATTTTTTGATTTTTGAAAATAAATTCAAATTATTGATAAATTTTGACTTTTGTCCACCAAGTTAAATAAAATATTTCAAAATTCCGCGGTAAACAAGAACGGCAACTCGTGATCAAACTACCTCTATTTTCAGCACTCAAAACTTCTGTTCACGAGAACTGACGATCGGATAATGCGATCAATATGAAATTTACAGGACATGTTGGAATTTGCTAGGACCAGGTCTGATAGAAGTGATTTTGAAAAACGAGCAACACTGTGGCAGCGGTGCCCTTTGGAAAAATCGCTGAGAAAAAAAATGGTTTTTGGCCTATAGCTTCCGATTTAGCCTCCAGATTTTAACGAAATTCACGTAGCAGGTGAACCTTACTCTAAGATAAATGTCATAGAAATTTGGTTGAAAAATTAGTATAGAGACGCCAGCTACAGCAATTTTTGTCTCCTAAATATTGTAAATTTGCTCAGGAAAATAAAGATTTTTTCCCTATAACTTCCGATGCAGTGACGAAATCAAAACGAAATTCATGTGAAAAGCATATCTTGTTGCGATTGTAATTCTGTAGGAATTTTGTTGAAAAACCGTGAGAGGGTTGCCAGCTATGATGAATTTCGTAATTTATATACATTGCTTTATCGAGCGATGTTGTCATAAAATTTCCAAATGGGAATGATCCTGCAATGACAATTAACAAAAAATATTTACGTTTCAAAAATTTAAAAAGTTTGGACGATGGTAACCCTAAAATTTAATTCACTCCTATAACTTACAGCGCAGCCATTCAATCGAAACGAAATTAATAGGCTGGGTTTAACACAACGTGAAGCAGCTATGGTGCTAGCACATGATTGCCAGCACCGGACAATTTCTTAAATATCGCAGATGCTTCCATTTTCTATTCATAAGCAAACCGTTAACAATAAAATAAGCAACCGATATTTAAATGTTCCGAGTTTTGGAAATTTCATTGTTTGTTACTTGAATCTATAACCAAGTTTATTAGCTTATTCATCTGCATCATCCCCCTTCTATGGTAAGCATAATTTATGACAAACGACTTCGATTATATAAAAGCACTAAAAGATTATATAAAAGCAAAGCATCTAAGTTATATATCTATCAGCAGCACATGCTATGAAAATGGGACTCCTAACGAGCGACACCTGTAGAAGGTGTCAAGAGCCGGGGGTGTCAGAAACTATCCAGCATCTCCTGTGCCACTGCCCGGCACTGGGGAAAACCAGACTGCGATACTTCGGTGAGCCCTGGCTGGTGGATCTCTCACACGTGGCAGAGCAAAAGCTGAAGGACATCCTTCAGTTCGCGAAAAAGTCCGGGGCCTTTGATGGCCGCTTGGACTGAATTCCTTTCTCGAGGTCCATTTATCTGGTACCACTACGGACCGGTAGGTCTATGTGTGGCCATGTGCCAGCCAGTACAACCTAACCTAACCTATATATCTATATGCTTTTAGAATCGTCAAAAATTGTTTATATAATGTTATTTTATTTGAATAAAGCTCTTTGCCGTATAACTTCCAGTACAGTCATGGTATCATAACGAAATTCATATGGCAAATTTAAATTATTGTAGACAATATTCAGTAGAAATCTAGTTTGAAAAACAATGATAGGGTTGCCAGCTATGATTGTTTTTGTATTTTTTGACATAGCTTTAGTAAGAATCGTAAAGTTTTCAGATCGTAGTAGTCTTGTAGTGAAAATACACACCAAATACTAAGATCTTGAAAGTTTGAAAGCTCTTGCAAATGATAACCCTAAATTTCTTTTTATCCCTATAACTTCCAATGCAGTAATCGGATCAATACGAAATTCGCAGAGCAGGTTGACTTCAACGTGAGGCAGATATGACTTATTTTTGGCTTCAGTGCTAGCAAAGGACTGCTAGCACGAGGTGTTTTTGTTATTTTCGTACCAATATTCACATCGCGAATATACAATATATAACAATATATATGACAATATTTACATACAATATATAATATATAAGACAATAACAACAATATAATAACAATATATAACAATACACTCAAAATCTGCACAAATCCTCTACTGTTCTTCGAACATTAGTATTTCTAGCGGTTCTTATGCGCTAGGGTTTTTTTTAGATTGAATTTTGCGAAAATGATGTATGGCGATGTTTAGATATATGCCGATATACACAGTCAGATTCAGGTGAAAGATTGAATTTTTTTTCTTTCAGGAATCCTTTGAACAATTGAAACAGCTTTGAACGCCGCCTATTTACGTACGTATGTATATGCGGATATATTTTGATACTCAGATGAACATTACTTGAGCACAATACAATAGTCTTACAAGCAGCCATACCCATAATACAAACGCCTAGCTTGTTTCGCCTTGAGGAAATCCTTGCTGAATATGTGGCGTAACGCAAATACCTTAAGGGAGTTTCTATACACCAATCGAACGAATCATTTGCATATTTATAGGTAAATTCACGAAAAGAGCTTTTGGGCGATGATTATTCGAACTGAAAGCAAACGTCATAGTTACTACAAACTCTATCCTTAGGTACAGGTTTGAACAATATTGAAAAGGACAAGATTTTAAAATGAACTGTCCTTGCATCTCAATAACAAGATTCAATACTGACGAGAGAAAATCATAGCTTGCTGGCAAGCTAAGCACGAACTTCAATATTTGGTGCAAATTCGTGAAAATGAGAATGGTTTTTTTTCCATTTCCTCTAATATTCACTGATTCGCAAACTAAAAGGATACGAACCATGGTTTCGTTGAAATCTCGCTGCTTAGTATCAATCATCAAATATACTAAGACAAGACAATTGCTTGAGGAAGTAGGAAATGAGGACTTGAAAGTGGCAGTGAATTTTGCTTTGATATAACTCCCACCTGCATGACACAATCCATCCTGCCACTTTGAAAGCTACCCAA
>OX376376.1:7326515-7352161 GCA_947369275.1 Nemotelus nigrinus
TCCAACCGAATTTTTCACCCAAATTTAGAGTAAAGTTCAGCTACGGTGTGAATTTCGTTAAAATCGAACGACTGAATCAGAATTTATAGGGCTAAAAGCAGTTATCTTTTTTTGTGATTTTTCAAGATGGCACCACTGGCACAGAATCGCCCGCATTTCAAAATCACTTCTATCAGACCTGGTCCTATTTAAGACCAATACATTCTGTAATTTTCAATGAATTCCGCTCATCCAATCGTGAGTTTCCGTGAATATAAGTTTTTGATGCTAAAAATATAGGCAAATTGGGCAAGGGTTACCAGGCGTGCCCGTTGTACCCTATAACATGTTTTACTTTGGCTATATTACCAAAACATAAGATTTACATATGAGTTGCGTTTTTTTTTAAGAAGCGGCATGTTTTCAAGAGCGACGATGATTTAGAGGTTTTCACTTTCAGTGCCTGCCCTAGCTACAGGGTTGCCAGCACGGTCATTAAAAGGTACACAAATTTACAACTAAATAATACCAATATGTCCTGAAAATTTCGTAATGATTAAATAGCTCTGTCAAAAGTTATCGCAATTTAAAAAATTTCAAATTTTACCTATTCTGCATAAACACCAATGTATCCTGAAAGTCTCAGCTCAATCGGATGGCGCGTTCCAGAGATTAACTCACTGAAATTTTTTGATGATGTTTATATTCAGGGACGTAATATTCAAGATGGAAATGAATCATCTTAACAAAACGATAAAATATGAAATTGCACGTGCAAAAAACGCTGCTTGGAACAATCTTCTTGCAAGCATGAGCCATGGATGCCAAAATATGTGGAAAATACAGAAAGCATTAAAAAACAAGCACTCTGGCAGGTCATTGGTGATTGAAAAAGATGGCAAGGTGATCTGTCGTGACGTTGATAAGGCCGAAGCACTAGCCAAACATTTCCATGATGTTCATAACGCCACGAATCACATGGGAAACACTTTCATTGACAGAATGGTCAAATATGCATGTAACAGCCTTCCTGCTGATGAGCAGGACTTAGGAAATACAGTATGCGAAATTCGTATTCGTACGGCCATTTTTTTATGGGTAAATTGCATTATATCATTAAAACAAGAATAAAGTCCATTCAGAATTTATTATCTTCCTTCACAATACTTAAATTTTAGCAAACCATGCAGAATTAACTAAAATATTCTTGCCATTTAATGAAAATAAAAAAAAATAATTTCCAATAGCAGCAAAATCCGTATTCGTACCCATAATAATCTCACCATCGTGGCTATAATGCACGTGTTGTTGTTCTGCGAATCATTAGAATTGACAGCTGAGTTTTAGGAAAGTAGTTTGTTTTTAGTTTTATACATCGTTTCGAGTCGTAAAGGAATTAAATCTAAAATGGGGCGAAAGACAAGTGAAGTTTCATACGATTTAAAAAAATTAATAGTAGATTTGATAAAAAGGGCAAATCATTGAAGAAAATCGGTGATATTGTTTTAAGAAGTAAGTCAACTGTGCAATACATCGTAAATAACTAAAAGAAGTGTGGCCAAATCACTCGAAAACAGCGAAACCAAAACCGGTCAGTCCTCATAAGAAGGCATCGCTCCTTCTTACGACGACATATTCGCCAGGATCCAGAAGTAAGAGGTGTAAAACTTGCAGCATTGCTCGAAGAATACCATGACATCAAAGTAACTCCACAAACGGTTAGAAATCACATTAAGAAATTTGGATTTCAAAGCCGAATCCCAGTAAGAAAACCATTTGTAAGTTCAGTCAATAGAAAATAACGCCTAATTTTGGCAAAACAATACCTTAGCAAAAACTTTTCGTTCTGGAAACGTGTCATCTTTTCTGACGAATGTACATTTAGCGTTAAAGCGTCCGACGGATGCATACGACTTTGGTGTGATCGAAATACAAGACTGACTAAGTGTAACCTCTTGCCGACATTCAAACAGGGAGGCGCTTCGGTAATGATTTGGAGCTGTTTTGGTGCTGAAGGTGTTGGGGATTTGCACTTTATCGACGGTATTATGAACTCGCATATGTATATTAACATTTTAAAGAAATATTTGGTCCAAAGCGCAAAGAAATTAGGTTGTGAACGGAACTACATCTTCCAACAGGACAACGATCCCAAACACACAGCTTTTAAAATTCGTCTCTGGATGTTATATAACTGCCGCAAATATTTAAAAACTCCACCCCAAAGCCCCGGCATCAATCCTATCGAAAATTTGTGGTCGATTATTAAGAGGAATTGGCGCAAACACGACCATCGGAGCATTCAAGGGTTAAAACATGCTCTACGGACAGAATGGGACAATATTCAAAAGGATTTAACTACAAAACTCGTGGAATCGATACCAACACGGCTAAAAGCTATATTAAAACAAAAAAGTTATGCAACCAAATATTAAAACTTAAGAATACGCGTTTTATATTTAGGTTCTTAAAGCGTACGAATACGAATTTTGTTTAGTTATAACCGAAATATTGTTACTTTTTCCAAACTTATGATATCAACACTTTTTATTTTGTTTTATTTTGTTTGATATACATATTATCAATGATTTTATTGCATATCGTTTCAACTGGTAGCAACTTGTTTCAGAATATAGAGGTTTTTCACATAAAATTGTTGGGGTACGAATACGAATTTGTAAACTTAAAGATATAGCTCGCATAGTAAAAACGCTGAAAAATCGTAAAGCCCCTGGCGACGATAGGATCCCTAACTTGGCAATGAAGAACTTGCCCAGAAAGGCGATAGTATTGATAACTTTCATATTTAATGCTTGCATTAAATTACGCTACTACCCGAAAGTGTGGAAAAGAGCGATTGTTCTCCCGATTAAAAAACCGGGCAAAACTTCGGGGTCTGTCAAAGATTTCCGCCCAATCAGTCTTCTGCCTACGCTGGGCAAAGTATTTGAGAAAATCCTTCTTTCTCGAATACATTCATTTTTCGAATCCACGAAAGTCATACCTGATTTTCAATTTGGATTCAGACAGAAATACTCTACAGTCCACCAACTATATAGAGTATCACAATATATTAAAAATTCTCTCAATACTAAAAAATCAGTGGGTCTCGTGACTCTAGACATTGAAAAGGCGTTCGACACTGTTTTGTATCAAGGTCTTGTATATAAACTAATAGCGTTCTCATTCCCGTCTTACCTTATTAGAATCATTGAATCTTTCCTTTCGAATCGCACATTTATGGTAAAAGTCAATAACGCTTTTTCTGCACAATATCTAACCACTGCTGGGGTCCCGCAAGGCGCAGTCTTAAGCCCAACACTATACAACATATATACCGCGGATATGCCAGTAGACCCAAAGTGTGAAATTGCTACTTATGCAGATGATACTTGTTTGTATGTTAGTGACCATTGCCCGAATAAAATCATAAATGCCTTGGAGAGCAAACTAGAAAATATTTACCAATACTTCTTTAGATGGAAAATTAAAATTAATTATGTAAAAACAAGAGCAATCTTCTTTACTAGGAAGAGGAAAAATATAAACCTTCCGACTCGTCCTCTTAGCTTCTTGGGGCAAAATATTCAATGGGATGATGAATTAAAGTATCTTGGCGTCACATTCGATAAAAGTCTATTATTTAAAAAACATGTTGCCAATGTTTGCAATAACATTGCGTTGTCCATAAAAACTCTCTACCCTCTTATAAATCGAAACTCTTATTAGACTGATTATAACAAATTACTCATTTATAAAGTTGGCATGCAAACAATCATTTCCTATGGGTCACCTGTGTGGAGCTGCTGTGCTGTGTCTCATATCGCAAAGCTTCAGACTGCGGAAAATAAATGTCTGAAAATGATGCTCAATAAGCCCTGGCACTTCTCCACAGCTTCACTTCATCGGATCTCCAACATTATGATGGTTGACAAACTGGCAAAGAGAAACACTGTTTCTTTCTATAACAGGCTGCAGGATCTTAACAACCCGCTTCTTGCATCCATTTTAACTAGTACATCTTCCTGATGTAGAACTTAGGTTTAAGCTCATTAGGCCATAAGTAGTATTAGTTAGTAGCTCTAAGGACACATAAACAAAGTTTTTTGCGAATTTTCTTTGTAATTTTTAATACTAGTACTAGATAATAAATTATTAGCTTATGCTAACTTGTTAATCATAGTTTGAAAAGGCCTTAGTCTAAATCACTTAATATCTAAGCTTGTATCTACACAATTGAAAAATAATGAATGAATAAATAAATTTAATTTTTATAAAATATTTAAATATATATACTCGTATATATATATATATATATATATATATATATATATATATATATATATATACATATATAAATATATATATATATATATATATATATATATATATATATATATATATATATATATATATATATATATATATATATATATCTATATATATATATATATATATATATATATATATATATATCTATATATATATATATATATATATATATATATATATATATATATATATATATATATATATATATATATCTATATATCTATATATATCTATATATATATATATATATATATATATATATATATATATATATATATATATATATATAAATATATATATATATATATATATATATATATAGATTTAGAGAACCCGAAGTACTACCACTTGCCTTGTAGAGTTTTCTCATTTTGTTGCTTCTGCTTTAGATAATCACCACCAAGTAGATGTCATATACAATGACTTCTCTAAGGCCTTTGACTCGCTCAATCATGAGCTCCTTTTTCTTAAATTAGAGCATTACGGTATATCGGAGCCCCTTCTCTCGTGGCTCTCATCATTTGTATTTGATCGTATTTGTTACGTTTCTCTCCGTGGCTCCTCGTCCTCTCCTTTTTTTCCTACCTCCGGTGTACCTCAGGGATCTATTCTTGGACCTTTACTATTTCACATCTTCGTCAATGATCTTCCCAATGTGTTTGAATCTCCTTGTCTAATGTACGCTGATGACCTGAAAGTTTTTCGTGTTGTCAATGCTCCTTCCAATCATATTGCTCTTCAAAACGATTTGAATCGTCTTGCTTCCTGGTGTGACCGTAATTACTTGTCCTTGAATGTCTTCAAATAATACTCAATGTCTTTTACATTGATGCCTTGTCCTTTTGAGTTTATTTACTCTATCTGTGACATCACCCTTTTAGTTGTGGATCATTTTACTGATCTCGATGTTACCTTCGATCGGAAGCTAAAGTTCGATATTCATATTCGTACCATCACTCGTAAGGCGTCCCGGATCGCTGGTTTTGTTATACGTGTATGCCACAATTCCTTCAACATTTCCACTTATGTGCGTCTTTTTCTTTCCCTTGTTCGTTCTATCCTTGAGTATAGGTCTGTAGTGTGGGGTCCTCGTTTCTGTTATTTGTCTGAGGCGGTTGAATCTGTCCAGCGAAGGTGTACTTGCTGCCTTATTTTCAAGTACAACCTACCATATTGTCCTTACAGTGAACGTTTATCAGCCCTTAATATTCCTCGACTTGACCAGCGCAGAATTTACCTCGATGAATGTTTTCTTTTTAAAGTTTATTGCGGCTATTTATCTTCCTCTTTGACGTGTTTTTTTTCGCCACGCCATCACGACAGACCTAGCAGGGCAACCTCAATGTTCAATGTACCTTTTGCACGTACTGACGTTTTTTTTCATTCGCCTGTTTTGCGTTTACTGGGGAAGCATAGTAATCTTCAGCTTGGTTCTCTCCCTCAGTCAATTACAATTTTCAAAAGTTTAGTTTGTTGTGCACTTTTTTCGCCTACTTAATCATTTTATTTGCACATCCTTTTTTTCCTTATTTTTACTGAATTAATTTTTACTATTCAAAATTTTTACTTCTATTCTTATCCTGTATTTTTGTATTTTGCTGTTTTATTGTTATATCCATAGTCCTTTTATTCTCTATTTTTACTTTACTTTTACTTATTGTGTTTTTTAATTTTTAATTTTAATTTACATATTAATTCTTTATAATATTTTTATTTTTATTCATTTTGTAACTAAGCATCTTGCCTGTGAAATGAATTATTTTGAATAAATTACAAATTTCAAATAATTATTATTCTCTTTTATATATTATTATGTAAAAATTCATCCTCGGTTTTTGCTAAATTTTCTTTGAATTTGCTGAGAATATGTCAAATAAAATATGCAGCAAGTACGTGTGTACGAAAAACTAAAAGCAATCAAACATAGCTGTAAAGATGTCAATCGAAATCTCTAAATTAACTACATGAAGTACGGAAATAAAGATGAATTTTTGAAAATGAAAAATATTTAAAATCTTGTAATATTTATATGAAAGCCATTGAACTCGATATTTGATGTGTGCAAGAGAATTGCTGCTATTTAATATTTTAGGATTCCTCTGAAGCTCATCTGAGCCTATTAAAAGTTGTTTTACTTTCACAGCTTGCCAAAGTGTCATGATTCGAGTGCGTATATGAGGCGTAAAACAGTATTCAATACAATGCAGTTGACGATTCTTCGCTACCTTCGCTGCTACTGTTTCTTTCTACTCAGTTTAAATAAATTCCATGCCAACATGAAAAGGAAGCATGCTCTTCATACGGGAGGAAGAACGCAAGGCGCTCTTTAAATCGCGATTGAAGGTAGGGATGAAAGTTGTGAGTCGAAATCCTAGAACAAGAGGAAATGTCTCTACTCTACCCTTATAGCATTGCATCATAAAAGATAAGAACAGTATTTTTTAATTTCAAAAGCAGCATAAGAGGGTCTTAAGTGTAACCACTAAAAAACATCATTGTAGCGTTATTGTTCCTTGACATGCTCTCTTTATTCGTTTGAAAAGCTGTCCACCTTAATGTTAATTTAAATAGAGAACAAGGAGGTGTTCAGACAGAACGTTTTCTTTTCATAATAAAACCGTCGATTTAGATAAGTTGAAAATGAAAAGGCGTAGATTTACTTCGAGTGGTTTTTTCGTAATGTACGAAAAATAAAACGAACTTGTGATGAATAAAGCGTTTAGTAATTAACTGTATAAACGGTTGTTTATGCAGGTAAATATTAGTCGCGCATTGAATATAACTTCTTTTGCAATTCTAGATTGAATTTATTTCGCTGGTGCAATTAGAATTAAGTAAAAAAAACTCTAGCGCACCTGAACCGCTAGAAAACTAATTTTCGAAGAAATTGCTTTGAGTGACAATGTGGAAAGACGTTATACACTTTTTTGTAGAATCATATCAACCATTCCTCGTTCAAAGCAACAGAACTCAACTATAACACAAATGATGAAAATGTTCAGTGCTGGCAACATTTTCCCAACGAAGCAGCAATAAGTTTACCTTCACAAGCTCATACTTAAATCAACTTATCCTTTGAATTTCGTTCTCATCGGAGGATTTCGTCGAAAGCTTTAGCGGTTAACGTTGTTTGAAGCTGCCATCCAAAAAATGTTCAAAACTCAGAAAATTTAATAATTGGTTTCCTAGTTTTATTGCAAATGTTTTGCATATGTATATGTAGTTTGAAGCACCTGTTGATGCAATAGTTACGAAAATGGCTAAAGCTCGTTACCCTGTGTCAGCAGCAAAGCAAAATATATACCAAATCTGCTTCACGTTAAACTAAACCCAACCGATAAATTTCGTTTCGATTGAATCACTGCGCTAGAAGTTATACGGGTGAAAAAAATTTTAGGGTTACCACCCTCAAAACTTTTCAAATTTTTAAAGCGTTAATATTTGTTGTTAATTTTCATTGCTGGATCGTTCCCATTTGCAACTCTAATGACATAATCGCGCAGTAAAGAAATTCCAAAAAATTACAAAAATGGACAACGCTGGCAGCACTTTCACGATTTTTGTACGAAATTCCTATGACATTTGGCTCACATCAAAATCTATTTACTGCATTAACTTCATTTTGATATCATGACTGCACCGGAAGTTATAGGGAAAAAAGCTTTATTTTGCTGAGCAAATTTGCAAGATTTTGGAGACAAAAATCACCATAGCTGGCAACCCTATTCTAATTTTTCAGCCAAATTTTCATCAAATGTTATCTTAAGTAAGATCCAAATATTGTGTGAATTTCGTTTACATCTGATGGCTGAATCGGAAGTTATAGGCCAAAGACCGGTTTTTTTTCTCATTGATTTTTCAAGATGGCACCACTGCCACAGGATTGCCCGGATTTCAAAATTATTTCTATCAGACCTGGTCCTAGTTGATACCAACATGTCTTGTAAATTTCATTATGATCGGATAATCCGGTCTTCAGTTCTCGTGAACAGAACTTTCGAGTGCTGGAAATAGAGGTAATTTAGTGATGGGTTGCCGTTCTTGTGCAAATCGGAATTTTAAAAATTTCAAATTGACATGATGCACAAACGTTAAAATTTATCAATGATTTGAATTTTTTGTCAAAAATCAAAAATTTTTCAGGAGGTTCAATGATTTGAAGGATTTTTTTTCAAGAGCCTGCTGCAGCTACAGGGTTACGCGCACTACCTTGGAAATCCATGTGTATTAAACTTTAGTCAACATCAATACGCTCTGCAAATTTCACGATGATCCAATGTTTTTGTTAGAAGTAATGACAAATCAAAATTTGAAAAAAAATCTTTGCCTACTTTTAGGCACGCTGCACCCACACACGGCTCAAAATTTCCAATTCTTTACCATAAACAAACTCAGAACATAATAAGTTTTCATTCCCAATACTTTTTTTGAACAAAAATTCATGCAGCTTGGAAATATAGGAGTACCTCAAAATTCACAAAAACGCTCGCCGCCGCCAAACGGTTTAGGATATCTGAATTTAAGCAAGTTGTGGACCTACCTACTATATACATCTACGTTCTCCGAAAGTTTCAGCTCAATCGGATTGGCCACTCCAGAGATTATCTCCCTTAATCATTTTGATGATATATATATATATATATATATATATATATATATATATATATATATATATATATATATATATATATATATATATATATATATATATATATATATATATATATATATATATATATAAAGAAATATGAATTTTCGGCGAAACGAGTTTAATACTACTTTTCTTCGAAAATTAGTAAAAACTATAGCGCAACGGAACCGCTAGAAGCACTAATGTTTGATGAACAGTAGAGGAATCTTGCAGATTTTGAGAGCATATTTTACCACAGTTGCTCGAACCTGTTTCGAGGACAATGTAAATGTATTTAAACTATTAGGATGGACAGTTTTCCAGTGTTCCTACTTTGATGAATTTCAAAATTTAGGAAAGTCAAACTCTCGTTACCTATATTTATTAGGTCTGTTCGCGTACTACAATTAATTGCAATGAAGCCGTTTTTGTACTCCGTTCTACTGTAAACTGAAAATTTCTCCTCTTTCAGTAAATTTCAGTAAGGTTGGAGATACTGAAAAATACTGAAAACTGTCAAACGGTTTTTGGCGTAATGTTATTATGAAGGACGAATATTCTTGTGGTGATAATTGATCAACGCTTAACTCAACAAATCACGAGCTATTCAGAGTAACAAGAGACATCGAAAAAGCATTTGCTTTGAAAGAATCAGTTGGGATGATCACACTAGACGTTGAAAAGGCGTTTGATAACGTCTGGCACGAAGGGCTTCTCTACAAACTTATACAGCATTCATTTTCACTTTATTTGGTGAAGATAATACAGTCCTTCTTAAGCAATCGCAAATTTGTTGTCAAGATAAAATGTAGTCTTTCCTCCCAGCGACAAATTCCTGCTGGCCTACCGCAGGGGTCCTGTCTCAGCCCTATCCTTTTTAACATTTACACAGCTGACATCCCCACGAGCCCCAACTGTAAACTCGCTATCTTCGCAGATGATGCTTGTATTTACTCTGCTGCTAAAGATCCAGAGCTGGTAATTTCTCACCTAGAAGAACATTTCTCAAAGCTCTATCAATACTTTTCCAGGTGAAAAATCTAAATTAACACCGCCAAGACAAAAGCGATATTTTTTACTAAGAAACGGAAAAGATCGAACATGCCCTCTAGGAATCTCAACACTCTGGGTCAAAGTATAGAATGGTATGACGAGATCACGTACTTAGGAATTACCCTCGTCAGGAACCTTACTTATCGTAAACACATCAATAGCGTTTGCGTAAAACTTTCAAAATGCTCACATGCACTCTATCCACTTCTTAACCGTAATTCAAAGATGTCACTCAGTAACAAAATACTAATCTATAAGCCGATAATGCAGCCAGTTGTTCTGTATGGAGGCATTTGTGCTGAGTGTCATAAAAGCAGACTACAGATCGCACAGAATAAATGCCTAAAAATGATCGGCAATAAACCTTTCTACTACTCGACTCGAAGGTTACATATTTTTACGGGTGTTAAAATGATTAAAGAAATCGTGAAGAAACAGCGAAGAAATTTCCTACTTAAGTCCTGGACTTGCAACAATCCTCTAATTTTATCACACCTACAGGAAATGTAGCAAGCTAAACTTAAGCACATTAAGATCAGTATTAGCATACATATAGGATAAGTTCAGTTATAAGTAGGAGTAATTTAGAATAAGTTAAAATAAATTAGGGCTAATGTAATATTCGAAAATTCATATACAAGGTTTTTGTTCGCTTTTCCTTGTGCTTACAAGCTAACTATCATATATCAATAGTCAGTGTTAAGTTCAATATATGTATCAAAGCTGTAGAGACGATAATTGTCTAAAACTCTGAACTACCCATCTCCAATAGTATAACTGTAACTGTAATAATATGCGAAATAAATTGAATTGAATTGAAAAAATTGATCACCGCTTAGGATGACTTTACAATCACTATTTGTTCTCCCAAAAACCGACAACTGACACTTTTGTTGGTCAATTTTCAGGAAATGCAATGAGAGCGTTTTCGTACTTTTCATGAATTTCCCCCATCACATGATTCAGGAAAATTCAGTAAAATTCAGTGACTGAAAGTACGCAAACAGACCTATTATTTACTATCAGAAGAGGATCTCTATCCAGCCATGACTCAAACAATATGTCTTTTTTTTATCTTTAACACGTGCTTCTCAACCGCATCGAAAACCAACTGGTAGAACAAATACACTGCATCGTTCAATTCTTACGTTAAAAGAGAACTATTCCAGTCAATATTGTTTCGATGGTCGAATGTTTCTATCCAAAGCTATGACAAATCGGAATTTGATCCTAAAACAACAATTTCGGATATTTTCATGCCTGAAAGTATAAGATTTGTTCAAATCAACTTGTAGGATTGCAAGGGGCTTGGTTCTATCTTTCTGGCGAAAAATTGACAAAACTGCAAGCTTCTTCCTACATTGCACTTTTACTGGAACTGTTGGCTCAAGGCGGCAGGACTCAGCGGACTCAGTTCAACCACGGGGGCAAAGATCTTTTATGCTGAAAGATCAGCATGGGCAAGGACTAGTGCTCTGGTCTCCCATCTGGTTGATGAAACCATATTCAGACAGTTTTCATGCCGTGCAGTACCGGAAAAATGGCAGGCTGAAACGCACGGTAGTCACCTCAGCTTACTTTCGCTTTGACTCACACCCACCACCAATACAGGAGTTGAAGGACCCGGTCTAGTACGCTGAATCGAAGAGACTAACAGCATACTGGTCGGAGCAGCAACAAATGTACCGCCAGAGGTGACAGACTCTTTGATTTTATAACTTTTGTGGTGCTGATGATTTTAAACACTGGGATTTTTCCCACATTTTCAACCCTAAACACAAGGACGATTATTGATGTATCATTATGTTCGTCTGGAATAGTTAAATCGCTAAAAGGATGGCATATATCTGATGAGGTTTCACTTTCTGATCATTGCTACTTGGTTTTCTTTCTAGCCACGGATCTAACACCCGTAGTGGAAAGAAGAAATCCCAGGAACACTGATTTGGCTAAGTTCAATCGACTTATTGCCGACAGAGTGCGTCCTAGTGGTAAGACAAAATCGTCAATGTCAATAGAATCCCGATTGAGCACTCTGAGTAGAGACATAATAAGTAGCTATGAAGAGACCTGTCTGATCAGCAATAACATATGTGACAAGATGGTTCCCTGGTGGAACAGCGAGCTACAGAAGCTCAGGAAAAGTACCAGGCAACTTCTCCACTGAGCTTGTAAGAGCAGACTAGATAGCCCACAGAACCTCACAAAGAACGTAAGGGAATCTGGTGAGGAATTCCAAAAGGGAATCATTTAGATAGTTCTGTCGGGACTGAAAGGTGCAAGAGAGACGTCGGGGCTTTGCAAAGTTCTAGAGAAGGATCAATCAGATAAGCTGGAATTTCTAAAACGCTCGGATGTTGGCTTCACCAAAGGAGTCTCTACAGACTTTACTTGAAACTCACTTTCCGGGTGCTCGTGTGATTGAAAATAGGCATAAACACGCTGAGCCGGCCACCGTAAAGTGCGCCACCGATGACATAGAGCCGAACCTCACTCAATGGGTCCTGGTTATCCATTTGGGTGAGTGAGTGGCGCCCACGCCCAATCTCGTTCATAGTCCCGAGACCCAAACGGACCTAGCCGCTTGTCCACCCCCCTCCTTTAGACTGGGTGGGTAACAGCCTACAACAGGCCTACAGGTACAGACCAGGAGACCTTAAAGGCCACCTCAAAACTCTTCAGTGAACAAATAAAGATCAAAGCAGCATTCGGGAAGAGGTTCAACGTCACTATTCCATCAAGGAACAAATGGCAGGATGGCCCACCTCCCTCAAACAAAAGAGGCCAAATGTGGTATACTGATGTTTAAAAGATGGATTGTGGAGTAGGAACAGGGATCGTAGCTCCCAAGAGCAAAATGCATTTTTCTCTCCCAAAAGAGGCAACTATCTATAAAGAAGAACTATCTGCCATACTCAGCGCCTGAAAAAATAATAAAATATTTGGAATACTGAAAGGGTCAAAATGAAGACCCTATCGAATAGTCAAGTAGCTCTCGGATAGTCGCGATCAAATGAGAGGGAAATGAGAGGGGCCCTAAATGAAACAAGGGCGCAGAACAGCCACGAGTTGAAATGAATCCCCGGCCATGAAGTGCACTAAGATTCTAAGAAATCTGATACCAAAGCCAAAGAAGGAGCAAAAATGCCCTTTACAGGTTCTTCTCCGTACTGGGGCTTTACAAAGGCAGATACGGACAAGGAAAGTAAAACATGTAGGAAGAAAAATATCGAAATCCACTGGCTTAATCTTGAGGGATTCAAACACTCAAAAAAATACCTTGGCTTCGACAGCAAAAAGAAAGGAATTTTTAACATTGCCGTTGATTGGAATATTTATTAAAATTCAATTAATAATATAATTTCAAGGTGATTTTAATAAATTTTTTGAGTAAAAATACGTTTATTTGAACAAACGATCAAATATCACTAATATCAACGGTCTGAGCTTTAGAAATACACAAGGTATATATAAAAAGCATCAAAAAGTCTAAGTTTTTTTATTTTTCAATTTGATGCTTTAGTTTGATTTGATCAAGCACAGTGGAACGATAAAATATTAAAGAGCAAATATTGATGCATAGACTTTTTTACCAAAGTCTGTCGAATTTCAACTTAAACAGACTGTAGTGAAAGCTCATTATAAGAAGCCTTTCTGCTTTGCAGAATGCTGTGATTATGTGGTGTGCACCAAGTCTTTTCCTCTGAGCTTTGATGTAAACGTCAACACAAATCAGCTAATTGACAGGTGTATTTAAATCAAAACTGGAGTCTTTTACCAGCCTGTACTACTTTTTATAGATTAAAAGCTTCATTTAAGTATACGGACGTTTAATATATGACAAAATACCCAATAAAAACGATAAGCTAAGACATAGTATGAGATAAAATGCTTAGAAGATCTAAGTATAAAACCCGAGAGCCTGAACGCTTTGGCAGTTATATGAAATATGTGTTGGTCAAATAAGAGTTTAGTGTCGAAAATAGCTCCCAGGCCTTTAAAACAGAATACAGCATCGAGAGAGGTACCGAAAACGCAATAAGAAAACACTAAAGGGTTAGTTTTACGCGTGAATGATATTTGGCGGCATTTTAAGACATTCAGAGTAAGATAATTTGCACTACACCAGTTGCCCAGAGTGTGCAGATCATTCTGTAGCTGAAAGCAGTCTTCAATTGTATCGATTACTCTGAATATTTTAAGATCGTCTGCGTAAAGAAGGGAGAAGGAGTTTAGGAGACCTGGCAGATCATTAATGAAGATTAAGAATAACAAGGGGCCAAGTATCGATCCTTGCGGAACACCAGAGGTGGGATAGAAGGGAGCAGAGGAGCAGGAGTTCACAGTAATAGCACAAGCACGTTCATAAATGTAAGACGAAAACCAGGAGAGCAGCTGACCATAAAAACCATATATCTCTAATTTCAAGAGAAGAAGCACGTGGTTGACAGAGTCGAAAGCCTTAGAGAAATCAGTGTAAAGAACATCCACCTGTCTTTGCTGATCGATGGCAGAAGCAACAGTATTGCTGAAAGATAAAAAGTTGGTAACAGTGGATTTACCTTTGACAAATCCACGTTGCTCGTTGGCAAGGAAAGGCTCAAGTAGAAGATAAATTCTGTTGTAGACAACTCTCTCAACTAGCTTGCTAAAGCAAGGTAGAAGAGATATTGGATGGTAATTGGAGATACAAGCGGGGTCACTTGCCTTAAGTATGGGAAAAATGTTGGCTGATTTCCATATGGAAGGAAAAGCACCAGATGCGATGCTTAGGTTGAAAATAATGGACAGGGGTACACAAAGTTAAGAAGATAGTGACTTAGTTAGTATATTAGGAATACCATCAGAGCCAGAAGAAGAGTAAGAATCGAGAGAACTCGTTAAATATTCAACTTCTAAAGGGTTTGTACCAGAGAAAGAGGTTAGCGCGAAACAACGAGGGACTGGTGAAAGAAACATGTGGAGGAGAAAGAGGGTTTTGTGGGGAAGAAAATGACGAGAAAAACGAGCAAAGAGCTCATAGGTCTCTTCAGTTGTAGCGGCAGAAGTTTCATCAAAAAACACATTTTGAGGAATGACGGGGGATTTTTTCAGTGAGTGAATAAACAACCAGAAGGGTTTTGAATTGTTGGAACTAATAGAAGCCTCAAGTCTGGCAATGTAGGCACGCATGTCTTCGTTAGCGACACTCTTTGCATGAGAGCGTAGCTTTTTAAACTCAAGCAGGTCATCATGCAAAGCTGAACGTTTGAATTTGGCACGAACAACATCCTTTGCCCTAAGGGCAGCAGCAACTTCAGAGGTGTACCAGGGAGCATCACTAGATCTCCTGGGACGACATGTGTGAGTGAAGCGAGGAATCAGATTAGCGAAGAAGACATAAAGCCTACGGAGAGCCTCATTAACGTCAGAAATGAGTACCAGTTAATATGATTGATTTCGTTCGCCATTCCAACAAAGTTGGCTTTAAATAAATTGAAGCGCCTATAGCAAGAGACTTCGGATCTAAGAGGAAGATTGAAAGAAATTTCGAAAAGAACAGGAGGGTGGTAAGGGTCGGGAGGGACATAGGGTAAAGCGTCGGAATCCAAATCAACAGAAGACACTGGCATATTAGAAAAAATTAAATCCAATATTTTGCCATTTTTATTAGGTACCGAGTTCAATTGGGAAAGAGAACATAAAGAAGTGAATGAAGATAAAGTAAGCGAAAGACTATTACAAGAAGTGATGGTTGCAAAAGAGGTATTCCACTCGATGGAAGGCATATTGAAGTCACCACATAGCATTAAGTGAGTGGTAGGAAAACGACATAGGATATAGGATGAGAGCTCTGCAAAGAAAAGTTCATGAAGTGAAGAAGGATTATTACAGGCGATGTAGATTGAGGGAATAAGTAGTAGTGAAGCAGAAGCTAGACTTACCAGAGATTGAGCGATCTCGATCCTTGCGGAACACAGTGTGCTGTGGTAAAATCTCACTATCAAAAATATCATTTGTCAACCAGGTTTCCGTAAGACAGATAATATCATCAGAAGATAGGGCAGAAGAAAGACTAATTTTATAAGACTTGGTCCTCAAGCCACGGACGTTTCGATAGTACAGTTTTAAGGAATGGTTTAAGTTTGAGTCTTCTTTCCTGGTCTGGATCGAAAATTTTTTAGGCGGAAGTTTGGTGATCTCTTTTACAAAGGCTCCAGGTGGCCAGAAGTCGCACTTCAGTAGGTCGTTGATGCCGGAAGAAACGGTGATGCTGAAAGAAGTAATGGTTTGTTCCTGCAGATTATCCGGAGTCAGCTTTTTGCACAGCAAAAGAGGTGGTGCGTATCCAAGCTTAGCAGCTACGTACTTTTTTACTGTTTCGGTCGAAGTACGATATGCCAACCGAGAAACAAAAACTTTAAATGGAGGAGTTACAACTTCCATGTCTGGAAGCGTAAGCAAAGCAGCAGCAGATGAGAGCGCAAATTGCGAGACATGAAATCAATAAAAAATAAAGTCTAGAGTCAAATTGTCTTTGAGTGACAAAAAAATGTGGAAAGGCTTTATACACTTTTGTGTAGTATCATATCAACCATTCCTTATCCAAAGCAACAAAACCCAACTATAACATAAATGATGAAAATGTTCAGTGCTGGCAACACGTTTTCAACGAAACAGCAATTAGTTTACCATAACAAGCTCATGCTTGAAAAAAAAAAACCAATCCTTTGAATTTCATTCTCACCCGAGGATTTCAACGAAAGTTTCAGCGATGAAACGTTTAAATCTCGTTTCGATTGAATGACTGCGTTCAAGTTCAAGGGGTGAAAAGAATGTTAAGGTTACCACTTTGAAAACTTTTCAAAGTTTCGAAACGTTAATATTTGTTGTTAACTGTTATTGCAGGATCATTACCATTTGCAAATCTAATGACATAATCACCTAGTAAAGATATGCCAAAAAATTTAAAAAAAATGTTCATAGCTGGCAGCCCTTTAATGATTTTTTTACGAAATTACTACGATATTTGACGATCTTTGCTGCTAAGCTCCTCGCGGGTAATATTTTTTCATCAATACCAAGGGTCACAGAATGAGACAGGTCTACATTTTATCTGTTCCTTCCTATCGGACCAACTACGTTTTTAATGAGCCCGTTTCGTCCATTGAAAGAAATTTTAACACTGATTACCATCAATTTGACTTTAATTTATGCTTACCGTCCTTGAAAAAAAGCTTAGCTAAAAATAGTCCTTTTTTAATGTAAATGCTGCTAGTCTGTTTTAGACGAATTTTTTTAAATAAATAAAATAAATAAATAAACTGAATATGACCAACAAAGCACTAGCGGACTCTGCTTCGCCATATTCGACCGCTGCACGCTGGGCCAAGGAGTTTAAGCTGGGAAGAACATCAACTGAAGATGAATACCGCGAAGAACGTCCATCCACGTCCCTCATTGAAGAATGAACGCGAAAAAAGTCGAAGATGTCGAGTTGGCAGATCTTAGAGTGACCATCAGACATATAGCTGAGATGACAAGAATCTTGTATGACAATGTTTAAAGAATCGTTACCAACGTATTCCATCTGAAGAATGTATGAGTGCGTTGGATGCCAAGAATGTTAACCGACGAGCAAAAGGAGGAATGAGTCGACATTTCGAGAGTAAGTCTCGAAAAGTTCCAGACAAATCTGGAGAAGTTTTTGGTACGTTTCGCAAACATAATTGGATCCACCATTTTGATCAAAAAACCAAACCGCAATCGATGACGTGGAAGCGACCTGCTTCACCAAACTGCCGAAGAAGTTCAAGGAGTCGAGTTCGACAGGGAAAGTTATGCATTATTTTTTTGGGACGCTGGAAAAATTATTATAGTGGAATATTTTATAATCCACCATATAAGGCTCCTATTACGCAGACCAAATAAGAATATTGCGCGAAACTATTGAGGAAACAAGACGCAGCAAACTGCGAGCCGGAGTGCTGTTTCATCGAGACAACGCACCGAATCACGAGGCTGCAGTTGCGATGACTGCAATTCAAGAAACAGGATTCTAGCTGCTTGAACATTCGCCAGATCTAGCTCCGAGTGACTTCGACTTCTTTCCTCGGCTCAAAGAAAACCTTCGGGATAAGAAATTTGAAGATGGTAGCGAAGTGATGGCCGTTGTTGAGGCGTTTTGAGAGAGTAAAGACAAGAAAAGATTTGTAAGGGTATCCTGGGTTTGGAAAAAAGATGGACTACATGTATTATCTTTTTAGGAGACTATGTTGAAAAACCTATATTTTTTTTAAGTTTAATCACCTTGGTTTATATTGAGAAGCATTACTTTTGATAGACAAGCATTACATTTTGAGATCCCGGATACTTGGCAGAATTGCGAAATACGCATAACTGAGTCTTACTGCTGTTTGTTGTGATGCCGCATCCGTCATAGTATAAATATAGTTCTGCCAAGCAGTATTCCATTCTCTTCGCTGCTTTGAGCGGGACTTGGCTCAACGCAAATAAGAGCGTGTCATCGGCATGTTAGAGGATTTGAACTTGGGGTTGGCCCACTGGAATAGGATGGCCAGTGGTGAATATGGTATAAAGAATTGGTCCAGTGATAGAACCTTGTGGCACTCCTGATGTCACAGGCTCTATGACAGAATCTGCTCCGTGAACGCTGACATATTAGTGTCAGTTGGTAAGTAAACTTGCGGTGATTCTTATTGCCTCTTCCAGGAATACAAACTTGATTAACTTAAATAGAAGGCTTTCGTGCCAGATGGAATCGAAAGCCTTCTCGATATCTGAAACACACACTACTGTCAAAATGTTTTGCTCATTCAAGTGAGACACAGTTTTGCTACTTTCCATGTGGCCGGAAAGTTACCATTTTTCAGGGCATTGTTTAAAATATGGAAAGAATTCAGAGCATAGAGATTGGTAAATGTTTAATTATGAAATCAAACATTCCATCATGACCAGAAGACTTCTTACATTTTATACCGCGCAGCAGTTCCTTCAAGTATTCACTATTGACCTAGTGGAACTGGTCATCTGCAGTTTGCGGATGACCCGTAGGGTTTTCGGATGACAATGTGGCCAATGGCTCGTTGTGTGTATTGAGAAAGCGGTTTATTTTCTTTCTTACTATTTAACTGTTATGGTGCGAGTTTAATTTATTGAGTGAATTTGCAAAAATCTTTGATGAAAACAAACCAATTAACAAGGTAAATTCATCTTGAACTGGTGTTTGACAATTGTTATATGTAGTTTTTTTCTGAAAGAAGTTTCAAAATCTGCTTACATTTAATTCATCCATTATTTCTAAGATGACGGGAGATCATTATTTTTGAGATATTGCGAACGCTTAAACATATTTATCAGAAGTATACCTTTTGTAAAAAAAGAACCCGGAATTTGTAATTTAAAAGAACCGCGTAAAAGGAATCGGTAAAATTTTTTTTCTTACGTTGGTACATTAGTCCTCTGACACCAAGTCAAATTTTAGCGCCATCTGTCAACTAGTTTATTGTCAGAATTGTCGAATTTTATCGAATGGAATTTTATCATGGAACAAATAATTGAACAAAGAGTTTGTATGAAATTTTGCGTTGCGAACGGAATTTCTTGTGCCGAATAAATGAAAATGATAAACAAAGCCTATGGTGATACTTCTACGTCTAAAACACAGGCATATAAGTGGTATAAATTGTTCGAAGACGGCCGTGAAGTGGTGGAAGATTTGCCTCGATCAGGTCGGCCTTCATGGTCAACAACCGACGATAGCATCGATCAAATCAAAAATTTAGTGCTTGAAAATCGTTGTTTGAGTGTTAGAGAGATTGCTCGTAAGTTAAACGTCAGTCACATGAGCGTTCATTCAATTTTGTTTCATGTTTTGGGCATGAAACGCATCGGTGCTAAGTTGGTTCCGAAAAAACTAAATTTTTTGCAAAAAGAGCATCGAAAGCAGGTCTCTTTGGACATGGTTTCTCACGCTGATAATAACCAAAACTTCATGAAGACATGGGTTTATGATTACGTCTCATTGAGGAGCCAAAAGTCGACCGAATGGCGCATGGAAAATGAGACGAAACCGAAAAAACTACGCCAAAGCCGATCAAAAGTTAAAGTGATGCGGATTGTTTTCTTCGATTATCGTGGTGTTGTGCATTCAGAGTTCGATCCGACAGGACAAAGCGTCAATAAAAAATATTATTTAGGCGTTTTAAGACGTTTACGTGAGAATATTCGTCGTGAACGGGCAGATTTGTGGAAGGACAAGTCATGGATATTGCATGACGATAATGCACCTTCGCATAGAGCATTGATTGTTAAAGAATTCAAAGCCAAAAATTCCACAAATGCCATTGAACGTATTCGCCTGATTTGGCTTCCTGTGATTTTTCTGTCTTCCTTAAACCTAAATTGCCGCCCCGTGGAACACGTTTTGACTCCATTGAAGACATCTTCGGCCTACGTAAAGTGTATGGAAGAATGGGTTCGCCAATATCATAGTTGTATGGTAAGCAATGGAGACTATTTTGAAGGGGACAAAATAAGTTTGGATGATTTTTATATATTTATGTGTTCTGTTTTTTAGAAATTCCGTGTACTTTTTTTTACAGAAGGTATAAGCCAAGCTGAATTTCATGGACTCTTTTTTTTAAAAGTTTTTACGGTCTATGCATCAACATTTTTAGCTTTCAGCCGAATAATGAACTTAATTAACCCACAAACACAAATTCGCTTACCTGTGATCCTCATAATATTTAACACGGTAACGATTAAAGCAAAATCGCGTTGCGATTTGTTCATTTTCCTGCTTTTTATCAAGACACTTTCCGTTGCTTTTCGAATTTCATTTTGTTTAGAAAACAACATTATGCTACCGATATATGTATATGACGCGTTTAACAAAAATCACAATACTATTATGAACTGAATTTAACCGTTACTCGTTTCAAATATAAAATATCGTAAACACCTGATACTAAAACTTGTTTCATGATTTAAAGGGATCCGTTTGCAGAACACGATGCACGAATTCGCGATCACTCATGCGTCCCTTAATGCTTGATTAGGAATATTTTACGATGACAAACTTCGATACTTGAGAAATGAGGTGCCGTGTCTTCCCGCCAACAACATCGGTCATAAACTCATTTCAAACATCAGACCCACTCCACATCACCCGAATGGCGGCAAAAGAATTCGAAAATTAATTCACAATTTATTCCGTGAACTGATCATAGTCGGTAGTAGATCAACTTGTGAATATTGTGCGAAATAACTGACATACGGTTTGGTCACAAAACTTGAATTATTCGATATTTATTAATAAGCACTTTATGAAATAAATACTCAACGAATAGAAACATATAATCGGTCGAAATAAGACATCAAGAATATGCGCGCCTCTCAATGTTGTTTCGATGAACTACTGAAACTAACGTTTAGAGATGCCAACAGTCGTGATGCTGGAGCTGATGCTATGCTCCATGCAAAGCTACTGTTCCTAGTGTTTGCGGTGGTGCTACTGTAGAGGAGCGCTTTGCGTTTTGGTTCGCTTTGCATGCTTCATCCGAATTGAGAGCACGCAAAAAACATTCGCTAAATACTGTTTTAGCATAGTTTAACTCACCCAGCATCTCATCCCAGATATTCGCCTATTCCCGCCTCCTACTCCATAGCATGCTGAAAGCACATGCCTAAGAAGCGAATAAATTGCCGAAGATGGTAGGCTACCTCGTTGGGTTGATTGTACGTTACGCTAGGAGGCCAGCATCTTCTCAACAAGAAAACACTCGAAAAGGATGGGATAGCTAATGCGCAAACTCTGTTTTGATTTCTAAAGGAGCGGGCCAACGGGATCGGAGAGATGACGATGAGTGCCGAAAAACGAACAGATTAAGAGCGGCAGCTTTGGGGTGGGAACCGCTCACAGAACTCCTTGTTCGTGCCTGTTCGCATGCAAAACAAATTACCAGCACTATTTTTAAGGAACAACTTATTTACTGCGTGACTTCCATTTTGTGTATGATACAGTTCGAGATGTAGCTTTATTTCCATCTATCTGCGGTCCGTGTTTTCCTCGAAATTCCATTCGACACGAGGATTGTAGGTATAATAGTGGCCAAATTGAGCTTATAGGAAACTGGCAAAGCGAGCTATGGAAAACTCGATTATCCAACGAATCCTAGTAGTACATAGCTCGTTGTTAATACACTAGCATTCCGTCTAAATCCCTTGCATTAGCACGACAGGAGCAGATATCAGGACGGTCGCTTACATGAGATATTTGATACTTTTATGTTCACGCTCGAGCGACGTACGGAGTTATTACTTTACTCGCTATTGTAAGTTCTGCTTGCCATACCCGGAGATTGTGTAGCTATGATATTTTCAGCAGGAATGAAATTGCAAATATTCGTGCACCACAATGCACGGGGACGTGCATGGAGAGCCGATGTGGCTAATCTAGAGTAGCAGACGCTCCGGACATGGCACTAAAGAGTTACATTGCTCGAATATGTCTCATTCCGGCCTAAACGTTGCTGGAAAATACACAGCTACTAGCACCGCATTGATGTGATGACGATGCCAAGCAAAATGGGATATGGGATGAAACAAGTGAAGGCTGTTTGGAAGAAGTCCAAGCCAAACATATGAACGGCATATTTCCTATTCGTTCCATTCAACCATTATTTGTGCGTCGATGTGCCTTGCAGTTTACATTTTAGAGCATCTCCATCCCCCATGGGCTGCCGACATTCTACGTTGTCAGCAAATGTTGCTGAAGTTTCTACCCTATTATCCTCTTCATGGCCATAGCCCCTAATATTTTCGTGTTGCTTCCTGATACGAGAACTGTTGGTCATATAACGACTAGAATAGATCTGAGCTTGCCTGATGGGACCAATTGTTAGTATATTCGAACATGATTCGTACTAACGTATCACACTATGCCTATGTCTATGGTCTTCTAGAAGTTTATCGTACGCTCTTTCCTCTATGACATGACACAGGAGTGAAGAACACATACAGAGCCCTTGTTAGTTATATCGAGTAGTAGCCTAAGGCGGAGTGGGAAGCTAAATGCCAATAGACCGAGAAAGGCTGACCGGCTCTGTTGGGTGCTCTTAAACATGTATGCAACGAAACTGTAAATTAGCTATTTTAATCAACAGCTCTTATGGTAAATTTTATAAAATACTGTTTTCACAACAATTTCACCATGTTTAGCCATGTCGCATACGACCAAGAAAAACTTTGCTCGTAAAGCAAATAAATAGTTCGAAACCACCCACAGACCATGTACACTGCACACTACATACATACAGCTAACTGTCTCTTTGAAAAGGCCATTTAATACTTCATTCCCCCGATTTTCAATCTGCATACTGGATCAGCTCCTAGATACCACCAAAATATATAGCTGGAATAACTGTCGCGAGACAGATAGCGACTAGCTAAATAGTAAAAGTGGCAGGAAAATTTCAAAGCTTAATTGTAAATAAAATGGATAAGGAAGAAAAAATAATATTGAAACTAATTACTATTTATAAGCATGAGGAAACTCTACCGGAACAAATCGCTAGTTGTGGCGAATATATTTTGAAAAAAATGTTATTGCAGCAACAACTGTTGTTTCGTTTCAATATAATTATGCACCTGATAGTATCTATATCAAAATTAAATGGAAAATTGGAAAACATTCCGTATTCGAAACTTTTGGGATGTTTTGGGTAATTGTTTTTTTTTCTATTGAAAAAAAACCAGGTGAAATTAAATATTTTTAAGATGGATGTTTTTGTAAGGAAATTTTAAAATTTAAATTTTTTAATTTAATTTTAATTTTAAAGTAAATTATAGTACACAAAGTATACAGGAGTTAAGAAAATTCAAATGCATGGATTAGTAAGCTTTCACTTCCTGCTTACTTCAGAGACTAGAAGACACATTATATAGAATACGATTGCCGATCAGTATGATATTGCATATTGCAGATTTTTAATGAGCATGGCCATGTTTCACGTTAAAGGTTAGAATACCAACAGCAACGACGTTAAATCATTATCTATGAACTTGACACGATTTAGTTATTTATTTATGTATCCCTTGCGCTACAGATATAACTCCAAGTACAGCGTCAAGAAAAAAAATGAAACATAAAGCATAGTACTGAGTTCGATTTCACGTGAAATTTTCATACAAAATTTCACGTGAAATCTGTTTCGGCGAAAATTTAGCTTGAAAATAAGCAAGTTTGGTACTGTGTTCTTAGCATGAAAAGTTGCTTTGAAGTTGCTTTCGCGTTGAAAACGTAGATGGCACTGAAACATGTCTCCAATCATTTCACGCCAATTTAGTTTGTGCAGTTCATTCTTTCGAGCGAAAAATGGACATTTGGTGTCTCAATTTGAAAATGGAGCAGTGCAAATGTCTTGCCAATAAGAAAATCGATCGAAAAGTGAAATTCTTGACATTTTATCTGTCAGAAATGAGCATTGTCTCTGCTTTTCTCCATTGCCAAAAGTTTCGCTCGAAAGAATGACCAGATAATGGAGACATGTCAAAATTTCACGTGAACTCGAACTCAGTACCAACCTTAAAAGAGAAAAGAGACAACAGAAATAATTGAGTAATTTGAAAACTAAAACTAGAACTAAGGTAAATAGCAATACAAGGTAACATTCTCAATACATGCTTGAATTGTACAAAAAAAAACCCTAGCGCATCAGAACCGCTAGAAACACTAATGTTCAAAGAACAGTAGAAGATTTGTGCAGATTTTGAGTGTGTATTATACCACTAGCTATTTAAGGCCACTACCACACATAATAATAGACCCTAAGCCAATTTATATTCGATGACTTCACCGAAAGTTACAGCGATAGAAAATTGTTTGGGGCCGCTATCTGAAAAATATGCAGATTTTCCAAAATTTAAGCATTGGTAACTTATTTTCATTGCAAATGTTCCGGATGTAAATACTTAATGTTAGCATTTACTGGTACGAAAATAACAAAAGCGCCTCGTGCTGGCAGCCCTCTGCTAGCACCGAAGCCACAAATATGTCATATTTACCTCACGTTGAAGTCAACCTAGTCTGCGAGTTTCGTATTGATCCGATGACTGCATTCTAAGTTATAGGGATACAGAGCAATTTAGGGCTACCATTCGAAAAAGTTTTCAATATATCTAGATATTAATATTTGGTGTTTATTTTCAGTTCAAGTTGAAAATTCTATGCTGAAATAGCTTACTAAATATATGCCAAAAAAAATACGAAACCAACCATAGCTGGCTGCCCTATCATTGTTTTTCAGACTAGGTTTCTAATGAATATTGCCTACAACAAGTTCAATTTCGCATTTCAATTTCGTTATGATATCATGACTGTACTGGTAGCTATAGGGCAAAAAGCTTTATTTTCCTGATCAAATTTTCAAAATTTTAGACACCAAAATTACCAAAGCTGGCAGCTCCAACAGAATTTTTCTGCCAAATTTCTACCAAACGTGGCTTAGAGTAAGATTCAGCTACTGTGTGAATTTCGTCGAAATCGGGTTACTAAATCAGAATTTATAGGGCTAGATGTAGTTATTTCTCTTAGCGATTTTTCAATATGGCACCACAGGCACCAAATTGCCGGCATTTCAAAATCGCTTTT